>JALMGF010000198.1:600000-932500 GCA_023333645.1 Sceloporus occidentalis
GTTTGTTCTTCATCCATCGGCGTGGATTTTGGGAAGCGTTCGTACTCCGGCTGGCGGGAATAACGCAGATGGCCTGAAATCTCCAAATTCTCCCGTCTTCGCTTTTTTTCGAAGATTCCGAGCGGCCGTCGGCGAAAAAACACCCCCCCAAAAAACGCCATTTATTTGCATGGTGCCGAAAATGAGGGTAAGGTGCATCTTTTTCCTCCCCGGTGTGTCTAGCCTGAAAGCTGCGATACTTTCTTAGAATGATTACAATGTGTCAGTCTACCTAGAGAGCTTTTACGATCCGCGTCGACCCTTCTCTATGATGTCATCAGCGACACAATAAATTCCGAAGGAATTATTCCATTTCGACGTCATTTTTTTTTTTTTTTTTAAATTTATTGGCAATTTCAGCACAAAAAATTCAGCCAAAAATGTTTAATTTAATAAAATTCTATATGTATTTTTTATTATTTTTATTATTATTATTATCTTATTTTTTTCGGCTTTTAGATTTATTTCGGGTTCTGCTGCTATTTTGAATTTATTATTTTTATTATTAATTTTTAAAAAAAAAAGAGAGACAGAGACAGGCTGAAATTTTTGAAAAAAAATTAAAAAAAATGTTAGAAATCGTATTCAAAAATTCTAAAAAAAAAAAAATCACGTTTCGAAATCAAATCCCCAAAAACTTATTTTAAGGCAGATTGGCTTCTCTGTGTATGGTTTTTTTTCCCCCCAAAATGTAGATTTTGTATTTTTTTTGGAAGAATTAGTGACGGTATTATGTTTTGACACCCCCCCACGGCCCCCCCGGATCGCGGGTTGACGCAGGTAGATTGTTACGGATTAGCGTTTGTCGCCTGCGCGTTTCGCGTCGGTGGAACAGGTGCTTTCTTACGTGTTTTGTTTTTTTAGCAAAAAAAAAAATTTTAAAACAGGAATTTCCTCATTCTTTCCGTCGCCTGACAGTCACTAAATCTACAGATTTTTTTATTTTTTTTTGATTGTTTTTTTTTCTGCTATTGTTTGCGTGGCTTTTCGAGCGTGTGTTCACCCAATCAGGGCTCGGATAGCGTGAGCGTCAATCATGTGGTTGTTTTTTTTTGTGTGTGTGTGTGTTGACTTTTTCCGGAGCTGGGCAGCTTGACGTTAAAAAAAAAAATTAAAAAAAAAAAAATACTGTACTGTAATTGTCTAAAAAAGGTTCTATGCTCGTTGTTGGTGGATGCGTGGAGCGGCATCCCAGCAGAGGTGGTAGAGGGTAATACAACGAGGGGCATTTAAACACGCTCCTGAATCTAAGACGAGACCAACGACTGATTGCGTTCACTGGATGTTGAAAAGGGATGGGGGGGCTGGAAATTTTTGGATTAAATTCCATTCATTCATTTATTTTTTTTTTGGAAGTTTCCATTCTGCCAAAAGGGGGGGGGGTGAACTGATGGATGGAAAAATACACCTCAGTTTGCTGCGACCATCAGAGTCCTCCGGCTTGGTGGTCCTAAAATGTTCCTGGTAGGTGGAAGGGGGACGATGGGTCCAAAAAAAAAAAACAATTAAACTTTTTTTTAATTATTAATAAAAAAAATTAGAATATTTTTGGGTTTAATTTAAATATAAGTAAATAGTAAATCAATCTGGTGTGTTATTGTGGTCTGGCTCAACACTGGTGGGACTAGTTAAAGGGAACTAGAACCCTGTCCTGGGCAAATTTATGTGGATGTTCTAGGGCAGGAGAAACTTTGGTGGATAGGCGGAACAGCCTCCCAGCAAATGTGGTAGGGTCAAAATAATTCAAATAGAATTATTAACGGAAAGATATGTTATTGTTATGGTGCGGCTCAACTGGAATTTGCCTCATTAACCCTGTCATTCCCGCCAGGACCACTAAGCCCCCCCATTTGCCGGCCAGCTGCCTGAACGGTTCTTATCTGCCATTCATTTCTATGAGGGTCTCCCCTCTTGTTTAAAGTAAATGTATTAGCCTCTGACGCTTCTGCTGGGAAGCCACTCCACGTATCCACTACCCTCTGGGTAAAGTAAGCATTAAAAAAAAAAAACATCCTCGCATTTTATCTTCTTCACTTTGCGGTTTGCGAATATTTAGAGAACCGGGTCGCAGTGACTGCGGTGTTTGGTAATACCCCATAATTACCCCGTGGCTGGATCTTGTTGTTTCCGGGGGGGGGGGGTTTGTTCTTGTGGTTTAAGCTCCATCAGGAGGTCCTTTCAGCCGCGATCTTAAAATGCTGACCTTTGCTCCTTTTGTTCCCTCGTTTAATTGAGGAAGGACCGGCCCTGCTGGGAGTCGGCTTTGCAGGAGTCGCTTTCCTGCCTCCTGGTTCCTCGTTTCCAAGCCTGGGGTTACCAGCCGGGTGGTCTTTGGAGATTTATTTACATTTTCAGGTGACTCTCTAAACCTCTTTCCACCCAGAACAGAGGAAGAGAGGCCCGTACCTGCCAAGTGTCCCAGTTCAGTGTGCCCAGTCCCTCTGCCAAGTCCATATGCCCTTCTTTCCCTTCTTGGTGCCCTTCTTCCCCCCCCTGATGCCCCTCTTTCCTCCCATGTACACCTTCTTTCCTCCATTGATGCCCTTTTTTCCCTCCCGTGTACCCTTTTTTCCCTCCCGTGTACCCTTTTTTCCTCCCATGTACCCTTTTTCCTCCCCTGATGCCCCTCTTTTCTAGGAGGTCAGAATGTTTGCTGGGTATGAGGGGATCGCAGGGTTCTCCAGCCCTAAAAGCCCCGATAATGTGTAAAGAAACAGCAGGACGGGGCTTTATCAACTAAACGGGGTAAATAAAACCCATTTACGCCTCCAATACAATTTAACCATTTGCCCCATATGCAAATGAGCTGTTACGTTATATTTGCATACAAGGTCAGGTTGGAGATTTCAAACAGCTGCTCAGTTTTTTTTTCTTGTTTGTTTATTTCATCTTGATTTATGCCACCGATGGGCTAAAAACACAACTGACGTGGTAGATACATGCAACAGCCTCCCAGAAGTGGTGGTCGGTGATGTATAGTTTGGGGGAGAGAAGAGAGGGGGGGGATGGGAGAGATACATTTAAATACAATAGTTTAACAAAGGACAGGAATGGAAGGAGGTTTTACTTGACTGAGTGGGTGTTATATAAGTGGAACAGCCGCCCAGCAGAGGTGGTAGGGGCTAATACAGGGAGGGAATGTAAATGCGCGTCCATCGGTTGCCTGATGAGTCCTTTCACTTGGCGGCTTGCGGAGGACTCTCTAATCGCTGCGTAAACCCCCCCCCGGCGCGAAATGCGTTAGCCACCGCATAATACCTAATTACCCCCCATTCCCGGAGACAGTCCCTGCACAAACCGTCGGCTTATCCTCCGGACTACGAGGAGTCATACAGGTCGGCAGCCCGTCCTCGCCTGCCAGTGACGGTGACCGGGAATCGCATTCCGCTCAGAACGCCGAGGCTTCTTGTCATAACAGAGCTTCCATTCCATACGTGCTCAGGGTCTTGGAATCTGTCCCAAGTCACGAGGAACGCCGGAATCCAGTAAGACATTCCGCCAACCTGCCTTACATTCCCTTACTGTTTGAAACTCGACCACCTCTGCTGGGAGGCTGTTCCACCTATCTACCCACCCCTCTCTTTCGGACTATACATTCCATAGTAATTGTATCTGATTATTCATATGTAAAGGGATCTACGGTGTGTATACTGCATACCTCCCAACAGTCCCGCTGCCCCGTAAGCCTCCAATCAGAGGCTGGGAGTCGAAGCAATGGCTGGCGGGGCAATAACAACACACCGTGGAACGCGTCGGCCTCTAAAGGATATATGTTTCGGGGAACGAGCTTCACTTTATAGTCTTTTTTTAAGTTTCTCTTCCCTTAGTTTTCTAAGAAGAATGCTAGCCCTCTCTTTATTTTACTGAGAGGGTGGTAGATACGTGGAACAGCCTCCCAGTGGAAGTGGTAAAGGGAATTTCAGCCAGCAATAACTTCAGTCAGCAGTCCGTCTCCTCCTCTGGTTCCACGCTCTCACTGTGATGAAACTGGGACCTAAAGCTTCGGTGCTCGGGCAAAGAAAGACTGCAGAGGGATGACTTTAAAGCCACCGGGATGGAGTCTGGTTTTGGATCATACCAAGTAATAACGGGGGGGGGGGCACAATGAAAAAAAACACAAAACGAGGTGACGCATTCTGCTTCCAACATCATCCTTTCTCAATTTATTCCTGGATCATTTCTCGATCAAACGAGAGAGGAACCTAGAACCTCCCGGCAGATCGGCCCCATCCGGCCCCCGTCTGGTCTGACCGTTTCTCCTGCTGTAACGCCTCAAACCTTAATCAGTCGTTGGTCTCGATTCAGGAGCCGTATGTCTACCCCATGCATGTTTAATAACCTCACTGTATAACCCTCCACCACTTCTGCTGGGAGGCCATTCCACTTATCTACCACCCTTCAGCCTTTGCTTTCCTCTCCAAGTTTCAGCCCAGAAGGTCAATCAGAAGGTCTTGGAGACAAACGCCCCACCTGTTGTGTTTTCTGAGCAGCTAAATAGAAACCAACCTTGGCCTTAGAAGGTTGTGTTTACTGTAACCAGACAACATTCCGTCCTCGGCTAAACAAAGTGCTCTCCGGATGGTGGCCTCGTCGGGTTACACGTCTCAACGAGCCAATCCCGTCAGACGTTGAGTCTCCCTGTTCCTCGTACGGCCCGCGTTTCGGTGACACCAGCTTGTCTTCGTTGACCCAGATTCTGTAAGGTCCCGAGACATCTCGGGAATGCTTGGAATGCCTCAGGAGGACACGTCCATGACGTGAGAACAAGTCTTTGCTCTGCACCTTGAGCTTATATAGAACCCAAACATCTCAATGATGTCCCTGCGAACATAGCATCCCGCCGGCAGATCGGCCCCCATCCGGCCCCCGTCTATCCTGCTGTAAAGACTCAAACCTTAATCAGTCGTTGGTCTCGTCTTAGATTCAGGAGCCGTGTGTGTCTACCCCATGCATGTTTAAATCCCCTCACTGTATTACCCTCTACCACCTCTGCTCGGAGGCGGTTCCACTTATCTACCACCATGTCTAGGCCTCTAGTTTTAGATTAAGACTTCTCGTCCTTGGATTTATTTTTTGCCTTCCTTTTAACCAAAAGTTGACCTCGAAATATTAAGAAAAAAAACCGCCTTTAGCTAGATTTTGGAATTCCTCATTTATTCCAATGATGTAAGTGGAAGGGCTGTACCATAACAGGGCGGGGGGGGGGGGCTACAGGTGGAGTATTGTTATTTATTTATTTATTCTATTTATTATAATTTATTTATATTATTTATTATTATTATTATTCTTATTCTTTAATATTTAGGTAAAATAATTAGGATTTAAAAAAAACAAAAAAAAATAAAAAAATCTGCCGACGCATTTTGATTCACCAATCGAAATTGATTCGGGGATCGGCGCCAACACGTTTCTCCTTGGGGGAAGGTCTGGGTTGACCTTAATGATTTATCAGGTTCATCCATACATTACCTGGAGCCGGTCTGCCTTCCTCCGGCAGGCGAAACGCGTCGGGGTCGGCCCTTTAGAATTTGGAATGGTTCTGGTGGACGGGTCTCCATGAGGTTGACCTCTAACTTGTGTGTTGTTTTTTTTTGTTTTTTTTGGTTTAAATTCCAGGAAAGTATGCCACAGAGCCCTATTTTCCCCAGTATGTTCGGCTCCACCTGTAGCGAACAGGTACAACCGGAAATGGGGGAGCAATGTGGAGACCCCGTTTACCAAGATGGCAACCTGATATCTGGCTCCCTGGAAGCTCTGATCGAGCGGCTCGTGCCCACCGTGGACTATTATCCAGACGTAAGTAGCCGCACAACATTTTTTTTTCCCGGTTTTTATGTGCAAAATGAATTTTTCCCGGGGAAAAAAAAATTCTAAGATTTTTAATTCTTTTTTTTCTCTAAGGCCCAAATTTTGGGTGTAAAAACTCAAATTTCAGGCTTTTTTTTTTTTTTTATACCATTTTAGTATAAATATTCAAATATTCAAATTCACATTTTTAAAGGACCTCCGTATTCCGTAGCTCAGTTCTAATGGAATCCAACCAAACATATATTACTCGACGACCTTGGCCAATCAGAGTTTGCGTCTTGAGTCTTGAGATATCTACAGACGTTCTTCAAGGAGCTCAGACGGGATCGTAAATCGTAAAAGGCTTAATGATTCCGGAAGCTTCCTGCATTCCCCGACTTTTGTTGGAATAATCGTTCCTTTAATGCCAAGTCTGTAAAGTCGGAGCCCAACAGAAGACTCTATTGACTTGGGAGGAGAAGATGGCCTTGGGTGGTGGGACTCCATCCCAACCTCTTCGCTCATCGCTGTCCTGGAGGAACTCGGATGCGGCCGCTCTCCGGCCAACTATTGGCCAGGGCCATTGTTAAGTTTGTCCTATAAAGAGCTGGCGTGTCTCCAAAAGGGTTCCAGGCGCTGTCTGGATGGGGCCATCAACAAAGCCATCGTGACGCCTACCGGCCGGATGAAGAGCCCCCCCCAAGCGTTTCTGTTGACCTCAACCAGACTGAGACCCCAATAGAGCCTTTTTTGGTCATTTTTGAGAATCGTTTTTCTCTGCCAATAGGAATGCAGGAAAATTGATCATGTGATCTCAGTGCTACTCTTCCCTGTTTGACCGGGAGGCGCTTACTAGTCTATAGGAAACCGTCATTTAAAAAAAAAGTAATTTTTTGGTGTTGGGCCAATCAAAGGGACAGTCCTATTTTATTTCAAATTTTTTTAAAAAAATCTTTTAAAAATATTCTTATTTTTACATTTATTTAATTTTATTTTTACCTCCCTCTTTCGGAATTTATTACTATTCGTAACTTTTTTTTTTAAGGTTCACGTGGAACTGTTTCTTGGGTCAGAAGCTTAGACGTTGTCTGATACAGGTTTACTGAAAGGGTAGTAGATACGTGGAGCAGCCTCCCGGCAGAAGTGTTATGCGGCTAATCCAGTGACGGAATTTAAGCATGCACGGTCATGTGACCTCTTGACCAGGCGATTACTCCAATGTTCTGCTTGTGGCCGAGGAACGGAATGTCCTCTCTGTCTTAAGTCTCAACAGTTCCCACCGACGTTTTTTTTTTTTTTTTCTTCGCGATTACGTTGCTAGGAAACCAAACTCAATTTTTTTTTTTTTAGAGCTTTCTAGCCTTTTTCTCCCCGAAATCCAACAACAAAAGCCTTCAGATAATTGTCAATTTTTTTTTAAAAAAAACGGCAGCTTTTAGAACTGGCGTGGGGGGGGGACGGTTAATTTGGGGGGGGGGCAAAAAAATTGTCTGATTTGTTACAATAATTGGAATATTTTGAATTTGGGGGGGGTTGGCTGGGATTTGTGGGAAGCTGCAGCAGAAAAGCCACTGAAATCACTCGGGGGGGGGCGCGAGGCGGGACACGCAACTCAGACCGTGGGAAAAAAACACTTTTTAAGACAATGGCAGAGAAAGCAAACACGCAAAGAGCGCACGGAGCCAAGACAAATTCAGACAGGAGCGAGGCAGCAATTTATTCCGTCCCACGGATTTCTGGAAAAAAAAAAGCCCTCCCCGCGGGTCTGGATGCAAGGGGCAGCGGAAAACATTTATGCCACGTGGATGAGAATCCAGCTTGGAGGGGGTTAAAAAAAAATTTAAATACCGAAAAATAAAATTAAAAAAATATTCCAAGAGGCGCTGCAGAAGCTGAGGCCTCCCCTGCGCGTTTATGGCCTGTATATCTGCCCCAATCCTGCAGCTCCTAGGGGGAGGAATCCAAGATGGCCGCCCCCACGGAGCGCATAAAGTGGGTTTCTAACACACAGAAATGGCTTTTTTTAATTACCCCCCCCTGCGAGGGCAGTTTCGGCGTCTAACGCGATGTTATTTCTCTCACAGAGGACCTACATCTTCACGTTCTTACTGAGCTCCCGCGTCTTCACCCACCCCCACGAGATCCTCGCCAAAGTGGGGCAGATCTGCATCAAGCAGAAGCAGCAGCTGGAATCAGGACCAGAAGCTGATAAGGTAAGCGCCGAGACCCCGCCCCCTTCGCCCAATCCTGCCATCATTCAGAAAAGTTATGATGTCACAAACAATAATAAGGTGTAAACTTCCGGAAACTGATTTTTTTTTTCCTGCCAATTTTTTTTTTTTTTAATTTGTAAAAAATTTTAAAAAATTGTTTTATTTCAAAATGTAAATTTTTCAAATTTTAAAATTCAGGGATCATAGGCAAAAAAAAATTAAAAAAAATAAAAAATTGAGCCATACATCGACGTTCTATGACCTGCAAAAACAAAACATGCCTTTAAAACAATGCCTAATTTTAATTAATTAAAATAATAAAAATTATGGAATTTTTCATCTAAAACTAATTTTTAGTCAATTTTTTTTTTTTTTTAGTCAATTAACCCCCGAAAAGCAATTTTTTTTTATTATTCTCATTTCTTTTTATTGGATAAACCTATTCTTCAAATTATTATTATTATTTTTTATATGGCGCCATCATATTCTGCAGCGCTGTACAATGGGCAAATCTCTTTGGGCTAGAACCATAATCACTGCCTGTATGCAGATTCGGCACCTTAATGTCCTCTCGTATCTTACTCTGAATCCACATTTTTTTGATGACTGCCTCCCTCCTCCCAAATTGCCCCCCCCCAACCGCCCCCTCCCCTTCCCACTGGTCACTGCTGGGAAATGACACGGCAGCCTCTCCGAAAACAAACATGCGCGACCCGCTCGTATCAGCAGAGAAGCTTTTTCCCTTTGGCCGGACGCCTGGGACAGAGAGGCGTTTAGCATTCCTGTTGTCTTCTGCAGGACGACCTTGGCTCAACGGGATTTGCAAGCAAATTGTACTTTGTAAGGGTACTAGATACCCGGAGTAGACTTCCAGAGGAGGCAGTATGGCCAGTAAAGCTATCCTAAGGGACCAGAACCCATACATTTTAAAACACTCTATGTACGGAGCGAGTGGGGAGGAATAAAATACTCTGGTTTACTGGTTTAGCCATATGACACACGCCATGACGCCGTTAGCCCGTGGGTTAAAGGAAAGTGTTGAGCGTTCTATTAGAATGTTCTTGTGTGAATCTGCCCTTTGTGGTCGATGTCGCCCCCCCCCCCAACATTCTCCGACCAGGGCTCAAAATTAGCGCAGAGCCCGTGACTAACGAAGGGATTTTCCACGCAGAGAAAGTTTCTGTGTTTTCCACACACTTACCCCCCCGCCCCCGTGTGACGCGTCGGCTCATGGAAGGTTGAGGGGGGGAACCTTGTGGTCACGGTGTCAGCCGCACAGGGCAGTGACGCCAACTTCCTCATCTCGAGACTTCCGTCTGAAAACACAAGTGGGAAGCCGGTGCCTCTTCGAGGGTTGTGACAAGTTTCCTCTGAGATTCCACTATCGGGGGTCTTGGAGGATCCGTCACGGAAGTCCCCTTTGGGCCATGAATGTATTTACATACCCGGCACGTCGTGTGGAACCTTGACCACGGTGACTAATCCTTCACGGGGCCACTGATATCTCAACGGTATTTCGGTTTACAGGGCCACCATCAGGCATCTTGGTGGCCCAGTATAATCCACAAGCCACCTTACCCCAATGCTCCTCAGACTGTCCCACCCCATGCCCACAATAGAGCCACCAAGCTCCTAAAGCTCACGAAGCTGGCCCAAAGCCCAGATAAGAGACAAGATACGGGTAGCATGCTTCAAGGGCCAATCAGGGGGCCCGTGAGAGATCTAGGTTACTGTCCTGTTCTTACCATGTATCTTTTGGGTTTGTCCTCCAGGCCAAACTCAAGTCCTTCGCTGCGAAGATCATCCAGCTGTTGAGGGAATGGACGGAGACGTTTCCCTTCGATTTCCAAGACGAACGGGCCAGGAAGGAGCTGAAGGAGATTGCTCAAAGGATCACTCAGTGTGACGAGGTGAGAAGACACAGGAGCCATGGCTAGACCTATCCCCGACTGGTGTTCTAATGGCCACCAAGCATTTCGTTCTAAGCTTGTTACACTTCTGCTGCAACTTTTTGGGTTCTTGATGTTCTTCTCCAGGGTCTAGAACCAGCCCATATTGCATGAATTTGTGCTGCCAAGATAGGTTCCTGGATTTGCAACTTGCAGAACCTAGAACCTTCCAACATAACTGCATTCTTCTCACTCTCCATCAATGAGCTTTCGCCCCATTTCTGATAACTTATGGTGATGATGAGACCTGTGTGAGCCAAATAGGACTTTAGGACAACATATCACTACCCATCGATCTCCAACATGCCTCTTAGATACAGTAATTGTGGTCATGCTGGATGTAGATCTTCATACCAGACTGACGCCATTTTTAATCCAAGGCCAACAGTAAGAAAGTAGCTTTGGCGATGTGTCATAGAGCTGCCATAGACCTTAAGGTCATGTTTGTCTTGTTTAAGGCTACCATCCCAACTGCTTCCATTTCCTTTTTGGAGAAAACCCTATGGATTGCTAAACTCAATGATGCCACCGACAATACATTTAGATATTTTGAATTACCATAAATGTTTAACTTTAAAAAAAAAAAAAATGAACGATTTGCCCTGTGCCTTCTTCAGGAGAACGCTACAATCAAGAAGAGCATCAGTCAGATGACTCAGAACGTGCTGGTCGCCCTCTCCACTCGTGGACAATTTCAGGAGATCCGGGAGAAGATCCGACAGCCCGTGACCGATAAGGGGACCATCCTCAAGACCAAGCCCCAGTCATCCCAAAAGGATATACTGAGCGTCTGTGGGGACCCGTTGATCCTGGCCCAACAGCTCACAACTATCGAACTGGTGAGACACTCTTTTGGCTCTTTTGGTGTCTTCTCTTCCACCACGGAACATGATCCATTTGACCACTATGACTTAATGTGACTTCTTCTGCCTTATCCATGTCACGTGGCTCATGAAAACATACATGGGGTAACTATTTGAATCTCTTTTTTTAGGAGAGACTAGGAAACATTTATCCTGAAGATCTGATGAAGATCATAAGTCATATGGACTGTTTGGATAACCACAAGGTAAGTTCGCTTACCAATATTTTGTCTGTTTCCGACCAATCGAGGGCATCAGCAGACCTTGGATAAACTGCTTTATCTAGTAGGGTTTGCCCGTGGTACTTGATCTGTGGGGTCCTGTCTCCTCATACTAGGTTCTAGATGGGTTGGTTTGGGCAGCTTAACATGGTGGTAAAGGATGGAGCTTTGCCAAGCTAATGAACCCCAACTAAGAAGCATCAGAGAAGAGGACATGATCAAAAATGTTCCAAGAGAGGGCAACGACAAAACAAAAAGATCCAGCCAAGGGTCTCAACAACAGCATTTTTCTAGATTTAGGTGGGCGGGCCTTTTCAGACCACCATAGAGAGAACCAGTACTTAAATCCGTGGCCAATGTCTATACTGTAAGCTCCTTAACATATCCTAGTTCCCACGGGGTCCCTCATTTGTTTCAGTAGCAATTCGGAACCCTGGCGCATAGTCAGTTCCCATACATTTTCACCGCGTAAGGCATTTCAGCAATGCTTACGGACGGTTGGAGAACATACCTTCCAATCCTACAGCCTGTTCTTCAACCTTCTTCTCTGTCTCTGGTAGTGCCGAAGTGATGTCTCCAAAACCTATAACCTAGAAGCTTACGACAACTGGTTTAACTGCCTGAGTATGCTGGTGGCCACCGAGATTTGCAGGGTAAGTTTTTTTTGTTGTTTTTTTTTTCCTGGCAGAGCAATAGAAGGCAAAGTTTATTCTCAATGATCAATCAGGCAAGGTCTATTCTCAAAGATTTATTCCCTGTCTGCCCGGCAGGTGGTGAAAAGAAAGCAAAGGACCAGGGTGATGGAATTCTTCATAGACGTGGCACGGGAATGCTTCAACATTGGCAACTTCAACTCCATGATGGCCATCATATGTAAGTAACTAGGGCTTGCTTCTCAAGACATGATTAAAAAGGGCTCTGGGTTATGAGACTGAGACCATCGTTGATTAGAACCTGGACAACCCCTACCAGTCATATTCCCAAGAGGGGCCACCTGCATGTTGGAAGTCCATACAATTGTTTTGGGAAGCTTGTATTGGTTTCTTGAGGGTTCTACAGCCCTTAAACGTCTTTTTTTTATGTTTTTTCTTAGCTGGGATGAACCTCAGTCCTGTGGCGAGACTCAAGAAAACCTGGTCGAAAGTAAAAACAGCCAAATTCGACGTCTTGGAGGTAAGACTGCAAAGTTCCTTGGATTTAGGGAGACAAAAGGTGACCAGGGGCCTTGTTAAAGGAGCTTACAATCTACTTTCCCTAAAACGTTAATAACAGATTTAGGTGCGCATGACATTTGCCACCCACAAAACAAGGCACACAATGTTCTTGTACTGCGATGTTTATTGGCTGTTAGAGCACAAGATGGTATGGACATGGAATCCCCGGGGCGAGAGTCAAGTTATTGTGAGTCCTTTTCAAATGAATCATTCAGACATACGATGTTACACGGGGAAAATGAACTTGTACCCAGTAATTATAAACTCTACGTCCAACCTTTGGCCCTGTGACTAACTAATTATGGGTCTCATTAGATCATCACGTCATCATCCTACACGCAACAAACTCTATAGCTCCATCTAGTGTCCACCAAGCGATACTGCAGCTTGAAAAAAAAAAAAGTTGCTTCGCCTTTGTGTAAACTGGGGTGTTATTGCCCCCTAGTGGACAGTTTGAGACACTGCAAAAATTGTCATAAATGTAAGCAACTTATTAATGTCATAGTCCAAATTTTTGAGTTGAGTCTTCTTCCTCTCGATTCTGTAACGGGAATCGTATTCCTTGGTGGCACACAACAAGAAGACATTGACTAAAGGTTTATGAAATAGTTAATTGACTTTTTTTTTTTTTTTTTTTTTTTTAATAGCATCACATGGACCCCTCGAGTAATTTTTGCAATTACCGAACAGCCCTACAGGGGGCGACGCAGAGATCCCAAAGTGCCAACAGCAGCAGGGAGAAAATAGTCATCCCCGTTTTCAACTTGTTTATCAAAGACATCTTCTTCTTACACAAGATCCACGCGAACCGTTTACCCAACGGGCACGTCAACTTCAAGGTAGAGAAGGCGTCCCGCTTTTTATGGAAGGTCTTTGATGTCATGTGCCCAGTCCTATGGGCCCGACCACTTTTTCCAAAAAGTTTAGTCCACAAAATGTTTTTTTAATTGTTCCTAGGGTTGATTTTTCAACACATTTTCTCACTTACCCCAAGGGAAGAGTCTAGACTACCAGGCACCACGGGAAGAGATCTTACTGACCTTTTTTCTTCTCTTGAACAGAAATTTTGGGAGATCTCGAGGCAGATCCATGATTTCCTGACGTGGAAGCAGGTGGAATGTCCGTTCGAAAAAGACAAGAAAATTCAGACCTACCTTCTGACTACACCCATATACACTGAAGAAGGTGAGCAGCCATACCAAGTTCCTATGATAGCTGCCGCAACCTACTAGCGTCTAAAATATTTTAAGAATTTTTTTTACATTTTTTTTTAATACTTTTTTGAATTTTTTTTATTTTTATTATATATTTTATTTTTGTTGTATATGTTTTTAAAATTATATATTTTTCTAGAGGATTAAATTTAGGTTTATTAAAGGTTTTTTTGCTATATCATTTTCATTGCAAGATAACTTCCTGAATATGGCAAATATTAATACATTAAATATTTTTTCAATTTTTTTTTTTCTTTTTTTTTTTTTTAGCACTCTTTGTGGCCTCCTTTGAAAATGAAGGTCCGGATAATCATATGGAAAAGGACAGCTGGAAAACTCTCAGGTAAATTATAGGAGATAAGACAGGTGCCGAGGGCCCCTAGTGATCATATATTCTCAAATGGTTTTTTTTTCCAGTCTTTTGCATAATTATTCTTTTTAATTTGTTGTGTTATTAATGGGTACCCCCATAAATCTTCCGTTTTAGGGCCCCCCATCAATTAAATTTGAAAATTCTATTTAAATTCAATCATTTTGTTTAAAAAAAAAAACAAAACAACAATTTGGCTTTTTTTTATTATTTTTTTTATTTTTTTATTACAGGTCAACGCTTTTAAATAGGGCCTGAGAGATCGTCCACCGGGAGCGCACAAAAGGAGTGTTTTTATTTTCTTTTAATATTATCGTTTCGAGAAGAACGTTATTGGTCAGAAGACGAGCCTCGCTGGCTGAGGGGGAAGTCTACTGTTTTTTTGTGTGTTTTTTTATGTGTTTTTTTTTGTTTTTTTTTTGTATATACAAATTTCAGAGCCTTCTAAAGAGTAACCTAATAGAAATATAAGTTTATACATATAAGTATATATATATTTCGCTCTTTAAGCACTTATATAAGAAAAAAGGGATTTTTTTTTTCATCTTCATTGTATCGTTTACAAAAAAAAGACAGATTTAACCCTTTGCTGCTGGTATGGCGTAGACACAACGCAGGGGTTCTGTGTTGAAATGCAGAAAACAAATCTAATGAATGTGTCAAAAAAAAGGGGTTAACTCTCTTATAAATTGTTATTTAAGGGCAGGGCCCTTTTTTTCTTCTTCTTCAAATTTTTGGGTGTTTATAAATATTTGGGGGTTTTAATAAGCACTGGGAATCTTACTTTTAATATACTATAGCCAGACCCCCTAACTCCCCTCTTCCCTTTAACCGTATGCTGCTACGTTAAAATAAAAAAAATTCTATCCTTCCTACAATTTATAGAGAGCGGTGCCAAGCACTTATATAAAAAAAAAAATGTAAAAACTTTTTTTTTAATATTTACAAAAATTCAACTGTTTTGGTAAAGCTGGTCTGAGCGTGGAAATAAAACCCCTAAAATATTTGTTTACTAAAATATTTAGTGCGGGTGCCTTTTAAATATATTTTCGACCAATAGACGCTGAGGTCTTAGGTTCTTAGGTCCATCGCTGCTTAGTAGAGCTAGGACTCACGCGGCGTCCGCCGTCTTCGTGATAGTGTCTGCCTATATATGACTTTTAGCTGTGGTTGAGAGCAAGGGGTCGCTCTACGGGGCGTCCTCACGTGCGATAAAAGCTTGTTTACGGCTCAGTGCCGCCATTAGGAACCTCGGGGGCCTAAAGACCTTGCCTCGACCCGTTCCTGCCCCACCTCATGTATTCAATGGCGCTACCAGGGCCCAAAGTCCGGAACAGAGCTATCTTGGCCCGAAAGCGTGTAAGGGCCTAAAACCTTTGTACATGCGGGTCACATGATACTGTCTGTGAGCATTCAGGGAGGCCGGGCCCTTCCACTTGCCCGGGCCCCAAACGCGGCTACTGGCTGTATCCCCCTGATGGCAGTCCTGTTGCGGATTTTAGGATTGGAAGACTCCCTAATTGAACCCACGGTGTTACATTTGCACTTTCTAATCAGGGCTGCATTCCAAAATGGAACACTTAAGCATTTCCATGCTGGGGGAGGCATCTGGGCGTGTCTAAGTGTTAGCCCCGCCCCAGAAGAACATTTGTTCCCCATCAGCCCTATATTATCTTTAACCCCTTTTAACAACAAAGGGGCACGGGACCGGTTTCTCAATAGTAGAACTCTTGATATCGACCATACTTGATCGTGAAAGGACATTTATGTTTAATTATTGCTCCAAAATTCTAAATTATGAAATTTTTTTTTGTATGCTGCTTTGTTACATTTCGTTCCAAAGAGGAGGGCATTTAAATTGTTTACGGCAGTGGTGTGGTGGGGTCTATGAAACATCCCTCTCGGATGTTAACCTACAGGGTTAATTATGGCAGTGTGTAAAAGAGATTAACCCTTTAGTTCCCCAAAAGGGGGTACACATTGAAAGGGTTACCCATCTTCTACTCTGCTTTTCATGGGGTCGTAAGTCCTCCAGAGGATCCTTTGTGACGCCGCTAAGCAAGCCATTAAACGCACGGCAAAGCTCAGTTCCCCGTCCCCTGCCTAAGGAGGACCAGCACATTCCATGAGGTTCTCTGTACGAGTTTGATATTTATGTTCTGTTCCAATCAGCTTGCTCGGTCAAAGCTGTACTCTGAAGCAGGGTATTCTACGTTTGACCTGATGTGCTTGCATAAATAAATACCAAATCGCTTCAAAAATCAACAACGTGTTGTGTTTTTAATTTTCCTAAGCCCGCCGGGGCTCCTCAGGGGCGTCACCCTTTTCCCAGGATTCTATGACACAAAGAAGGACATTAAGCGCAGCATACATTGTTGGCGCTATATAAATAACAGATAATATCCCTCATCTTCTTTAAAACATTTCTCTGTTGGGGCTCCTTGGGGGTGTCACCGTTTTCTTATGCTCCTATGACACTTAGAAGGACATATCCATCAGCTTCTTTGGTACATCTGTGGGGGTTCTTCAGGGGTGTCACCTTTTCCCCCAGGATTCTATGACACATAGGACATATCCCTTATCTCCTTTGATATATCTATATGTTGGGGCTCCTCAGAGGCGTCACCCTTTCCCGGGATTATATGACACATAGAAGAAGGACATATCCCTTCTCTCCTTTAATAGACATATCCGTTGCTGCATAATAAAGCATTCGTAATGCACAAGCTCCCTTTATTTAGACCTTCGCGAGGCTGCAAGAGCAAACGAAGCACATTCTCTGAGAGGTTTGACTTAATCTAAATAATAATTAAGAAAAAAAAAATCTAAATTAAAAAGATACTTATTCCTTTCTTTCTCCGCATTCTGTAATAAGGCACATAAGGTCCATTTCTCCAGCGGTACCCAATCGCTTTGATATGAGGAGTCAGAACAAAACAAACAAAAACAAAAAAAACAATCACGCTGATAAGTTTGTGTTTTCGTGTTGACTCCAGCTGCCGACACGCTCCACAAATGTCTAGGTATCCCTTTTTTCCCCTTCATTTTGTAGCATAAAAATATTTGGATTATTGGGAGTATAACAGAGCTCATTCCAGAGGGCGTAGGTTAATCAACTGACCAGCAGGTGGCGCCGACGAGTATCAGTCCACGGTTAGGGGCTCTGTACGTGGCTCGCGCCATTAGTCCAGAATCACATGATTCTTATGTTGGATTGACATCTGGCTTTGGGTCGTTCAACCTGCTTGATCACCATTAGTCTTGAAGGCTTGCTTTCGAAGGTGAGCCTCGATCTCACCCCTGAACACCAACATCCCCAGGTGCGAATGAGACGCCTCGTTCATGGCCTTGGATTGGATACACATTCTATACTGCTCCGGGGTCAGCTCGTCCACGCAATGCTTCTCGTGCCACAAGTGGAAAAGGCTGGGCACCGGGGTTCGCACCACCATCAGGTCACTGCGAAGGTATTTCCTGTAGAGGTGCACGTCCTCTCCCCCCCACCCTCGGACTTCAAGGTCGAAACCCCCTAAAAGCAGAATATTTTTTTTTCTTTAATTTGTATTTCATTTTTACACAGTTCCATTTAATCACCACTAGATGGAGCCACAGTACACATGATGATCCCACCACTGAGTAAAAAAAAAAAAATCTAATTTATTAATACCAAGCTTTGTGTTTAAAAAAAATAAATTAAGGATTTTTGATGCCAGAGTCTCAGAATAATTAAAAAAGTTTTGCTTACCGACAGCTAGAAAATCTGCCCTGTATTGACAAGTCATACCGAAGCCAAAATCTCTCCAGAAACCGGAGTCTTTCTTGTGAACCTAGAACATTAAGGAGTAGAGAGACGCAACCTGAGCATAAAATTAAAATATATATATATATTCAAAATATTTGAAATTAGCAGCGGTGAGATAAAAGTCCATAACGGATCTCCGGGGAAAAAACAAACAACTTACCAGTTGTTGTTCCACCGGCGGAGGGACCTCTTGGTTGGCGTAGACGATGGCAGGATTGTAAAGGCTGAAGACCACCGGGTAGAAGACCTTCTTACCTACGAGACAAAACAGAGACGTCAGTAAGACCTGACGTGGTGGAGCCTCTTTTTTTTTTGTTTTAAAGCACAAAATTAGCATTTTTAGGTTATTTCCCTCTTTAACATCCCTAACAATGTCAGCTCACCAGGCTTTGCATTCAGTCTGCAGGTGTTGAGAAACCCCGCGGCGAAGTATACATCGACATCACAGAAGAACAACAAGCCGTCTCCTTTGTCCCAGGCTTTGGCGCCCACCTCCAGCCCGCGTCCCCTGTTAAACTCCTCCTTCAGTGGTATCAAGGTGTAGTTACGGGAGCGGGTGGCTCTGTAGGGGCAAATACACACCAATAAGGATAATCTACCAAGACAAATGAAGTTCTTGCGCAATCGCGATCATCCAAATGACTCGGGCGGTCAGGAGACCGATAGCACGCATGTCCTAAAAATCCAAAGGAGACCATGGTTTTACTCCATGGGGTAGTGGTGGTATTTGGGTCCAAAAGATACCGAGGGGCATGCAATCGAGCAAATCGCTGTTTATAATATAGTCTCCCGGGAACCTACCCGTCAAGAACCTTCAGGATCTTCTTGACCTCCGCTAATCCTTCATCTCCAAAGTATACGACAGTCAGGTACGTCCGTCTGTCTTGATGAACACAAACCTCCCTGGAATTTAAAGCAATGGTTTAGGATCCATTCTCCATAACTGGATGGCCTCTTAATTCTCCCCATAGCCTGGGGAACGTTGTGGATACATGGAAGGATCGTGCATCAGAGATGGAATGAAGTAACAAGGCACTGCTGCACCAAGTATGAAATAAAAAGGGAAATTGGGCTAAACATCTGTTTCTTGCAATTATAGAAATTTAAAGTTACTATTCTAGAGTAAGGCCCTCATGGGAAGCATTAATGGGGTATTGTCACCAGTGGGAGAACTAGTATCATCCAATCACTTTCCTCTTCACGCCTATGGGTCTTTGCCCTGGTAAACCCTCTCTCCATACTCATCGCTCACCTGTAGTTCTCCACGAACTGAGCAAAGGCCTCCGTTCTGCCGGAGAGAGGAACGATGATATTGACTAGGGTCCTGGATACGTCCTCCGTGTCCACCTTCACCTTCATGAGAGGCCCGAAAGGGCGGAAAAGGGTTATGTGGTTGTAGTTCTCGGAATCTGGCTTCTTGTAGAAGAGTTCATACTGGGATCCTTTGTCCCTTTCAGTGCGGTAATAGCCTTAGCAAAACAACAAAAGAGACAGGAAAACCCAAGTAAGCCTTACAACAAGTGCCCCAAACCACACGAAACAACACAATAAATGTAAGGTTCATTATTTTGGACCAAAGGAGTGGTGTCATCTCATATGGCTTCCAAGATAACCTTTAAGGAACAACCTAGAAGGCCAGAGCTGGTGTTTTTTGTGGACTCACCTTCTACAAAGTCAGATTCACCGTAGATCACCTTGTTAGCACCTCTGTTCCCCTGCTCTTCATCGTCATCGTCAGGATTATTTATGACTTCCAGTCCAGCCTCTATGACCTCCACCAGTTCGTCTCGCCTGTCCTTCCTAATGGGTTTTTCCTCGGGGTGTCGAGTCAGCCCCATCTCCAGCTGATAAACCTTCATGGTGTTAAAGCTTTCAAATGGGACCACAGCGTACTCGCTTGGGAATTTAGCACCCGCAATGACCTCTGCCTTGTCGATCTGGGAGTGAAGGAACTCCAGTAAATCATTGGGTTGATCTTTGGTACCTTGGTGTCCACCTCCGTTGGCGAGCTTCTTCTCATTTATCGATCTTAACTTCTCGCTCATCTCCTGGAGTTCCTGCTTAAGTTGGGCTATCTGACGCTTAAGGCTGCTTGCCCGATTCTTGTAGTGCTCTTCCTGCTCCTGAAGAAGAGCTTGGTAGTATTCTTTATTGTACAGTTCCCCGGCGATGCCCGGGAGAGAGCCATTTCCTTCAGAAGTAGGAGCACACTGCAGTAGGTACACGAGAAGTATCAAACTAAAGACCAAAGCAAGGCCGACCAGAAACCACCGGGTCCTGGCTTGGAGAAATAATCCTCTCCTGGGCATTCTTTCGAAAAATAGAAGTGGTCTCTTTGCATGAAGTCAATCTACTCTTTTCTCCATGGTGGTTGAACCACAAAACCTTGTCTCAAGCCATGGACTCAAAGTATGACTTGACTTTTTGTTGGTCATCCATCCTAAAAAACACTGAAAAACGTTCCCCCCCCCCCCCCCCCACAGACTCAGCCTCCAATAATCTCCATCAAACCTTCAGCATGGTCTTCTGGAGGAGGTTCACGCAGTCTCGTTGTTAGCAGGTGGGAATGGGATGTTATGAGCGACAGCTGCCGAGGAACATGTCTCCGGACACATTTTCCCTCCTGCGATCTAAACGCATCTATGCTTCACGCTCGGTGGTGCGAATAAGATGATGTCAGTACCCTAAAAAAAAATTAAAAAAATACATTTATATCGTTTATAAATGAAATTTTTAAAAATAAAAAAAGATAAACTAACTTTATATAATATTATAATATAATATATAATACTAGCTCCTAAGTGCTAAGTACATAACAATGGTTAAAAGAACAAAAAAAAATAAAATAAAATTGAAAAAATACATATTCCTTGGAAAAATTGAGACGCTTAATGCAGCCTTTAACATAGAATTTTAAAATTGTCGAAATAAAATTTAAAAAAGGATAATGATGTCATAGTACGGGAATTTAGCTCACTATTCATGGTACGGGAGTTTATGAAATAAGACTTTGGAAAGTTTTATAATTATAAGCAGAAATCAGGGGGTTTTTAGATGAAATGACCTTTCGCTACCGTTTCCGAACTCCTTATTTTATTTTCTTTTTGTTAGCAAATCAGAATTTAGAAAATATATTTATCTTTCCAGAAATTCTTTACAGCTCGTAAAAAAAAAAAAAAAAAAAACACATCAGAGAACTATAAATTTAAACATAAAAGATTTAGGAGACGAATGAGAGAATTTTTAAGGCGAGTTTAACCCCTTAAGGACAATGGGGGCGGTCCCTAAACCCTTTGCTCTGTCATTAAGGGGTTAAAAAAAAAATTTGCAGCAGAATTATTGGCTATTCCGAGCCCCTCCCTATCTCTACATTTTTATGGGAAAAATGAAATAAAACATAAATAACTTTATATTAAATGGACTTATTACCAAAAATAAAAAGGCAATTAAAAAATAAATGGCACTCTTACAAATTCTTTAAATTTCATTGCCGAAAAAGTTTTTAATACATCAAAAGAAAAAACTTTAAAAAAATATTTTTTTTTCCTTTTTTAAATATTCCTTGAAAAAAATTCCTTCCGACAAAGAAGTTTATAACAGTTTCCTTAGTCAGAGACGATTAGAAAGTGACTCAGCATCGGAAGGCAGTTCTTTTTACAGGCTCTATATATACGTGGCCAAGACTTTTTTTATTTTTTTTTTATTTATTTTTTTTAAAAAGGGAAATTTGGGCCATCTGTTTGCAATTACAGGCAAAGACTGAACGGAGGAGAGGAGGGCGTCTGAGAATAAATTCTCTGCCCCTCGGACCACAGGAAGCGGGCGACGGAATCTCCTCCTTATGGGCATTGGACGAGGGCATGCGATGACATGCGATGACATCTTCTTAAAGGCACAGTACGAAAAAAAACAAAAAAACCCCAAAAACTCGAGTTTAATGTTTACTTAACGCCGGCCCTTTACATTTCGCAAGTAAACTCAAATTCAAACAAATTTAAAAACTCAACTTTTTTAAAACCAAAATTCCCACATTGGCTGGACTGGATAAAAAAAAATAAAATTAAATAAAAAAATAAATTAAAAAAACTTGGGGACTGGACTAAAACTCTAATCACTCTCAGCCAGCAGCTACGTAAAGGAGCGGGCCGACTGTGCCCAGGGAACGACCATCGAAGGTCCCGAAGACATCTGCCCTTAAAAAGTCTAGTTGAGCATCCGTTAAAATTTTTATTTGTGATAAAAAATAAAAAAATATTTAAATTAAGCGTTTTAAAAATTTACAATAAAATTTGAATAAAAAAACTAAAAATTATATCGGATTACAGAAATTCTGCCCTCTGATAATTTTTTCCTCTGTATATTTTTTGTTGATCTGTACATGTGAAATAAATGGGAAAAATATAATAATAATCAGTATTACATTTGAATTTTGCTGATAAAAAAAATGAATAAAACCACAAAAAAAAAAAAAAAAGACATAAAAATCCAAAATTCTATAAATTAGAAAATGTAAAAATCGCACAGCACAAAAAACTCTAGATCTCAACACAGTGTTTGTCTTTTTTTTTTGTCTAGTTCATTTCATTCATGAAATAAAAAATTTCTAAGAATAAAAATAACATTTTACCTTAATTTGCGGCAAAAAATAAAAAAATAAAAAAACAAATGAATAAAGATTCCCGGAGCTCCGAGTCTCGTCTAGAAGCTGCTGCTGCTGCTACTCGTGAAATTTAATTCTAGAACAAACCAAAAGGAGAAAAAAAGAAAAAAAAAAAGTGCTTGTGAAGCATTTCTCTGCTGAAAGTCACCGCAGAAACGGAGATTTTTTTTTTAAATTAACCCTTTTTTGAATAGTTATATATTTTTTCAGCTAAACCAAATCCCAACACCGTCTACTAACCTTAATCAGTTGTTGGTCTCGTCTTAGATTCAGGAGTCGTATGTCTATCCCGTGCATGTTTAATACCCTCACTGTATTACCCTCTACCACCTCTGCTGGGAGGCTGTTCCACTTATCAAGCACCGCCTCCGTTAGGTTAAACCTCTTCAGGCTCCGCCTCAGCCTCTAGCTTCCCCGACGTTTCTCCTCCCCAGCAGCCTACCTCTTGCATTGCAGAGCGTCTCTGCGCTAAACGCTCTGCAGGGTGCATCGGGCGAAACGCGCCGGGGGTTAAATGCCCGTTTTGTGCAGCGTGCAATAAAGTTTTATCAATGAATTTAAAAAAAAAATGTCAAGTGTTAATTTGTTATTAAAACGGGCTGAACGTAAACACTGGGAAAGTGTAAAAAAAAAAAAATGTAAATAAAAAAATAAATAAAAATAAAGATTAAGATATCTTAACCGTTTTTTTGGGGGGGGGTTGTGATTTTGTCCCATTCCCCCCCCCCCCCCGGGTGTTTTCTCTCGTTTTACAGGCCTCTGAAGAAGCTGTATTTACTTAATGCGTCCATTCTTTAGTTTGCCCCTCCCCCCTGTCTGATCCGGTGAACAGGAAGTGTAAGCAGACAGCATACTTAGGTACACTTCCTGTAAACGTTCTGTCGTCCAGGTGAGCACAGCTGTGTAAATAAAATACACCAATCGATAGGTCACAATACGTGAAGCCCCACCCCAGCCACACCCTTAACCGCACCCCCTACAATATTAACGTTGCCGTTTTACGGCCATTTAGTTACTTCAGGGGCTTCTCTCGCTTTTCATTGGAAAGCGACGTGGGTCGGGCCCCCAGAAATGAGCAGGGCCGGGACTGACCTGCAAAAATCAGGGCTGTTGGTAGGTACGGGGCCGTGTTTTGTTACATGAAAGGCATGGCTGCTCTATAAGAGGAATCTCTGGAAGCGGTCGGCTGCGACAGCCCCGTCTCTCCGGGTCTCTTTCTGCACATAAAACCACCTCTGCTGAATCACGGCTGGAGCGGACTACGCCCGCCACGGAAAAAATAACCTCACTTTCCTCCAAACAAAGAGACTTCACACAGGGAGCCGTACCCCACGCCGGTGCCTCGGCCGTCTGAAGAGACAGCCCGGCGCTTTAATGCCCCCTTTGTAAATACATGGGGGGGATTCTGCAGCCCCCCATATGGATTTGCCCCCCCACCACCACCAGCAGGAGATGCATTCAGCCTCGATGTGATCTGCTTTCCACCAATCAGCTTCTGGGACGGCTCGGCGGTCTATAAATCCCTCACAGACGCAGCTTTGCTCACAAGAGCTTACAGTCTAAAGCCCGTCACCCCCCCCCCCCCCGTCTCCCAAGAGACAGCTCAGGATCTCCGAGACGCTCGTCTCAATTATAGGAAAACCCAGACGGGAGGGGGCGTCGGAGCCTCTAAAGGACCCGGAGGGGTCTGATGATCGCCAACAACCCTGAGAAATAAAGGACATCGGCTTCGGAGACCTCAGAGGTCCCTTTCATGTGAACGTTACCAAAGAAAAACCCGATGTATGACCCATAAATGCCACGGGTATGTTGTTGAGAGGGTAGTGGATAGGTGGAGCAGCCTCCCAGCTGAGGTGGTAGAGGGCAATACGGTGAGGGGGGGTATTAAACACGCGTGGGATAGGCGCACGGCTCCTGGATCCGAGACAAGGAACCGGTTAAGGTCGGGGTCCAAAGTCTAGAACCGGCGGGTTCCGCGAGTCGTTGCCTTTCAACAAGGAAACGGATTTTAGTCTTTTTTTGCGAACAGAAACTCCGGAAACAGCAGCTGCTGCTAGTGCCCCCCTCTGCCCCCCCCTAATACCCCCTCTCCTGATGCCCCTCTTTTCTAGGAGGTCAGAATGTTTGCTGGGTATGAGGGGATCGCAGGGTTCTACAGCCCTAAAAGCCCCGATAATGTGTATAGAAACAGCAGGGAACGGCTTTATAAATTAACCCATTATTCTCCTAAACGCCCCGCCCAGTTACACAAATACCCCGCAGTGGGGCTAAAAGTCATATAAAAAGCCCCAAGCCATATTTTAACTAGGTCTCATCTTAGATTCAGGAGCCGTATGTCTATCCCATGCATGTTTAATACCCTCACTGTTTTACCCTCTAACACCTCTGCTGGGAGGCTGCTCCACTTATCTACCTCCCTCTCAGTAAAGTAAACTTATAAGAAGGGATACGGAGACAGACTTGTTGGTCCCAAAAGAGTCTCGACCAGAAGCTTTAAAGGACCTCGACGGTCTCTTCTCTGTTTTTAAAGTGAAGAAGAGACCTCTGAGGTCCCGGAAGGTGACAATCTTTTTCCACGTCGGCCAGACTCAGCCTGGACTTGAGACTCTGTAGTTTCAGGAAGCCGCCCTTTGGAAGGGAGCGCCGGAGGGGCCAGAGGGGAATACATCGCTGGATTTTTGACCCATTTCTAGAAGGAATCATAAAAGCACCAACAGCCCCAATTCACCAAAAGGGAAGTCCTGGCGCCCTCAGCCAACAGGGAATCCCAGAGACTCTTTGGCAATGGGAGTGATTTACTTCTACTTTATTGAGAGGGTGGTAGATAAGTAGAACAGCCTCCCAGCAGAAGTGGTAGAGGGTAATACAGTGAGGGTATTAAACATGCATGGGATAGACATACGGCTCCTGACAGACACAAAAAATACTGGACCCCCCCCCCAATGTGTTAGTGTGTGTGTTGTGTATCACAGGTGTATAGGTGTGTGGTTGTGATGTTAGGGGGATTGTGTGGTTGTGTCGGGTGGGGAGGTGTTGTGATGTTGGGGGGCTGTTGTATGGTTGTGTCGGGTGGGGAGGTGTTGTGATGTTGGGGGGCTGTTGTATGGTTGTGTCGGGTGGGGAGGTGTTGTGATGTTGGGGGGCTGTTGTATGGTTGTGTCGGGTGGGGAGGTGTTGTGATGTTGGGGGGCTGTTGTGTGGTTGTGTCGGGTGGGGAGGTGTTGTGATGTTGGGGGCTGTTGTATGGTTGTGTCGGGTGGGGAGGTGTTGTGATGTTGGGGGGCTGTTGTATGGTTGTGTCGGGTGGGGAGGTGTTGTGATGTTGGGGGGCTGTTGTATGGTTGTGTCGGGTGGGGAGGTGTTGTGATGTTGGGGGGCTGTTGTGTGGTTGTGTCGGGTGGGGAGGTGTTGTGATGTTGGGGGCTGTTGTATGGTTGTGTCGGGTGGGGAGGTGTTGTGATGCTGGGGGGCTGTTGTGTCGGGTGGGGAGGTGTTGTGATGTTGGGGGCTGTTGTATGGTTGTGTCGGGTGGGGAGGTGTTGTGATGCTGGGGGGCTGTTGTGTCGGGTGGGGAGGTGTTGTGATGTTGGGGGCTGTTGTATGGTTGTGTCGGGTGGGGAGGTGTTGTGATGCTGGGGGGCTGTTGTGTCGGGTGGGGAGGTGTTGTGATGTTGGGGGCTGTTGTATGGTGGTGTTGGGTGGGGAGGTGTTGTGATGTTGGGGGGCTGTTGTATGGTGGTGTTGGGTGGGGAGGTGTTGTGATGTTGGGGGCTGTTGTATGGTTGTGTCGGGTGGGGAGGTGTTGCTGTGTCACACAGGGGGGTTGTGTAATGCACACACATAACACAACCAAGGCCAGGAAAGCCTCTTAGCATCACAGCAAGGAATCAACACAAATCGGTATACAAAACACACACCAACAAGGGGCAGAAAGCAGCACAAACACAACCCCTGTGACACAGAAGGCTTCCTACACAACAGGAGGCCGAGAATAACACAAACAAACACAATATAACACAACCCAGCCGTACAGAGAGAGAATATAATATAACACAATACAATGTAACAAAATCTAACACATCCAGCGGATCCAATGTAACGAAATGTAACGAATCGCGCCAGCGTTCTATAAATAAACAACCTGCGTTCTATTAGTAAACAAAAGACGCGGCATCAGCCGCCCCCCCGCGCCCCCCTTACCTGCAGCCCGGCACACACAGGGTGTATAACACCGCGGGGATACTCGGCACCCGCACATATACACACCGGAGACTCACACAGCACACAGCACAGACACACAATCCACGGCCCGGCTCCGGCACTTCCTGCAACCGAGGAAATGACACCCAGAGAGGGAGGAGACACAACACACAGACACACAGATACATACATATATACTCACAACACACAGACACACAACACAGACACACAGATACATGCATATACACACAACACACAGACACACAGATACATACATATATACACACAACACACAGACACACAACACAGACACACAGATACATGCATATACACACAACACACAGACACACAGACACACAGATACATACATATATACACACAACACACTGCCCCTGCCCGGGGTACACAACACACAGTCACACCACACAGATACACATAACACACATATACTGACCCTTCCCGGGCTACACAACACACACACAACACACAGACACTGACCCTGCCCGGGGGACACAACACACAGATACACAACACACAGACACTGACCCTGCCCATGCTACACAACACACAGACACACAACACACAGACACTGACCCTGCCCGGGGTACACAACACACAGATACAACACACACACAACACACACACAACACACAGACCCTGCCTGGGGCACACAACACACAGACACTGACCCTGCCCGGGGTACACAACACACAGATACACAACACACAGACACTGACCCTGCCCGGGGTACACAACACACAGACACACAACACACAGACACTGCCCCTGCCCGGGGTACACAACACACAGACACACAACACACAGTCACACCACACAGATACACATAACACACAGATACTGTCCCTGCCCGGGGGACACAACACACAACACACAGACACTACCCCTGTTGAGTTTTGTTGATGCCGGTGGGTCTGATAGGGGACGGAGAGCCACTGATTGGTGGACGATGTAATGGATTGTAATGGATCTGTTGGGATGGTTGAGTTGGTTCTAAGGTCATTGGTGATGGAGATCCCAGTGGGTTTATAGACCTATGGACTCTGGGATCTTCCTTTGGTGGAAGTTTCTTGGTCTCTTGCCAGTCCCCAACCCCAGGACAGAGTGTCATCGGAATATTTGCCCCTTTGGTCACTAGGAGGGCGGACCCAAACGATGGTGGCACATATCTATTGCTTCAGACTCTACTCTTCTCCAGCTACGCTTCTTCACTTGGACATCTCATATCTTCCCTCCACTTCCAATCCCACTTATACGCCGACGCCGCCTTAATCCATATCCCCTCTCCCGACCTTTCCCCCTCTCCTCTAACTCGCCTTCTTCCTGGAATTCCATCGCGGATGGTCTCCCATTACCCAAAGACCGAGGGCGTCTAGCGAGGGGGGAGGATATCCGGGTCCCCGGGTGTTAGAAACAATGGTCATAAGACATTTGGTCAAAGCACAACTATATGTCCTCTATGGCCTATAACCCTAGATCCAAAATGTGGAACCCTACCTCACATAGCTCCATTGTCTCACCTACGCCTAGTCCGTTACCAACGCATTTTACTTTAGTCATCCCGATAACGGACAGAACGGGGTGAATATCCTTCAACCTTCATGCATCCTTCAAGTAGGTTAGTTGGGTCAAGCAAGTGGTGCCACCTACCTGCTTAGCGGTGTTTTCATGATACTGGCGGCCTGGATGCTCCATGGACTCTATATCCATGTGATGTAACCGGCGTACAAATTCTGGGTGTAAAGGGGGGGGGGGGGGGTGGACGGTTTTCCACAAGACGGAATGTGGACTTTGTTTGCCCAATTCTACACTTAGCCCTTTTTTTTTTTTTTACGGGGCTGTGGTTTTCCACTAATCCACGAGAAACGCAACCCAGTCGATGACCATGAAAATGGAGCATCTTGCCTGTGCCTAACGTGGGGTGACCTTCTATGTCCCCCCCCCCCCGATGACTAACTTTCTTTCACGTCAGCTGGAAAACAATTGGCAATATTTTCCCAGACGTATAAAAAAAATGTAGCAACCCGCCGGAGGTGGAGGACACGAAGAATACAGATGTGATGAGCATTTTTGATAGCCGAAGATGGCTTTCAAGGTGTTTTTGAACCCCATAACATGAGGTCAATGCCACGATCACACCCTACGAGTAACTGTGTGTCCTTCTCTTAACCTTTAGATATCTTCGTGGGAACCATGGATGTCCTTTCATTCTAAGGTGAAGGACATCTTACCATTCGTGAATAGCAGGTCCGGGCCACTTGGACGTCACTGAAGCTTCAATAGCTTGGCCCGTTATCGAGATGCGAGGGTCATAATCGTCTTAAGGGCCGAGGTGGCACAGTTTCTGCTTATTGTACCTGGAAGACGATCATCTGCTTAACCCATGGCAGGGATGACCTCATAGAAACCTAGAATATGCCAGCAGAGGATAAGACCCATTTGGCCCCATCGAAGTCTGCGACCCATTTGGCCACTGCCTAGTCTGCCCGTTTTTCCTACTGGTAAAGACTCAAACCGTAATCGTAAGTCGTTGGTCTCGTCTGATCTACTTATCTACCCCCCCCCTCCCAGGAACATGTCCATCTATAGTATTTTTTTGGTCGGGTATCTGGTGGGGATCGGGGGTTGGGCCACAATGTGAGAAGAACCTTCTAAATTCCTCAACGTCCCACTGCGTTAAACCAAACCAACTACTCAACGTGGTCGGGATGGATGCCACCAAACACACAAAAAAAAAAACAACAGCCCCCGGGGCTTCTGTAACCCGGGGCAAACAGGGTGAGGTCTCAATCGATGTCTTCTCATCAGGGACAAATATTCCGGTTCAAAGTCCACAAAAACCTCTAAAAAGAATGAAGATGAACTTTAGACATGGGGCATATTGTAGTCAATCAGGGCTGGACTGACACCCCAGGCGCCTCTAGGCAGGAAGGTTGACCGAGGGCCCCACCAGGAGCAGAGGTCATAACGAAGTGGACTTTTGGCCAAAAATGGACGTGTGGAACCATAATTGTACCACCACCCCCCCCACCACCACCACCACCAATGGAGAGAGGAGCCCTTAATGCAGATACGGATCGGCCCTTCTACAATCCGTGCAGATAATTCTTATCAGTCAAGAAAACGCTGAATAACTTCCTCTGCTTTCCCAGCGAAGCGGAGTCATAAACACTAAAGATAAAAAGAAGAAAAAAAAAAGCGAAGAGCAGCAATTAACGGGAAGCTTCGTCTTCGGAGCTTTTATTTAAAAATGTATTTAAAAAATGTTTTGGTTTAAAAGGAACGTCAAAGACGACTGGACCAATCGGTAACTTGACAACAGGGTGCCTTAATGGGGAGGAATAATCCTAAAGACGGGCGATCCCATGGTTTCTAATATATACATTTTGCTTTCTTTTATTTTTTTTTGCCGAATGCTATTTTATTTAGCATTTACATTTTTATACGAGTCTCCTAACAGATATGCTTATAATATTTTTTATATATATAGCGCCTTCATATTCCGCAGCCATGTACAACGGGTAATTTTTCTAACGTCGTTTTCAAAACTGACCCTGCCGAGTGGAGAATTACAGCTATAAAAATCACACAGAGTTCATAAATGTCACAAAGAGGTGTGCGTGCGCGGTCATCACATGCCTATCTCAGGTTACAAAGTGCGAGATATGCAGCAGAATCAGATACTTCTAAAGAGGAAGTCCCATAGAAAAAATATAACCCCCCAGCGCTGTATACAGTAATATAACCCCCAGCGCTGTATACAGTAATATAACCCCCAGCGCTGTATACAGTAATATAACCCCCAGCGCTGTATACAGTAATATAACCCCAGCGCTGTATACAGTAATATAACCCCCAGCGCTGTATACAGTAATATAACCCCCGGCGCTGTATACAGTAATATAACCCCCAGCGCTGTATACAGTAATATAACCCCCAGCACTGTATACAGTAATAATCCCCCCAGCGCTGTATACAGTAATATAACCCCCAGCGCTGTATACAGTAATATAACCCCCCCGCGCTGTATACAGTAATATAACCCCCCCAGCGCTGTATACAGTAATATAACCCCCCCAGCGCTGTATACAGTAATAAAACCCCCCAGTGCTGTATACAGTAATATAAGCCCCAGCGCTGTATACAGTAATATAACCCCCAGCGCTGTATACAGTAATATAACCCCCAGCGATGTATACAGTAATATAACCCCAGCGCTGTATACAGTAATATAACCCCCCAGCGCTGTATACAGTAATATAACCCCCAGCACTGTATACAGTAATATAACCCCCCAGCACTGTATACAGTAATATAACCCCCAGCGCTGTATACAGTAATATAACCCCCCAGCGCTGTATACAGTAATATAACCCCCCCAGCGCTGTATACAGTAATATAACCCCCAGCGCTGTATACAGTAATATAACCCCCCAGCGCTGTATACAGTAATATAACCCCCCAGCGCTGTATACAGTAATATAACCCCAGCGCTGTATACAGTAATATACCCCCCAGCGCTGTATACAGTAATATCACCCCCTAGCGCTGTATACAGTAATATAACCCCCTAGCGCTGTATACAGTAATATAACCCCCAGCGCTGTATACAGTAATATAACCCCCCAGCGCTGTATACAGTAATATAACCCCCCAGCGCTGTATACAGTAATATAACCCCCCAGCGCTGTATACAGTAATATAACCCCTAGCGCTGTATACAGTAATATAACCCCCTAGCGCTGTATACAGTAATATAACCCCCCAGCGCTGTATACAGTAATATAACCCCCCAGCGCTGTATACAGTAATATAACCCCCCAGCGCTGTATACAGTAATATAACCCCCAGCGCTGTATACAGTAATATAACCCCCCCAGCGCTGTATACAGTAATATAACCCCCAGCACTGTATACAGTAATATAACCCCCAGCGCTGTATACAGTAATATAACCCCCCAGCGCTGTATACAGTAATATAACCCCAGAGCTGTATACAGTAATATAACCCCCCGCACTGTATACAGTAATATAACCCCCAGCGCTGTATACAGTAATATAACCCCCCAGCGCTGTATACAGTAATATAACCCCCCAGCGCTGTATACAGTAATATAACCCCCTAGCGCTGTATACAGTAATATAACCCCCAGCGCTGTATACAGTAATATAACCCCCCAGCGCTGTATACAGTAATATAACCCCTAGCGCTGTATACAGTAATATAACCCCCTAGCGCTGTATACAGTAATATAACCCCCCAGCGCTGTATACAGTAATATAACCCCCCAGCGCTGTATACAGTAATATAACCCCCCAGCGCTGTATACAGTAATATAACCCCCAGCGCTGTATACAGTAATATAACCCCCCCAGCGCTGTATACAGTAATATAACCCCCAGCACTGTATACAGTAATATAACCCCCAGCGCTGTATACAGTAATATAACCCCCCAGCGCTGTATACAGTAATATAACCCCAGAGCTGTATACAGTAATATAACCCCCCGCACTGTATACAGTAATATAACCCCCAGCGCTGTATACAGTAATATAACCCCCCAGCGCTGTATACAGTAATATAACCCCCCAGCGCTGTATACAGTAATATACCCCCCCAGCGCTGTATACAGTAATATAACCCTCAGTGTAACGATCCTCTGGAATTCGGACCCTGACTTCTGGGTTTGCTGGTGGAAGTTTCTGTTCTTGAAGCCACCTGCAGGTTTCATTGCCTGTTGCAGAATTCTCCTATTCCTGTTTCATTAAACTTTTTTTTTTTTTTTAATAAATACATGCCTTTTCTGTTAAATAATCACAAACCTCCATACATCGGTTCCTAATTTCAGAATGCGGATAATCTTTATTATTTTTCACGACTTGGAATACGGATAACACAGCGTTTTTTCTTTTTTTTTTCTTTAAATAAATACAAATAAAAAAGGAAAAACCCATGAATAATTTTACATTTTTGTTAACAAAACCTAAAATGTTTTTATTATAATAACGCTTAAGCATGTTTTGGGTTTTTTAACAGAAAACTTCACGTTGCAAAATAAAATATTTGGCAAGACACTTTTAACCTTTCATCTCCTGATTAGTGTTATAATCCAGTGCCTCTCTGGCAGTGAAAGGCGTAAACATTGAGTGCCGTAAAGGTATAGTCACACTCCTCTGGCTCTTGATGGGTTAAACTGCAATGTTACATATAACATTAATATTAATACAATAATGTTATTGACAGATAACTGCATATTTCTTTAAATAAACTCGTTGCTTACAACATCACATGACAACATACATTCAGGATTGTGTCCCTGTCCTCTCCAGGAGTTAAGAGGTTAATGAAAACCATTTACTGCCTCCCCCTTCCCAAAAAGTATCAGAAAAATAAAAGGTTAATGGCGGCAAGGCAAATCTGCAGCTCACCCCTGCCACCCAGTGGACATCAAGAGAATTGCAGAGAACCTTAAATCTCTTGTGCTGTCAAAGTTAACCTCTTAATTGCCAGAGAGGACAGAAACACCTGTTCCCTTGTGATTCATAAAAGTAAGCCAAACATCGAATGTCCAGGAAAAAAAAAACCCAACCCACCATAAGATGCCTTCATTACAAGGGAAGTTTGCCGGAAAAAATGATTTTTTTTTTATTTTGACAACAGATTCTTATAGCAGCAGATTTCTAAATATAACCCCCCCCCCTCAAAAAAAACATTTCCACCAATAAATATAATTTCTCTGTTGTAGTCCAGAACATTCCAAAAAGGGGTTGCGAGAAGCTTCTTATTAATCCTCATTCAGTCGCAGGAATGAAGATTCCCCCCCCAAATTCTGTAGACTTTGAAGTCCTTCGACGGAAGTCGATCATCAAGCAACATACGTCATCTACCTCCTGTGGGGTATTTTCTTTGATGTACACCAATCCAATTCTACACAACAAAGCTTTTTTTTTCACTTTGTTTTTCTTGCGCAACACTAGTCGAAAGGGTGGACTATTGATTTAGTCATCAGTTTTTTGGACTCGTCACCCTAGAGATGATTGGTCAACGTTTTGGTCCGTTCCTTCTACGTTGCTATTGAAACTCCATTGTAAAGAGTGTCCATAAGTTGTGCCACCGAGATGTGGGAGCCTACGACCGTCGGAGCCGACCATTCACCACGAAAGCAGGTCAACAACAATCTTCCCGGTCGTATGGATCCTTGTTGTGGGCCTGACAAGTCCTAAGTGCCCTTATTACAATAGACAATATTTGGGGGGGGGGGGTTCCCCCAGATCTCCCACCACAAAGAAAAAACAGAACAAAAAAAGCTTCCAACAAAGAGGGTGCCAGAGATGGTCCCAGGAGCCATGAGAACATTGTGAAAGAATGAGCGGGTAGAATGTTCATGCACTACGTCTGCATTCCGACAAGAGTTCCGAGTTATATCAATTGAACAACACAAAAATGAAAGGCACAATAAATAAGGTGTTTAATAAACAGGATGCTCGGGGAGGGGGTATTCTTTGGTATGGTTTTCGACAGACAGAATGATTGTATAATATACTAACACAGCTCTTAGATGACATGATGAGAAAAAAAAGCAACTCAACGTTTTACCAAAAACATCGCGTTTTAGACGTCAAAGTAGCAGCTGATCCGACCGTGTCTCATTAACTAAAAATGGGCTTTAACCTCCAGTAAATAAATACCAATTTCAAACCTTTTTGAAGGCCACCAACCCACCTCCCTTTTTTTTTTTTTTTTTTTTTTTTTTAATTTTACCAAAACCAAAACCATATCTAAAATATTTTTTTTTCTACTTTAAAAAAATACATATAAAAAGGAATAGAAATCTAAAAACTGAAATTCTGCTAAGAATTTTGGGGTTTTTTTCGAACGAAGGAAGGAAATATAGACTTTTAAAAGCTTCCCTAGAACTGTAGTAGCAATTAAAGACATTTTAACGCCTGTGGCCTGGAAACGCGCCCCTTCCCTATCGCCCGCTAGCCGCGAAAGTGGTTAAATCAGAGGACTATGTACAAAACGTCTTCTACATAAATATCCTTCATCACAGCATACAGAACTTATGATTATCCTGTTTGGGTATACATATGGGTATATATATATTATTTTTTTTTACATGTATTTTAACAGGTTAATAGATTCGCGATCGGCAATAGAATATTTCGAGGTTACATTTCTTAACCATTGAAGAACACAAAGAAATGAAATACAGTGTTTGTACGTTTCAAGTAATACTGTAAAAATTAAAAAGTACGACACATAACAGGTGAAACGTGTAAATACACAAAACCCTTTCGCCATTTCCCGAACCAGTATAAAAAAATTAAAAAAAAAAAAAAAAATATTTAAAAAAGTGCCCGCCATCTGAGAACTGTACCGTACTTACATTTTTTTTTTTTATCAGTCTAAAAATACACCATTAAGAAGAATTTCAAGGCAAAATCAACAAAACAAATATTATTTTTTTTTCTCATACCAACATTGACGTACTAAAATCCAGAATAATTGTGCAAGATCAGCAAAAAGTTCAACATCGCAATTTTTTTTAAATTTTTTTTTTTTTTTTTTTACAGATTTGATATGTTTTGGAAAATTTACCTGGGAATTTTCCAATTCTGCAAAAAAAAAAAAAAAATCCACAGAAAATTGGAAACAATGTGCAGCCCCCGAGAGGTAGACCAAGTCATTTTGGAGATATTGAGAACCAAAAAGTTGAACATTGGTTTAACCACTTTTCACCCGCACAAAGAAGCAGACATTGGAATTTCCATTTATCCTTTGTGTGGATTTTTGTTTTTTTGTTTTTTCACTTTCACATTTATTTATTTTTTGTTACCTTCCACCGTGGGAGGGGGAGGGGAAATACTGGAAAATTAGCTATCAAACTTGTCCATAAATTTTGCCGTTGAGGGTGGAATCATCCAATTAGCATAACCACAGTCATTGGCATATCTTGTAAAAACAGACTGATTGGCATCAAATCTTGGGATTGGAACAGGGCTTTCTTCAGGCCAGTTCGGATAAGACATGCCTAAAAATGAAAAGGAGATCATTTGTTCTGCACTGAAGAATCCAAAAAATAAATTATTATTGTTATAATAATTAGAATTATCTGATAATAGCTTCACGTGCAGACAGTAAGCCCTTGGCAAAACTCCCTTTAATATGTAGAAGACAAGCCATTGATGTTGCGACAGAGACAAAGGAGGCCACCTGGTAGACCTCTTTCATTTGTCTCCTCGAGAGTCTTTGCTATTTCGAAGGAGCCAACGATCCATCTTGGAGTTGCGTAATGACTTACAACGTAAGAGTAATCAGAGAGATTAAGTTAAATAGTCATTTCATCAACTCGTAAAGCAAAGACGTTCAGGGAAGGAGACGTCCAAAATATTTTTGGGGGAAGTTTCCTAAAAATGTTACTTTGGCTCCTAAACACTAAAAAATGAGTGGTTTGAGGAGAGGACCTTTGAACTAATTCTGACTTCCGTCTAATTTTTGGAGTTGGGGAACATGTTTTCATAACGTAAACGAAAGCCTCAACAGCAACAAGTCTACTAAAAAAAAAAAGAAGTTAGACAGATGGTTGACCGTCTTTGGATGTTGGCCAAGCCTGTCCTACGCTTTAGAAACAGTTTCTACGACAACATCAATGGCCAATGTCAGAGAGAAGATGTTTTTGAAGGTATACTAATAGACAGTCCACCGCGCTGCAGGCCTCTTGAACGTCAACTAAGCCCAGTTTTACAAATTTTGTTTTAGAAGGTCCAAGGACATTCAGTAAACCCATGGAAAATGCGGATAGGTGGACTCGGCTTTCCACCCCGCCCATAATTTTTTTAAGGAATTTTTAAAACAAGGAATAATGGAAAATCCTAGGTCTGTTTCTTTCATTTTGAGAAGAAAAATACATTATCAAATTCAGAAACGCAAATAAAAAGGAGTTTTGGCAAGAAACGTTCTTACTGTCCTGTGTCACCACCATCATCACCACAGCAAGACATTAATACCAGACACGGCCACCCAAAGAGACAACATGGTAGAACAGATTGGAATACTTCAGAGTTGACTATCTAGAACAACTGTAAAAGTTGGCATCTGGTTTCAACAGCCAATAAGGCTTTTCGTCCCGGTTATACCGATACATTGGACGGTTCTCCAAGCAGAACTTCGCAGGATTCAAGATGGTCATCTTACCAAATCTACAGATCTCAAGCTAAGGTCGGTTAACTAAACACCGTTGTCGGTTTCCGTATCTGGAACGCACTTTTATTTTGAAACACATCCTAAAGTCAGGTTCTGGATTCTAAATTTTAGAGCTAGCTCCAATCGTTGTGGCGTCCAGGATCTCAAGGAACTTGAGTGTCCTCATCGCTTTATATTTTAGGAGGTCATACAAGGCCTTCATACAGGTGACTCAACCAAGTCACCTCCTGCTTCTCATCTGTTCTATTTCAGTTATCTTGGAAGATACTTAAAAGTAGCCTGGCCAACCCCAGGACGGGTATCGAGGCCCAAAAGATACCTGGGTTGCGGTGCTATAGTCAAGACCTTCTGCCCATTCTGGTTCTACCACTGCTACACCTCCAAAGAAGTAACATAACGAGTTGGTATCGCTTCCCGATCACAAGTCACATGACATTGGTTATGGAGTATGTAGAGTATAGATGGCAGGAATGTACCAAATGGAAAGTACACCACCCCCTTTTAGTTACATAGGTTTTTACCAGCACCAAAGCATTTCTAATTATTCCTCCCCAACTCTAAAAACTTTTCACAAAAAGGGCAACGATTAGCTTTTAACTTTTTTTTTATTTTTGCTGAAATGCTCAAAACACAGAACCTATAAAGTAAGTGTAATTGAAATCAATTTTTGGTAAAAAAATAAAGTTGACTATTCATCAGATCCCCTTCAAGAATATAACCTTCTTTTCTGCCGACAGAGATCACAAAAATAAATCCAAAATTGTGTAGTAGATGAAAACCAAATAAAATTCCACTAAATTCTCTCAATGGCTTTAGAAATCTACATAACGTACTTTGTTATTGACGCAGGAAAAAGTGCCCCGTAGAAACAGGGAGGGTGAAACCTCAAATCCAAAAAATGCTAATATTTGCGCAATTTTACACTCAATTTATATATTCCTGTTAACTTTTTTAATATTTTTAACTTTTATTTTTGTTGTCTCCTAAAAATCTTAACTGAACTCCTTTCATAACTTGAATCCTGTAAGTGATTACACTAAAGTTTTGGGGAAAATTGACGTAAAACTTTTATCCAAGCAGTAAATTTCCTTTTTTTTTAAGTTAAAACCTTGGTCCAAGATTAAGTAAACTTGAAAAAAATTGAATTTGCTCCAAAAAACTTTTTTAACTTAGAGCCTTTACTCAAGAAGTAAATTTGAATTTGGAATTTGTAATTGCTTGGAAAAAAAGAAATTAATAAAAATAAACTTTTTTTTTTTACAACCTTCATCCAAAAAGTGAATTTGAAAAATTAGAATTTGCTTCAAAAAAAATAAAAATGTTTTTTTACTTAGAACCTTCGTCCAAAAAGTAAATTTGAAAAATTAGAATTTGCTCCAAAAGAAAAAAAATGAACATTTAGTTTTTTTTTTACTTAGAACCTTCACTCAAGACGTAAATTTTAATTTGGAATTTGTATTTGCTTGGGAAAAAAATGAAAAAAAAAAATGAATTTGCATGTATGGCAGCTAAAGTGCTGGGGATCTGTAAGGCTGGGGTCACCACCCAAATATATTTTGACGATTCTCATGCAACAAAAACAAAGTATATTTTAATATAGTACTTATTCTTACAGTATGTTCCTTGGCTACACTGTTTTTTTTTTTTTTTTAATTTTACATCACTTGTTTTTTTTATTATGCTTTTTGATTCTTTTCAACAGAACCTCAAAAACATCTGCAAACACAGGCAATTAAATATGCAAAAGAATAAAAAAAATAATCACTTTTAAAAAAAATAAATAAAATAAAAACAGCTTTTTCAAGCAAACTTTTGATTGGTTTCATTCAGGCACAAGCCCCTCCCCCCGTCAGGGGACGGAAGAAGGGTACTGGAGGTACATTGCAAAAAAAAAAAAAACCAAAAAAAAAAACCTGGAAAGTGCAACTAGAATCGAGTAAAAGCATGGGAAATTCTACCATAGAGTTTGTTTTCAATCCAGGTGGAGGGCAGTGTTCGAGGAAGTTGGCTATTGATACATTCCACCAGAGGGGTCTCCTCTTCGGAAAGGCCGTCGTCATAGAGCATGGAGTCAGCAGGGGTGGAGGCAGCCAAATCCAGATAGTCCTGATGACAGAGAGGAGATCATTGTTAATTCAGATACTTTAATGGTAGAGTTTGGCCAATCCGGAGGCCTTTAACTCCACAGAGCGGAATGAGGCGGTTCAACCTCTGGTTTCAACCAAATTCTTTAGGACAAGGGCTATCAAATCCTTGAAATGGACTTTACTCTTTCCACGTGGAACGGGCACCTCCTAAATCGCTCGACAGAGAGGCCAGAACTTGGCTCTCAGGCGTTTACTTAAAGTTGGCATACGGCAGAAAGCTAACGTCCTTGATATGGGAAGCCATATTAATTTTTAGAGCACCTCCTTAATGTCCTACAACTCAGCTGCTTCTTCTTCAGACACAACATCTAATGAAGTAACCCTTGAGGCCTTCGAGAGTGAACCCTTGTTTTTTTCCTTCTTAAGTAAGCTTGCTGTAGAATGGGCCCACGGCTCATGACGCCCCCACTTACCCTGCTTTTCACCATCATTTTCTCCAGTTCTTTGCTGATCTCCCCAAACGTCGGCCTCTTGTCCGGCTCCTGCTTCCAACATTTCAACATGAGATTGTACCTGAAATGTTACAAAGAAATATGGGTTGAGAGATAATTTGACCAAGTTTGACTTAAATGTCCGCCAAGCTCAACTATTCCAGTGGATCGGCCAAAAAAAACCCCAAACGAGAATCTTATCCATTATTGCCCCAAGAACAAAAATACATCCAGATTGACTCCAAAAGGCAAAAACTCTGATTCTTTCACCAAGAAGTAGCCACTTAACTTATAATTAGTATGTTTGTTTTTCTTCCCCAAATGCATAATTTTAAATTTTTCCATGTTGAACCACATTTGCTATCTTACCGCCCAGCCCCCTATCTGTCTAAATTCATCTACAGGGAGATAGCATTCATTTATAATTTATTTTTTCCCCTGTATTGTGTCTCAAGTTAGTTGACCAATCAAAGCTCAGCTTACATTTCATCGCTACAGTTCTCAGGCTTCTCCATCCTGTAGCCGGTTTTCAGTAGGTTGAACAGTCGTTCTGGAGCGATCCCTGGATACGGATTTCCCCCGAGAGTAACGATTTCCCACAACAGGACCCCGAAGGACCACCTGGCAAGCAGATACAATGGATTGACACAGGCATAACACACTGTGTACCATGGTGTCTACCATTAACGGATTTTTAGATTTTTGGGGGGGCTATGATGGAAAAGACCAGGAAACGTTGCATTCCATGGGTTAAAGTCCCCATGATGTCACAACCACTTCAACTTTGAGGATGTGACATCATACTGCCACCCATGTATTGTGTGACATTACACACGTGGGACAATGTGATGTCATAAATTCCGCCAGAAACAGTATCCTTCCCAATGGAAGGCCATGGGCAGAGGCTGGAAAAGGAATTCTAAAAACAGACTTACACGTCACTTTGGGTTGTATAGATGTGATCAAACAAGGATTCGATAGCCATCCACTTAACTGGAATCCTTCCCTACAAAAGAAGAGATTAAGGGAATTGGGATTAACGGGGTGGACTCGAGAGGAGCTGCTCCGACATTACCCAGGTTGGGTTACCGAACTCCCTAAGCATACACTAGACTTGGTGGTTTCAAATAAATCCGATGGGTGCCTCATTTGCAAGTTACAGTTAAGTTACCATGACATCATACTCCAATCAAGAACCGCGTTGTCTCACTCCATCAAAATGAGTTTGAAGAAACGATTACCTTGCTCCTCTTCACGTACGAGTCCTCCTCATACACATCTCTGGACAGCCCAAAGTCGGAAATTTTCATTTTACGTCCTTCAGCCACGAGCACGTTCCTGGCCGCCAAATCCCGGTGGACAAGCTACAGGAGGGGATGATGATGATGATAAAGTTATAGCCACTCTTGACAAATATACCACTAATGATATATATAAAATTGGACATTAATATTATAAATTGATAAGCTGCAGAAAGTGTTCGCTTACCTTCATTTCCGCCAAATACTGCATCCCCCTGGATATCTGCCATGCGAAGGAGATGAGGTCTCCCATGGTAAGTGCCCTTTCGTCAGGGTTGTCCAGGTAGCTGGAGTTACGGTTGGAATCTCCGGAGCTTGGTCCAACCTTACGACTTTCTCTTAGGAAGCTCCTCAAAGACCCGTATTTTGCGTACTCCACGATAAGGTGCAGGGGCCCTAAATAGAACATAGACATTACAGACGTTCTATACACATCAATATATAGATGAATTCTTGGCCGTTTTGTATTCCAGCCATCGCTATCATTCTACTTACCGTCCTGTGTACAGGCGCCATAAAGCTTGATCACGTGTGGATGATTCACTTGCTTCAGAAGGTTAAACTCAGACAGGAGGTCTCGTAGCTCGCTCGGAGATGCACTTTCTGTAAAAACGGGTTCCACTGTGTTAATCGCTACTCGGAGCTAAACTAGAGGACTTATCCAAAAAGGACCATAGATTTTGGTTTCCGACTGTAATAGCCCCATAACTGGGTATTCAGACTCTTACAGACAAAATGGTTGAGTCGCCCAACGCGTTGCACATCCATAGGATGGTTACCTACAGGGCTATGTAGGGTACTAACTAGGGCCCTGAAAAATGTTGGCTGTGGACAACTGGAGGTATATGGGGCGCTTTTTAGTTGGCACCTTACAATGGACCAGAAGTCTTCTTCTGCCATTGTGAACCCATGTCTATGAACAGTAAAGTGGAATTAAGGTTGATGGGACAGTGGACTTCCAACCCATGTCTCATATACCATGGTGTTCTCATATGGACATTCTGTCCATCTCCGAGAAGGATGTCCACAGACATATTTCTGGATTTCCCGGAGCCGAGGTCAACTTTGATTACCGTCCCCGTGAATCGGGCCTTAGTGTCGCACCCACCTTTCAGCATCTTCACGGCCACGGTGGTGTAACCGGCTTTGCCCTTCAGCCTAAACGCCGTCGCCTTAACTACTTTTCCAAACTCTCCCTCGCCAAGAGTTTTTCCCAAGACCAGGTTTTTCCGTGGAAATTCCCACTTCGGATCCTCCTGTTTTGAGGAAAAATATATAGATAATGGAGATTTGGACAAAGCTCCACAGAAATAGAATGTCTACTATTGCTCCGTCGTTCTCCTTTTGGAGCTTTTAACTCGCTATTAGATGTTTATAAGAAGAAAGAAATAAAATCTTACAGCTATTTTGAAGGAGTCCACCGAGACTTGATTTTCCATGGAGTCCAAAGAGGGTCGACGAGCGTTGGTGGAAGAGTAACTGACAGGGTATGACTGAGCCGGGCGTCGGAAGGTCATCTCGGCGGATGCAATGGGTGGCTTGGGGGAGTTTTTATGATAACGGTGGATGAAGTACGAAGAAAGAAGCACGGAGATTATGAAGGACAGGAGCACCCCGCATGCAATTGCGGTCTTGCACGTATCATCACAGAGCGGAGCTGGGAAAGGAGAAAAAAAAAATATATTTTTTAATTGAATTATATTTTTTTTTTGGTATTTTCACAAATGATCATTTCTGGATAGCATATATTTAGCAGGAGAAAATATTACACGGTCGCCATAGTGAACACTTCCCAAAAGGGAATTGAAGAGATGTTCTTACCTTCAATGATATTCTTCTCACAAAAGCATTTCTCAGACTTGAAGCAGTAACAGGTGCCGTAACCCGCCTTGATTCCCAACGGAAATCCTTTTTCGTGTCCGCCAATTATATTATCCCCTAAAGAAAAAAAATATGGAGAAAACCCTGGTTTTATCTCATTTTTGTCCCAATAAACTCCCTTTACCTGCAGACCTGGAGGCCGCCATTGTCAGTTATGTGATATTTTGGGTGACTTTCCCGGCTCAAACACCACACTGAGCTGATGCTTTATGGCGATGCTAATGAAGTCCGTTCCTCCACAGACTTTCATTGGTCAGAGAGTCCGACTGGGTGATTAAGACTGGGTCATTCTATTGTTCCCCACAGGCGGTATGATAAGGAGTCTGGGGGTTGTCTAGTAAATTGGGGCTCAGATAACAGCAAGAACTCATACAAATGACTGACATGCAGCTGCCTGAAAACATATTATGGGTCAAAAAAACTACAATTGGGTTAAAATGTGAACGGCGCAATTTTGGAACTATGTATATATATTCCTCATATTTATTTGTCTAATCTAAGATGAATTCCTCTTTAACCACAATATTGTCAACACAAAGTTGAAAGTTCCTCATACATCCAATCCCAAAAAATGAAGAAAGAAAAAAAAAAAGATGCATACTTATGCAATCCTGAGGACAAATCGCTAGGTCCTTGCGTTCCACTGCATCGCATGTCCCGTCGGGGCAGGTCTTCATGCTCGGAGTGCAGGTCGAATAATTTGTGGTGATTCCTGCGCAGAATGTTAGTTTAAGTAAAAGGACACATGTAGACTCTGGTTCTTTTTATGAATCTAAGCAGAGTCAGATGATGAACGTTGAGACTTCAAGACCAAGGACTGATTAAGGTCTGAGTCCCTACAAAATGGGAAGATTAGATGAGCTAAATGGGTCCTATGTGAGGTCAAATTCTATGTTTCTGGTTGTTCTGGGTGAAGTTTTAGAGTCCAGTAACCATCTATGTTTAACTTCTGTAGAACCGCAAGCCTCTCCTTTTTTTCCATGCTTTAGATATCTAAGTTGGGCCACCAGACCCTTCATGGTAAGAACGACCAATGACTTGGTGACAACATCTTAGCTTAATGGGAACCATTGATTTAAGTAGAGCTTTTACCTTCTCCACGACCCTGTCTCCATTGGCATCTTCCAGTGACTGCGCCCATCCCGCCACATTCTTCGCACTCTGAACGCAACTTATTTTCCGAGCAGGACCCTTGGCACTGTTCCTCCTCCCTTCCAGCTGTGAGACACAAAAAGTCAGCTACGTTAGGCCGATCTTAGAAGATAAATACGCCGATGTGGCCAATACTGGCCTTCAATGCCAAACGTTCCATTTAGGTCCATACTCACGTTCTCCTTCCAAGACTATAGTGATGGGCGTTTTCACCGTTCTTTTGAGGTTTCTGTTTGAAGCAAAAACCACGCCTTGTATCTCTCTTGCTTCGTGATTTACCAAGGCGGAAGACTGGTTGACGAAGAGGGTAGCAAAGCTTTCCTCCTGTCCCTGCAAAATGCCGACGGCATAGGTGGTATTTTCAATCTGCATGCTGTAGGCAACGCTGAACCCTTTGAAAGATGAGTAGTTTTCAACGTAGACCTTTCCTATCTGGTGTCAAAAAAAGAAGAAATATTAAAGGGGCGCAGAGTACTCAGTGATAGTTGCCGGATAGGAGAGAAACAGTAGGGTTACCTGGGCGTATTGGTAAGCTTGGCGGTTGACCGTAAACTGGAAGGTCATATTTGGGAATTTGATTTCCACCGGGAGGATCGTAACGTTAAAGTACAGCATCACCTCGCCGCCAGGACCCGGGAATTCGGTGTCGTTCACCAAAACGGGGACTTGATAGGATCCAGTTTTGGAGATGGACACGTTTTTGTTGAGGACTAGACCTGTCGTGGTGAGAAAACAAAGTACTTGGGTGAAAACCAGGTCTACAACACGCGAGTCAACCACATCGAGCTTCTGTGCCAAGAACAGCATGGATGGCCCAGTATAATATAAAGTTTAATAAGCAAAGATCTCTTCAACCATTGATCTATACATTATACAGGGCCAACTCCAGGAGAAACTTGCCCTTTATAATCAACAGATGGTCTTCTGCCAACTCTTCCTTTGGTGGATAAAAAAGGGGGCCTTTGTGTGTCTTTCTGGTGTTTTTAACTGATGTCAACACAACACTTCCGGGAATGTTATGACATCACTACACTTGTGGCGTTACAGGAAACAGATTCATTTGGAGAACAGGTTTGGAATTTGAGCTAATTTGGAAGGTGTCTTCCATGTCTTTAATGGCATCCCACCAACGTAAGAACTAATGTAAGAACAATGTAACTCAGAAAATGGTTACATTGACATGATGTCCATCTCCACCCATTACTTATTCCAAACAAAGCGGTCCTTACGATACTCGTGCAGTGTCCCGCGGATTAAGTTTCCTCTGGAATTGAATTTTATCTCGTGAAAGTGGTGCTGGACTCGGAAATTCGCAAGTACGAACTGGTCGCCGCTGACTATTTTCTCCGTGTACTTCTCCCGGCCGAAGTCTAATGGGTACACGGGAGTGGTGTCGGCATCGTACACGGAGAGCAAACCCACAACTGTTCCCTAGGAGGAAGAAGAAGGAAAAAAAGAGACATGACGCTGAGAAGGTTAAGGGGGAAAGGGAGAAGACCACAAGGTGAAGAGGACCTTTCCTGTTGACCACCACCCATTTAGTTTCAGATCGCCTTGTTTTCCGCAACACTCCTTTGTTTGCAGCCTACCCTTCACCCAATCTTTTCTTCGCTCATACCCTATTGTGTAATACAGCCCAACACCCTGTAGATTGTAAGCTCTCTGTTGTTTCTGTTAGTCAAATTGTTATATACTGCTTGTTATGTCCGGTCTACCTATTGTATAGCGCTACGGAATATGAATAAATAAATACATAAACAATAACTACTAATAAATATAAACAATAAAATAATCATATTAATAATAAATAATAATAGTTACTGTTGACTACGCAGTTCAAGCTGCTTCCAATAGGTGGCGCAATTAACATTCTAATCAACTGGAGTCTTGGCTAAGATTATGGCGCTTAGAGTCGGGTTACATTCTGTTTTGTCCCACAAGGCGAAGGGACGGTTTTCACCACTAGGTGTCACCAAATTTCACAAAAAAAATAGTAAAAAAAAGAATCACAAAAACACATAAATAATGTATTTTTTGAAGTTATACCATGCCCGCTAGATTTTATACCTTGTTATGAATATATATAAAAAAAATATTTAAAAATACACAACCCACAAGTTACACTATGGAGCAGAAGTCGAAGTCACTAGGTGGAGAAATTTTATCATTACGTTGACTGGTTAATTGGTGCAGAATGTGTTAAAATTGATAATGGCACAAGCTGAATCATTATGACCACTTAATGGCTCAGAACATTATTAAATTATTACTGGCGTTACCATGGAAACCTCTGAATCTTCTGCACCATTGCAGATTTTTTTCCCGTGGACACAAAGCGTTCCGTCCCTCAACTTTCATTGGGACGTAGATGGTCACCAGTTATACTCCGCTCACCTTTATCCTCTCGAATTCCACCACGCAGGCTGCCGTGTCGTTTCCACTGGGGACAAACGGGGCAGAGTCATCGTCGTCGTCCACCAGGACTCGGAAGGACTGCTCCACGACTACCACCAGCCCAGAGCTTAAATCTCTCAGCATGCACTTCGCCACAAGATCGTACGTCTCCCTCTCTTCGCGGTCAAGGGGATTTAAGAGGCTCACTTTGGATGCGTCGGGGTTGTAGTGGAACGGCGTATCGGGATCTGTAAATGGAAGAAAAAAACTATTAAAATAAAATATTTTATCATCTTGCGAGTATACTGCAAGACTTTCCCCAACCCCTCTCTAAAACCTTATTCGGTTCTCTTTCGGAAATTCAGAAGAGCTTGGCTTCATGTCTACTTTTTGGTACCAACGGGGCATCACCAACGCTCAACGTTCCTAACATTCTATAAAAGAACGACTTTCCCTTTGTAACTACATGAAACTTCTCTGACAAAAGCCATGGAAGGATTAAGGAATTCTGTACCCAGGTTACCAAACTGTCCCACGGATCTTTTGACTTCTCACCCGCTATCAGCATGTACTCTACGGTAATGTTCGGGCAGTGTTGGACAACAGGGTGCGGATGAAACTGGTAGAAGTCCCCCGGAGGTTTGTTCTCCATGATATGAAAGGAAAGGTCCGTGTCACTGAAGCAAAGATCCCTGGGCGGTAGAGAGGAGCAGCTGGGCGACGTGGCGTTGTTGAGGGAAAGGCGAACCAAGACGAAGGGGGCCACATCGCAGTCCTCATCTCGAAATGGTTGGGGCAGGACGGACACCTTAAGAGTAATCCTCTGGTAGGATAATGGGCTTCCTTGGAATTCGAAAAATAAAAGAGGGGGGGGACAAATTAGACTGGACATAATTGAGAACAACTGAGGTCCTCAACCATGCTTGAGTAAATGGCCATTATTGAACCCGGAAACACTTAAAATTATGTCAAAAAGTATAAAGTGAAACATAATAAATCCTTATCATTATCCTACATCCTCAAGAGGACATCAAGTTACGTTGTCTTAGTCATTGCCCTTCTTCTCCAACCCATAAGGTCTACGACCACATGGTCAACCTTCTCTTCTTCTTCTAAACTGATAACTAACCAGTACAGGAGTTGGACAAAATGAGCCAATAGTTGATTAAAATAAAGAAAAATCTATTTCACGTCAGACTTACTGAAGTCTAGCATCTCCAAGCTCCGATTGAGGTAAAGAACTCCCGTCCGCTCTTCCACCCCGAAGAAACGGAAGTAAGGGTTATAACTCATGATAGTTCTGCAAAGTCGGAAATGGGGCTCCTCGTCTGCTCTGTCCCTCATGACGTTGACCTGCAGGAGACGCGTCCCGGCCGGCTGATCCGTGTATACACTTTCGTGATAGTCCTTTCTTAGAAAGTAAAGCCCAGAAGCAGCTGTAGTGGAAAGCCAAAATAATAATAATAATAATAAAATGTTCACAAGAAACTTAAAAACAGAGTATGTTATGTGCCCCTAATACCACACGACTGCCTAAAAATAACATTAGACACCAGACTTCACATGGCTTATAGGAGGCTATGGAAATTCACCTAAGGGCCACCGATTTAGGCCCAGAGGAACCTATCAGGGCCCCACGGCCAGACCACATTCAGCGATATTAGTTATAACACCCCCCCCCCCCGAAACACTACTACTTCTCCACTGGCTTCTGAAGACCTAGCTCCAGAACCTTGTAAGAACCTTCATCTGTTTCTAGAAAGGATCCAAAAAAAGTAAATACAACCCCCCCAAATAATAATATATAAAATATTAAAAAAAACAATTAAAAATGTAAAAAAAAGAATACAAAAATACAAAAAATAATAATAAATTATTAAAAAATGTAAAAAAAAGAAATGAAAAATACAAAAAATAATAATAAAATATAAAAAATTATAAAAAAATGTAAACAAAAAAAACAAACTTTGCCGTTATTAAGCATTCAAGCAGCCTTTGATGTATGTATCCCTTTAAAAAAAGATTTAAAAAAAAAAGAAAAAGATGGTGATGAATCAAAATGCACGAGTAAGTATCGCTGTTCATATTACGTATCAATCAATACATACATTTCCCCTTATTAATTATACTCTGGCAGGGCCGTATTTATTACCGATCCGGCTATTAGTTTGAGGACAGAAATAACAGCTAGAAAACCGCCGAAGCGCCAAAGGCGGACGGACCTCTGCTCTCCGACTGTATCCCGTCCACGCGCAGATATGAGAACTGGCATAATATCGATATATTACACCCCCTCGGGAGGAATGTATTGATCGAGGATAAGACTATCCAGCGAGGGGGTGGAAAGATACACCATAACGCTGCAGAGGGCGCGATAATGACATCCCCGCGCCCCCGATCAAGTGTTTGTCACGACGTGAAGATCAAGAGATCCCATAGAACTTAAATCAATGACCATCCCTGCTCTTTATTAAACGGGGCAGGAAACATATCTGACGATAGTTTTTTATTTTTATTTCAAACCAATATTCTAAATTCCTTTGGAATTCCATATCAAGAGGGCAAAAATGGCTACCCTCGTTTGGGAAAATTAACAAATCTGAAAATTAACCGAGGGGTGCTCTAATTGATTAGGTTTAAATAACCGTTATTAACAAAAATAATTTAAAAAATTTAAATAAAATGAAAAAAATTATATTTATTTAAAATGTATGATTTTTTTTTAATATATTATTATAAATAATAATAGTAATAATAATAAATAATAATAGTAATAATTCAAACAGAAAACCCCAGTAAATCTTAAAGCATTGAAATAATGAAAAAAATAAAAAAAAAGGTATAAAAAATTATTTATATGTTTTATTTAAATTCTGTATTTTTTATTTTTATTTTTTTATACAATGGATTTAGAAGCTTAAAATAAAATAAGATAAACTAAAAAAAATAAATAAAAAATAAGTCTAAGTGTAAAGTCTAAGGAAAGTAGAGATGTGGAGATTTTGACAGCTGGGTCGTACGAGGTTGCCTCCCTCCGGGAGCCAGATGTGGAAGATTTATGACTGAAAATGTGAACTATGCATTTGTTTTGGTTATTTGTGATTTTTTTTTACATTTCTTTCTGGTGACATGATTTCCACCCAGACACCAAAGACACCACCGAAAGGTAAGGAGCTCTCTTACATCACAACATCTGCTACGCAAACAACAACACAGACAATAATAAGACTGTCCTCCCTGTATACAGTGTTATAACCCCCCCAGTGCTATATACTGTGATATAACCCCAGCGCTGTATACAGTAATATACCCCCCCAATGCTGTATACAGTAATACATTGCCGTCAGACATGTGATATTTTGGGTGTCTTTCCCGGCTCAAACACCACACTGAGCTGATGCTTTATGGCAATGCTAATGAAGTCTGCCCTCCATAGACTTTCATTAGTCAGAGAGTCCAACTGGTTGAATAAGACTGAGCCATTCCATTGTTCTCCACAGGCAGTATGATAATGAGTCGGGGTGTTTAGTAGATAACAGAGCGAGAATCATACAAAAGGCTGATATGCAGCTGCCTGAAAACATTAAATTACGGGGCGAAAAAGAAAACAATACTTTTAAAAAATGCATTTTTAATGTAATATAAATATAATAATTATTAGAAATGGCGGGCGACCCCCTTTAACAAACATAAGAGGAATATTTTTGCTTCCAAAGTCAAATGCCCTTGAAACTCTTTATCAATTATAACCGAACGGATAACGTTACGGGGTAATTAGCGGTAGGCATTACGGGAAAAAAAAAAACACAAAAATATGATCTGCGTGTTATTAATGTAATTAAATACCGATCGCTTTCCGCCAGGGCTTCGTTAGGCAAAAGGAGCTAATGACTGAGGGGGGGTCAAACTACCAAATTATCAATATTACGCCATTTGTGAGCCGGCTTCGGATTTCACGAATCAATTCACTATCTTTTTTTTTTCTCAATCATACATTTTTTTTTTGCTTAGTTGGGATTCTTTGTACAGCATTTTTGCCACGTTTTGAATTAAAATACCAACAATAATAATAATAATAATAATAATAATAAAATACTAGGATTTTTTTTTCTTAATTATGTCGATTAAAATTTGCATATATTAAAAAAAAAAAAAAAAAATTATAAAAATATCTAAAATTATTTAGCCAAAATACTCTGTGGTGTGGCTTCAGCGCTGGATTAAGCGACTCGCTGTATGAATGGCAGCAGCCTGATGGGCATTCCCAGGTGGTAAAAGGTAGATCACCTGTGACATTGAGATCGCTGCCCGCTCAGTAGCCCATCATGCAGAGTGTAAATTGTGCAGGGAACACTTAATTGTCAGGTGACATAAAATCAGGTTGCCAAAGTTAACGGGGGGGAAAAGCCTTCTGTGCTTTTTATTTTTTTTATGCACTCAAAACCTACAATTTGTTCATTTTATTACATAAAAGTTTCTTAATGTATTAGATTTTAAGATTTCAGTTCTTTATATTTTTTTAAAATATATTTTTATTTATATATTTTTTAATATTTATGTATTTATTTTTTATTTATTATATTCTTTACTTTTATATATTTTTATCGATTTCTATTTTATTTATTACACTTTTATTTATATTATTTTTTACTTTTATACATTTTTATAGATTTATATTTTATTTATTATACTTTTATTTATATTATTTTTTACTTTTTTATATTTTTATAGATTTATATTTTATTTATTATACTTTTATTTATATTATATTTTTATATTTCTGGAGTTTTATAGAAGCCCCCCTCATGTTCCCGTGAGGGGCGGCTCGTAGTCACCTTAGAACAGCTGCTCTACTTAAGTCAACGTTTCAGGTCCCTCAGGAACTTTCATCAGGCGTTTTCTGGAATCCGCCTGTCGGTTGTGCTTACGGATCATGTGTCAATTAAAATGTTCCATAAATAGCATTTTAGGGTCCTAGGAATGCAGACCCCCTGTCTTTTTTTTGGGGGGGGGGCTCAAAAGTCTAAGACATTCTTTAAGACACTGATGAGCAATTCTTTACTGAGAGGGTGGTAGATAACTGGAGCAGCCTCCCAGTAGAAGTGGTAGAGGGTAATACAGTGAGGGTATTAAACATGCATGGGATAGACATCCGGCTCCTGAATCTAAGACCGACGTATGATGAATGTCTGAGTCTTTACAGCAGGAGAACTGGGCAGTCCAGACGGGCCGACAGGGGCCGATCTACAGGTTTTTGCCCCTCTGCAGGGGTGGCTTGGAATGCAGGCCCAGAGCAAACATATCGGCAAAGGGATAAATGACACTTTAAACACACATTACCCGGGGGGGGGTGTCTACAACACGCTAATTGGATAAAAATTCCTGTTTGCTGCGACAGGAATCCAGATGTAAGGACTATCTCTGGGAATCTGGGACAGGTGGTACTTGAAATTAAGGACGTAGGGCTTTAACCAAGGCTTTTAATGTGGACATTGGTGTAAGTGAGTGGGGTATTTAGAAGAAGAATAATGGGGTTTATTTACCCCGTTTCATTTGTAAAGCCGTTTCCTGCTGTTTCTATACACATTATCGGGGCTTTTAGCAAACATTCTGACCTCCTAGAAAAGAGGGGCATCAGGGGAGGAAAGAGGGGGTATCAGGGGAGGAAAGAGGGTGCATCGAGGGGTTGTGTTTTTAAATATTAAGACAGGCGATAGAGAAAAGACAGAGGGGAGAATCGTGTTCCTTAGTAAGAATTACCTTCTATAACACATATGACCCTACACTAGTCAAATATTTTCTGTTTTTGGGGGGAGGGGTGATATAGCATATTTTTTTTTGTGGGGTGGCTCTTGGGTTTTAGGAAATACATGATGGGTTAACAGGGAAAGACACAAAAGTCATTGGGCTACAATCCTTCTCAATAATATAACGTTTTCAGGCAGCTGCATATCAGCCGTTTCTATGATTCTCGCTCTGTTATCTGACCCCCGATCTACTAACCCCCCCCCGACTCCTTATCATACTGCATGTGGGGAACAATAGAATGGCTCAGTCTTATTCACCAACAGGACTCTCTGACTAATGAAAGTCTATGGAGGAACGGACTTCATTAGCATCGCCATAAAGCATCAGCTCAGTGTGGTGTTTGAGCCGGGAAAGTCACCCAAAATATCACATGACTGACAGCAATGGCGGCGCTGGGGTTAAATTACTGTATACACAGCTGGGGGGTTATATTACTGTATACAGCGCTGGGGGGGTATCACTGTATTCAGCGCTGGGGGGTTTCCATGGGACTTCCCCTTTAAGCCCCGTTTAGTCGGGCGTCTCTCCCGCTCCCCTCCCTTTATCCGTGTTTTATTTGTTTAGCGAGTCGCACACCTGCCCCTCACCTGTCTCTCTGACGCTCTTATCAGGGGTTCATTGTTCCCTCCGGCTTTGCAATTAAAAAGAGATTTACTCTGCTGAGCAGAAGCTCTGTCTCCGGTGGGACGGGGGGGGGGGGTAAAACCAACAGAAGAATGAGGGTCTTCTCAGTATATCCATTTACGCTGCTGACGTACGGCTCAGGGATTACCCCATTTATTGTCCCGGACAATGCCGTCTATTCAGGGAAGTGAGATGAATTTAGCGAAAACATCCTTTTTTACCCCAAATTTAACTTTGTTGCGAAACTCGATTTTCTGTATTTTCTCCATTCTACAAGGATGGTTTCAAAGGGTTAAATTACGAAGGATGAATAAGAATAAAAAGTCATCGTTTTTTGTGCATCATACGGATTATCCATAAGGCAGCCAAGGTTACCAGTAGTTGCCAACTGTCCTGATTTGACAGATGAGTCCCAAAATGAGCTCGCGGACAGTCTGGCAGTCCACCAACGGACATGAACAAGCACTTTGCGACAAAAACGGGCTTTGCGCATGCACAAAGCAGAGAGGGCTTCATCATTATGCGATGTGGTCAGACGTGTCATGTGACGTCTCAGCTCCACCCACTGCTTAACTCACTCCCATGCGGTTGGTGTGGCCCTTCTAGTGTGAAATAAGTGTGAAGTCTAGGGGCCACCCTCTAAATTTCACAATTAAACCAGGTTGTTCTAAAACCCCAGAAGATATCCCATCGCAGAGTCCGTCTGAGATTCCAAGTGGACTTGTCTCTTTCTTGTCCATCATTTATGAACTCAACTAGGACTCTCCGGACAGGGCCTCCCAATTCCGAGAAAGGTTTTTGGACCCTACAATTTTACTTTGGTACGCAGAAGGTTGGCTTTGGGCCTTCTGGTAACAGCTGCCTTTGACCAGAACGAGCTGGTGACCTTGACCGATGAGAATGCCGACGGTGGTGGAGGCCAAAGTTGCGTTGAGAAGAAAAAGAAAGGGCCTACAAGAAGTTATGAAGAAAGAAGATGGACCTCGGTTCCAATCGTTTTTTTCTCTGTTACAAGACAAGGTCACCTGGAGGAGTCCTCCAGACTTGGGTTCCAAACTGGTTTGATAGGACATGTTATGGAAGCTATGAAGACATTTCCATGGAGAAGAGCAGAATGGCTCACGGCAGAGAAAGCCGGCATCGACATAAAGGCTTCAAGAATATCATTTTCCATTCTTTATGACAGTAGAGTCCATCTTTGGACAGGTCTAGAAACCAAGTTGGTGTCCACTGAACCGGTTCCTTCTACGGGACCTCAACCATCCTAACGCATCATGGCTAATTTCCTGAGTGATGTCAGACAGTAGCAAGGCATTAACCAGAGGATAACCCAGGAAGGTCAAATCATTCTTTTTTTTTGCCCCAAGGCAGGCAGAACAAGCATCAATCGCAAACTAGCAATAACAAAAGGCGGAGTGTGGCCGTCCGCCATGGGGCAAATACGATTGTCGCAATGAAAATGAATCAATCCTTATTATCAGCTTCACTTTAAGGAAGGTTGGGGGGGGGGTTTAGAGCCTCCAAACCGCCTTTATTTATAAGATTACAAGTAAAAATAGGTTCATTTTTCTATGGTTTGGCTGGGTATTTAACCCTCTGTCTGCCAGATGACAGCGCTGCTAGGGCTGAAAGGGTTAATCTTAAATAACTGGGTATCCTTAACTTATTACAGGTAGTTGTTTTTTTGGTTTGTTTTTTAGCATCCTTAACAACAGCTTCGTATATAGAGAAGTTAAATAAACTAGTCTTTAAAGCTAATAATACCAAAAAAAATAAAAAAAATAAAAATAAAAATAAAAAAAGGAAAGGGACACCAATTGACTAATCAGAGTCTAACCCCCTTTTCCCATCTTTTGTCTTGTCTAACATTCCCCCCCAAAAAAGGAAAATATAAAAATTATATATATTTACATTTTAAAAAGTTACCAAACGCTAATTAGGCTGCAGTACTTCGAACATCCAGAGAGGGCAGTATAACACTGTTTAAGGAAACTAAGGGTTAATACAAAAAAAAAATGCTAAAATAACCCAGGAAAACAGATATTTTTTTAATCTCCAGGGTACGGGATTCTGTTTATTCTTTAAAAATGTAAACAAATGTACAAAAAGGGCATTAGGCAAGCTTTTTAAAGTAGGATATTTTACATTTCACATTTCTAATCGTTGATAATGAAATGTAAAATACTTTCTGATAAAAATAAATTCTCAAATATATTTTTGGGTAATAGATGAATTTCATTAGCGAGGCCTTTATTGTTTAAAGTGAAATATATACAAAACAAATTTCAAAATTGAAACAAATGATAAAATGTATAACTATGGTGTAATTTAACCCTTTGAATGCTTACGACGGGTTAACTAGTACTTAGAGTGGGAATTAAATTATTTTATTTGTGGATTTTGGCGACGCTAATCGACCATTTAATGATAAAACTCTATTTTACAAAAAATCTGATTCTGGGAATTTTTTTTTTATGCTTATTTTGTCATTTATAAATTATTCACAGTTTTATACAGAATTAGGCCAGATAGCAAATAAATAAATAAAACGTTTTTGTAATGAAATGCATGCTGTGAAATGGTTAAAATTTCAGATTGATTTTAAAATTTAAAAATAAAAATTCCGCAGAAATTGGAACAGGATACGGTAATTCAGTAAATCTAAACAAAGGGTTAACAGGGGTTAACCCTGCCAGTGCCAGCAGCTCTGCCACTAAGGCTACTAAAATGCTAATATTTATTAAATTGCTCTTTCAGTATATGGAAAATTTTTATATTTTGTCACAATATTTTTGATATATATTTTTTTAGTGGCAAAGTGTTGTGAATTTTTTTTTTAAAAAAAGCTTCAACCTGCTGCAATATTGTGGTGTGGCTCAACACAGATTCGGTAATAAGCCCTGCGCTTTTAATTTTAATATTTTGTATTGAAATTCAAAAACTTGATCGGACGTTGTCATAGGCAATTTTATGGTCTATTATATGATTTATTATACTACAATTTGTATTTTAAAAAAAATCAACAAAAAAACAAACTTAAACCTGCTGTAATATTGTGGGGTGGCTCAACGCAGATTTCGGAATTAAAGAAAAAAAATACCTGCTGTCATTTTCCACCCCCCAAAAAATTGCTCATTCATTCCAATTATGCCTCCAAAGCAATAATCAACAAGACCTTAAGACAGGCAGCATGTTAAACTGTAGCAGAGTTAAAATGTGACAAGCATCGGGGAGGAAAAGGGGTTAAACATGTCAAGGTTTGGCCTCTAAATTTTTTTTTATTAAAAAAAAAAAATAATTGGTGCATTAACAAAGCGGTGATGCGTGATCAGAGTGGATTTAGGCAAACAGTGGCATATGGTTACACATAATGGGGACATGGCATGCATCTTTCTGTTTACATTAACCAGCACCTGCTCCATGTCTTATCTCAGATCTAAAGACCTAGAATTCTACCTCCAGACTCTAGTAAAAAATATAATAAATACAATTTTTTTCAAAAACAAATTATATATATAATTTAACATTTTTAATTTCATTTTTTTTGAATTTTTTTTAATTCCATGTGCTTCATGCCGCTACACCTTACTCAGCATGAAAACATCACCCTTTATATAAGAAATAAAATGAAAAAAAAAAAATCAATTTAAACTCCAAGTAACTTTTTAAAATTTCCATACAGATATATATTTTTGGGGGAGTCGGGGAGGGTGGGTTTGGGTTGGAAGATCCAAAGTTCTAGCCAATGGCAAAGAAGAGGTTAATATGAGGCTTCTGCCAATATATTATTGGCAAGAAAAGCCAAAATGGAAATGACATGTCATGATATTACTTAAAACAGCAAGAAAAAAAAAAGTCATATAATTTATGGCAGTAGAATGTAAGTAGAATTCTAAGGTGGGGGGGGGGACACTGCTTTACTGCTGCTGTAAAACTAGGTTTTGTGCATCATAATGGAAATAAACAAACAAACATGTTTCTATGAAATCCATTTTAAGTAAACAAGGAACCTTATTGTGAAAATAGCCTCAACCCCCCCCCCCCAAAATAAATAAATAGGGGGCACCAACTAACCTTGAGAAAGCAAGAGAAGGCACATTGTCCACTTGAAAGGAGACATCTTGGACTTTGAGGGTCTCCTTGCTGGAGGTAGAAAGTTACCCTTTTTCAACAATTGTATCTCCAGGGCGTGTCTGGTACAAACAAAAACATAAAAAATAAAAAAATTTCCCTGAAATCTCTATATTTCTGCTGATTTGGTTTTAATTCCTCATCCAGAATGACCCATGCTGTCCAAAGAGGTCTTCTTCTCTCCCCCCCTTCCAAGGTTTGGGAGGAGATGTTGGGGAGAAGGAGAAGGTGGATGGAGATGTCCTCAAACCCCAATGCAGTTTAGGACCTCATTCATGGCAAACCTCAAGACTGGATGATGTTCAGCACCCACCATACATCTGGACCTCCTTTTGGCATTGATTATTCTGAAGTGTCCTCCTTCTCTACATGGAGGGAGGAGGAGGAGGCAAGAGAGGGCAAGTTGAGACAACCCAAAAAAATAAGGTTGACTTGCAAAATTCAAATGAAAATCCACAAAACAAAAAGTTGCAACAAACAAGGAACAGTTTCTACCCCTTCCTGCCCGGTCTCCAGTTTCACAGCTGCTGAAAACCTGAAGACCAAGTCACCTCAACCCTGAAGACCATGCGTGGTCCTCCAGATTCTGCACCCTCTTCCTAAAAAAAAAATAATAATAAAGAAAATAGAATTTCCAGCAGTTTTTTGAAAAATAATTAGTTTGTATTAGGAGATTTTTTTTATTTTAAAAATTCGGTTTTTTTGTTGCTAATGCTGAGAAGTCTGCAGGAAGGGTCCAAGGATGCTTCTCTCTCCTCTCCGTCTCTCTACTAAATAACTCAAGCCTGGTGCTTATGGGAGGATCCTGGTGTCTGAGAGCAGCAAATGGGGCAACCAGTAGCTACACCCAGTTTAATTAATAAACTGCAGTCAGTGAGTCAGGAGCAGGCAGGGGAGGGAAGGCTCACAATGCATACAGACTATAGCCAAGTGAAAAGGGCAATAGGAAGGAGCAGGGAGAGCTAGCAAAAAAAAAAAAATCCATCAGCAGCAGGCTTCTTGGCCGGAATCTTAATATTTAACCCAATAAATTCTGGGGACACCGGCAGATGGGGGAACAACCCCCCCCCCCCCAAAAAAATGCATTTATATAGGAACAGGAGTTAGCGTTAGATAGCGTTCAGCATCTGGAGTGGGGGTTAATCCTCTAGACCCCATTAACATTTCTGAGGGGGGGGTTAAAGAAAGCCAGGTTTCGATGTATGGAGTCTTTAAATAAAATGAGATTTGGGTAATATTTCGGAGGATTATTTTAGAATATGTGTTTGAAAAAAATCCAGAATATTTAAAAATGACATAAATCAGGGTAGATAAATTATATATATATATATATAATATTTTAATATTATATATATGTATAATATATAGTATAATATCAAATAATATACTATATTAATATATCATAATATATATAATACGAAGGTATGACTTTTATAAATTTAGTAGTAAAAAAAAATACATTTAGAATTTGCGTATAATCCGTACCTACCAGATTAAGTCACCGGTTGATGATCGGTGAGACCAATCAGTGACCTATAGAGTCGTTAAATCAAATTTATTTGGTTAAAAATTGATAAAAAAAATAAATAAATGACAATGTTAGGCGACTATAGGATCGGTGAATCCGATCAATAATCAGTGATCTAAAAATCAGTGATCAGATAGTAATCCGTTATGAAATAAAAATATAAAAATAAGAATATTTATTAATATTAAAAAATATATATTTTTTAATATTGTCATTTTTTTATACATTTTATATATATTATTATTATTATATTATTAATATCCACATTTTCAGAAATAGTTCTGTGGCTAGGGCTGGGAAACGTGACATCTCTTGGACCTTCATAGATCTTGCTGACCAGATGGGACTTAGGTCTTTTGGGTCACCTGCCAACATCGTTGATGGGTCACGTGATGAAAAACCAGCGGTTTCATGAAAGCGGAAGTATTTTGGACATGCTCTATACATCGAGGAGAGACGGTTCCTACCACCAGGGAATAGAAAGGCTCACTAGCCAAGATGGACGTTCCAATGTTAGGTTGACATGTTCTCCTGGTCTGGGCAGCCGTTAATGAATTTGCTCCTCGAGGTGAATGTTTTTGTCCTAATCAAAGCGAATTCCTTCGAAAGAGACAACGTCTAAAGCTATGAAAGTTAGAGAGGAAAGCCGGGATTAAGTCGTAGACCACGAGAGGAAATGAGTAAGGAAAAGACAGGAGATGGTAAGACACGGATGAGGAATTCGCCTTTGGGTGGGTTTGGGTAGATCGTGAAGATGTATCTGGGTACAGGAAGAAGCAGAATGGACTTCTTTGACTAATCAACCACTTAACACTGGCTCCGGCCAGAGCCGTTCCATTAACGAGAGAGGCGTGAGGAAAAAGCTCTCTGCTCGTTAACCTGCGAGGCTGTCCGGGGGTTGCTTTCTTTGTGGTCACACTGATGCCTCCTTAAGCAGAAACTCTAATGTCCAGAGACCGAATTCCAATGGTGTAGAAGGTGCGTTATCTCAGGAGCCCACAAGATGGCCAATCTTGGGTCTTAGTGGTGATGACCTCTACTTGCCTTTTCCACCTACGACATATAGAGAGGACCACATCGTAGGGTCACATGGCCTCGACCCAAAGCTTGTTTCTAAAAAAATGATGGCATAAATTTCCAATTTTGGCTACAGACAGTTCGTGATTCAAGCAGCGCTAGAAAATTCTCACGATGATGTCATGCGATGAACGAGCAGATGATGACATCACCGTGACTCATGAAGCAAACCATTGTAGGGGTTTGACCGCCTGAATTGAATCCTCCTCCTCCCCCCCCCCTCGTCAAAATCACATAATTAAAACTCGAGCCGGCGCATTCAATTGGTTGAATAATTTATCAAGCAGCGAATGAGATGTATACGTATTATCTGTTTGTTTTGATGCTTCGCCAACTCGCGTCTTGCCGTAATAACGCACCTCGTTTGTCTGCTGAAATGCAATCTCCGTCCACGAGAGAGACCCAGCTGGCAATGGATTCGTCTCCAGACGCCCAAAAAAGTCAATTTAGATGGAATGTAAGGAAGTTTAACTCTACTGAGAGGGGGTAGATAAGTGGAGCAGCCTCCAGGCAGAGATGGTAGAGGCTTAACCTGACCACATAGATTACATCTGGGTTCCTGGTTATCAACAAGACTAGGAGGTGCGTTTGGCAAGATACATTCTTTATGTAAAAAACAAATTTTTATTGCGAATGACAGACTTACCGGTCTGTATTTCCTAGATTGACCCATTTCCAGAAGCTATGGAAAAGGTTGGTGGTCATGTTGTCGATTGGTAAGCCCAAGAAGAACCTTTAGGGGGATGCAATCAAGCTCCCATGGTTTACTCGTTCCCATTGGCATGTCATTGGTGTAAACATTAGGATGTTTCCCATTAATTGTCCTTGAAGCTTAGATGTTGTGACTTGTTAAAGCCACAAACCACAGGGAGACTGAATCACCTTCCCCACTATTGGTGACCCCACTCCTGGGAACCTTTCATGGTGGGAACCATTCCTTTCCAGGTCTAGATGAACATTGTGAGGGCCACTAGTTTCATAAAGAGGGCTCCAAGTCTAAACCAGGAGACCAGGCCCTCATAACATGGGACTTACCTACAATAACATATTAGAACCTCGGGCCATCGTCTTGGGACCTTTAGCCAGTCATCCCAACTCTTGAGACCATGACCATGTGGTCTTCTACATGACCTACTTGTGGGATGAGTTTTACGAGAAGAATCATCACCCCGAAGCACAAAGACTCCCAATGGCTCTTAATTGCAGGATGTCCACTGAACGGCCTTACGTTAACAAGGCGTTATTCAAGTCACAATCTACGTGCCGGCATCTGCCAAATTGGGCTCGATTTTGGACTTGTGTAGCCGCAAACCACAGTGGAGACAATCACCTTGCCCCACCATTGACGACCCCACTCATGGTGGGAACCATTCCTGTCCAGGTGCAGATGACCATCGTGAGGACCACCGGTTTCATGAAGATGGTTCCAAGTCTAAACCAGGAGACCAGAAGGCCCTCGTTACATGGGATTCACCTACAATAACATATTAGAACCTCGGGCCATCATCTTGGGACCTTTGGCCAGTCATCCCAACCCTCGAGACCATGACCATGTGGCCTTCTAAAGGCCATATGACTTTCTTGTGGCTTTAATAGAACGTGGACGGGTTTTACGATAAGAATCATCACTCACCCCAAAGCACAAAGGCTCCCGACGGCTCTTTGAGTTCCTAAAGAAAAGATAACATTCCGAGGGGCAAAAAATGAATCTGCCGGGCCGTAGATATTAACGTGAAATATCAGGAATTACGAAGGAGTTGGCGCCGCGTCCCCCTCCTCGCAGCTCCAGCGTGAGGTTTAAATGCCCCGTTTGGTCTGATTCATCGTTTCTTCATCTCCGTTACGCGCGGAGGATCAGTAAATGTTACGAGGCTAAAGGACTTAACATTTATTTCTTGGAATGTACTTGTAAGACCCCATCGAACAGCTCTTTTTCCATCTGAAGAGGAGACTTCCGAGGTCCTGAAACTTATATAATTTTACCTTTTTTTTTTTCTTGGCCCAATACAAAGTGAAAATATTTATCATATCTGCCATTCCTAAGGCTATCTGTGTTGAGCCAGACCACAATATCATAATATATTTATGCAGCCGGATAAAAAAGGAGATTTTTTTAAAAATAAATAAATAGATATAATAAATAAATGTTTTTCCCAAAAAAAAAGGGGAATAGGGAGATAAAAAGGGATTTTTAAATAAATAAATAATAAACAGATGTTTGTAACAAAAGAAAATAGGGGAATAAAGAGAGAAAAAAATAGGGTTTTTTTTCAAATAAATAAATATAGATAATAAATGAATTTGTTTTTAACACAAACTAGGGGAATAAGGAGATAAAATAGGGATTTTTTTTTCCAAATAAATAAATAAATATAGATAATAAATACATTTGTTTTCAACAAAAAAAAAAAATAGGGGAATAAGGGGGTATCCTGGGTTGCTATGGTGAAAAAATTTTTTTTTTTTTGCTTAAATACTGTGCCTTTATGCCGATGGGTTAAAAATAATAGCCCGAAATCCTTTGCCGGCTAGAATTTTTTTACCTATACACCCGCTAGAGCCCTGCACAATGTATAGGTCAAATTTCAAACGGCAGGTGCTAGGAATACGCAGCGCTTGCTTTTTTTGTGTGTGTGTTTGTAGGGCAGGAAGAGCTCAGCTCAGCTCGTAACAAAAAAAAAAAAGTTAATTTTTAAACCAATTCTCAGCCTTCGCTCCAAGCCTCGGGCTACGGTTTCATTTATTAACCCATTCCCTGCTGTTTCTATACACATTATCGGGGCTTTTAGGGCCGTAGAACCCTGCGATACCCTCATACCCAGCAAACATTCCGACCTCCTAGAGAAGAGGGGCATCGGGGGAGGAGAGAGGGACTGTCTGAACTAAACAGGGACACTTGGCAGGTACGGGATGCGCATATCCAACCACGGAGACAACAATGAATGGGCAGACGTGAAGAAAGAGTCCCGGGCTGTTTCAGACCACAACTCCCGTCATACTCAGCCTCCAGGCGGTAGTGGTTGAGCACAATGGGAGTTGAATTACCGACAGTGGGCGTGGCCAAAAAAAAAAAGGCAGCTTTGATTAAAACATTCAGATTTATTATTATTTATTGATTTCTATAGCGCCGTCATATTCCGCAGAGCAGTACAATAAGAGGTAGTGCATCATATAAGAAATTGTAGTTACAGAAAAAACAAGGTGCGAAGGGCCTCGCTCAAAGAGCTTACAATCTAGAAGGAGTTATTAAGGTGACGCTGCGCCTCGTTGCTAGGGCTGCGGATAAGTGGCTGTTAAAGCCCCAGCTGTTTAATTGCCCCGAATGTTTGAGTACATGTGTGCAGTCTCTGCCCCGGACATACTGCAGAGGAGATGAAATTATTACCATCCCGCAAAAAAACCGAAAAAAAAAACAGGAGGGGGAGGGGAGGCAGAAACCTCACGTCCCAATCAGGCATAAATCACATCTTCCTATATATATCAATTGGCAAAAAGCAGGGACTTTGCCCGTATTAACCCTATAGCGCCCCTGGGCCGGAGTTTGATGAGCGATTTAACCCCTCGATTGCTGCCTGCTTCAGAAATAGCACACCAGTTATACGGGACAGGAGTTATGGGATGCTACGGACCTACTTTTTTTTTTTTTAACCCCAAAACGGGATCTTCCTAGATCCGTAGACTTAATGCCAGCTTAAAGCTTCTGGGGGTGGCAGCTTGTCCTGGGTTCCTTTATATCTAAAGATATCCCTGGCTCAAGAGCATCTGGTCAGCATCAAGCACCTCTAAATTCTTATAACGGAACTTATTTTTAATGAATAATCGACGTTTCGGGTGAGGATTACAAACCGAGTTCCTTCAACTCCAACCCTTGCCAGGCCTGTCCCTAGAAGAGCATAGCGGGTGCCATTAAATCTTAGCCCTAATTATTTGTGAAAGACAATGAAGAGAGGGCTCCTCTCTACCCTCTAACGAGGACCTCATTGAGTCCCCCCCCCCCCCCAAGGCTGGAGATCCTCAGGTCCTTCAGATCTTTAAGAAGAACTTCTTCCTGTAGAGGAGGTAGGACACGAAGACCCAAATGGAGGCGCCCAGAAGATCTTGAGCGAGGACATCGTAGTGAGACGCCCGGTCCTTGATCTCCCACTCGAACGGGAAGTAAGTGCCCAGCAAGGAGTGTCCAACGTAGACGAGGATTGAGTTCATTCCTGGAGAGGACACAAGAGCCATGGTCATTAGCTACGGTTTCGAGGTCATATTCAACACACAGTTATTTGTCACTGTTTACCTTAGCCCCTACCACCTCTGCTGGGAAGCTGTTCAACTTACCCACCACTATATATGAGCTTGTTATGGAACACTCTGGTAGTCAACAGGTTAACTTCCTCTAAACTGATAGGCTGGGGGCTTCGGTGTTACGGTGTCTACCTGCTTGCGTGTCAGCAACGGAGAGAGGGTAGACACTCAGCGCTACTATATATGTAATTAAAGGCAAACAGTGGAGGCGCCAGAGACTCTCTAAATAAATATCAGGCCGTCAAAGCTTTCTTTGCAAAGAGTGGCGTAACCTTTGCCCCCGGCCAATACATAAGGGGGGGGCTGACGAGCATATGAAGTACGAACCTCGCGCAGGCGTGAGATTCGATTGGCCGGAATCCTACTGCCCCCCCCCCCCCCCGGTGGGAGATGTAGCGTGAAGACGAATGAACTGAGGCCTCTTCATTTTATTTATGCGACCCTACTGTGAAAGGGCGCCTCTGCTGTCCCCTTGTCACCACTCAGCGTCACGGTATTGAAAGCGGCAGCGGGCCTTGCTTGCCACATGTCTCTTTTGAGCCAATTTGCATTGAAAAAGGGGCCGTCTCCCGCATGTGATTTCTTGAACCTTCTCTGATTCCAAGGACTCTACTTGGAAAATTAAACTACTGAGTTTGACATACCCCCCCACCCCAAATCTTATATATATCATCGTATATGCGTAGATCTCTGGTCACCACCGATGTTCTTGAGTTCCTCCTGATGGTACCTGAAGGTGGAACATCTAGAACTTTAGGATACGAGGGTTTGGTCAGCCAATGAAGACCGGAACACATAATAATAATAATAATAATAATAATAATCGCGTCAAAAACTCTGACCAAAACGATGGAAAAAATACCCAAAACAATAACTCTTTTTGGACAAAGGCTCAAAAGTGGCTTCATACCTGGATAGATGAACGGTCGGCCATTCCACCAGCGTCTCACATCAATCACGTAGAACATTAGACCGAGCAGAAGGAAGGAGAAGCAGCCGAGGGTGGTGACAAAGGAGAGGGACCTGTAAGACGAGCGTGAATGATGTCGATGAGCCCAAACGGATCTGTCTTGAGCGTGTAGTCAATCACGTCCGAGACATCTCAGCGCTAAAGACAGACGTGGACCTTCGGTGACGTTCTGGTGGGGTGACCCGGAAAAAGCTCCGGTTTTTCAGATATACTAGTCAACAATAATAAATTTACGACGTTGTACGGAATGGTTTTTGGTTGACGGAGCTCAGAGTTGTGATTGATGAGTCTTCTTCTCCCCGACCATAAAATATTTCTGTCCCTTCGTCTGGGAATTGTCAGAAGCAGTCAGGTTTCGGTCAGGGCCGAGGAACTTAGAGGTCCTCATAATGTCCATATCATATCTTTCCATATGTTCCTTTGTTTAAGTATGTCTGTGTTCTAGACGGTTTCTTAAGGGCCCTATGAATGTATGGAGGCACCAAGTAAAGTGAGACTGTGGCAGAAGTTCTCTCCCTTTAACTATAGGGAGAGATAGCTTACTGGGGAGGAATAATCCTGCAGATCCTGAGAATTGCTCTCATGGTAGTCACCATCTAACACATATATCGCTGGTTTTAAGTGGATTCTTTCTATAATGAAGGCAGAATCAGAATGGGTTTGGTGTTTACATCGAGAAGTCACACTTTACTAGAAACCCCCCGACGACCCCCGGCGACCCAGTTAATCCAGTGTGTATAAAGGTCTTTTTACCAACTATTCCAGTAAAATGTGATTTTTTTTTTTATGGCAATTTCCCTTTTAGGGTCAATAAATTAACAGTGGTGATGTGGCTATACGTGCTCGGGGAACGCACGGACTGAATGCATTATATAAATGAGATAAATCACGCCGGGGTAATTTCCAGCGTGTACTCCGTCCTCGCTAATACTCAGCTGCGCAGCTTTATTTTAATACTTACTAAAAGCCATTTATCTGCGTGTAGGAGAGCTGCCTTCACCATCTGCATACTGAATGCTTATAAGTAGCTGGCTATTGATTTTCATTTCTCCCTTAAAGCTGTCAAGTGCTTTCCTGGGTGTAAGAACGGTGGGACGGCAGGCAGAGGGAGATATGGCCGGCCCTTGTTCAAGAACACAGCAGAGTTCCACCGTTTCCCAGTCTCCACCATGTCTCAATCTCCACCATGTCCCAGTCTCCACCATGTCTCAATCTCCACCATGTCTCAATCTCCACCATGTCCAGTCTCCACCATCTCCCAGTCTCCACCTTGTCCCAGTCTCCACCATTTTCCAGTCTCCACCATTTCCCAGTCTCCACCATTTCCCAGTCTCCACCATGTCTCAATCTCCACCATGTCCCAGTCTCCACCATGTCTCAATCTCTACCTTGTCTCAATCTCCACCATGTCCCAGTCTCCACCATGTCCTAATCTCCACCATGTCCCAGTCTCCACCATGTCTCAATCTTCACGATGTCTCAATCTCCACCATGTCCCAGTCTCCACCCTGTCCCAGTCTCCACCATGTCCCAGTCTCCACCATGTCTCAATCGCCACCATGTCTCCTTGATTGGTTTGGACAGTTATGTATTTTATGTTCCTGTTCTAGAACAAGTCTTAAAAATGATTTTTGAGGCCCCAATCTATAGGTATAGATTTAATTTAGGATGGAAGGCTAGAATAAATTGATATTTTTTTAAAGAAAAGCTCCCAGTTCCGATGACTTTGACCATCACTAATGTCTGAGTTGCCAAAAATGCCCCCCCCCTGCTAAAAACTCACCAGGGTTTTGTGTTTCTAGAGTAAAAAATAAATAAATCAATAATGGATGGACAAATAAATGATCCTCCATCTATCTCTCCTTCTCGGCCGTAATCAAAGGAATATTAATTATTAAATATGATTAATAAGGATCTTTTTTTTCTGCTGTTAGGGCAAAGTTATTGTTCCTTGTTGTTAATATTTAATAAACATTTTAAATAACAGGAAGAATGTGACTTCAGCAGTGACTTTCCAGTTGATTGATTGGTTGAAATATGGGAACTGATAGACGTCGCTGTCCGTGCGTTCCCAATGCTGCTACGTTAAAGCTCTAGAATGTTCTAAGCTTTACGAAGCGCTCTAGGTCCCATTGCCATTGGCGGAGAGGCTTATGATGTCATGACTGAGTGCGTGCAAGAGGATCAACATCATGACATCACACGCCTTTAATTATTCCAACAAACTTTGGTACCCGTGTATCTACCTTCATAAAAAAAAGATCATTTTATTTTTATTATTATTTATTTATTATTAATTGATGATTTATTTATTTTATTTTACTTTTTGTTTCACAAAAAGTACTCTAAAACTTATATTAAAAAAATAAATTTTCTCCTGATTTATTATTATTATTATTATTTGTCTTCTTTATATCTACGAATCAGTGGCACAAATTGTATTTCTAGAAAGAAACACGATGTCTTCTTAAAGGGAACCGTAGACGAGGAGGCTTCAGTCTTTTATTAATTAATTAACCTAAAAAAATTATCGGTCCGTAAAACAAAAAAAAATAAAATAGACATTTCTCTAGTCAATTTATGCATATGAAGACTGCATATTAATCTAAATTAATTTCTTTTTTTAAAATAAAATATTTAATAAAATATCCATATATATATTTTTGCCATCGCGTTTCGCAAATATGTCCTATCTAGAAAGCTGTGCGTTATTTCACTTATTTTTTATTGTTTTTACTCGGATCTGGTAAATCTGTCCTAAAAACTTCTAACAATTTTTTAAAGACGTAACGGCTGATGGTCCGTAACTCGTACCTTGCCTTGGGGGGGCAAAGCCGGGTCCCCCTCGGAAAGGTCAGCGTGGACATGTGTTAATATCTGGAAGAGCTGCCAAAGAGTAGGGTTGGGTTTGAGGAATTAGAACGCTTTGTTGTAACAATCCTTCCGACTGAGCTCGAAAGCACTTACCAAAGGTTTTTATTGATGGGAATAAATCCTTCGTCCCTTGTGAACTTTGTTAAGATGGCCGAGATAATCCCCTACGGGAAAGCGATAGAGAATCGGTCAATACGCAGCAGCAAGGATGGATATATCTACCATCAGCATCTCCGACCGAGGGGACAGATGTCCGTGCTATGATCATAAGTGTTTTCATTGATTGGATCTTGTACTGATCAGTTGTTTAACCTCTGTCCCACCAAGAAGACCGTCCACGACGTGGGCCTCCCGAATCTCTAGAAGCACAGGTTGGACAAATCTTTTGTTAGCCTCGGATTGTTGTCTAAACAAACACTTATCGGATTAGAGGTTTTTTTTAAAAAAAAATGTATTTCCTCCTCGTGTAAATTGATTTTGGGGGGGGAAATGTTGATTCCAAGAAGCCACAGGACATGTTGAGAGGGAAGACTAACTCGTGATTACCCTGCGGCTAGCTGGCCGGCTAAAGATGTCCATTCCGGCCAATTGAAGTAACATTGTGGAATATTTTGTATAGAATAAGATATAAAAATATTTTTTATTTTTATTTATTTCTTTAATTTATAATATTATTATAAATTATTATTTTTAATATTAATAACAATAATAATAATAATATGGAGGACAAAATAGGCCTTCAGCTGGCCGAAATGGAGCCAACGTATAGATCCAAAAAAATTCCTGTAGGTCATTTTTCATTGTAAAAAGAAATGAATGTATGATGTCACTTGGTGATGTCATAAATGAGAAATGACAACTATATTTAAAATTCCATTGATGTTGCAATATTTGTGCTAAATTTTGTGCGCAAATATTCATATATAACTTTAAAGTTAATTAAACTATACAATTTTAAATATTTTTTTATAGTCATAATTAAGGCCATTTTGGGAAAAAAAAACATTTTCAAAAATACCCATCCTTTGAATGCTTCTTTTACCAAATTGCGTCAGAATTGCTTGAGCTCAAAATATACTGCAGAAAAAAAAAAAAAAAACGAGCGCAAATAATTAAATTGATATGATCTCACCCATATTTACACTTCATTATAATTGTCCTACAGCTTTTTCAATATGTCGGCTCTTCCTGAGCTTATATTTGTTTCTGCTTAACCAGAAAGGCTTGAGGCTTTGAACAAGTGTTGTTGGCTGATAGATCAAGGGTGTCCTCGCGTGCGGGGCAATTACTTCTAATTAGCCTTTGATTGCCCTGAATGCTCTAGGAGACCAGCAGAACAGATGCTAACGTGGAGAGTTCCAAAACACTTCATTAACGTTCCAAAGAAAACACAAAAATTGTCCTGGAAGCCTGAGGTCCTGAGGTTACCCAAGTCGGATAATTAATAAGGGAAGCGCTTTGAAGTTTGATGGACCTTCAGTGGGGTCTCCTTCAATAAGGTCACCTTCAGAGCTTCGCTGATGTCCCACCGCATGTCGTATACCCTCTGAAAAGCGGAAAAACATGCTTTCTATTCTTTCTAATGGTGTATTTGGCCGAACTTTAGGATTTGTAGCATGGATTAAGTAGAAAGCCATGATGAGCAGGGTGTCCTTCATATTGACTCCGTTGCCATCTTCTGGTTTCCACAAGTCTTCTACTGTTGGAAGTAAGATAATGGAAGGTACTTTGGCCGGAGATCATGACATAACATTAGGTCTCCTTCCGAGCCAATAATACCCAGGGGCCTGAGGCCCTTCTGGCCGAAGAGGTCAACTATAAAAGTAAGATTACGAGTATCAATGTGGAAAAGTTCTTCCTAGAAGCCAACACATTAAACCAAGCATTACAGTTATTTTCTTCTCTATCTCTGAAGACTGATTTATTGGCTGACGGCCCAGAGATGGAGCCCAAAAGGGGACAGGATAAGGACGTTGTGTACTTAACAATCAAAGCACGCACTCCATAATATAATGGGATTCTTCAAAAAGTAACAAGAGTAGCTTGGATCTGGTGTGTGAGGAGTGGGGATTATATATTAAAGGTCAAGTCGAGTGACTTTCCAGTTTCCATTAAGTCAACCTGATTCAGAAGCCAGAGAAAGCTCAAGTCAAGTTGGGTCAACATGGCCGCCCTTAAAGGTCATGGTGCCAAGTGGTGGATTTATACACCATGTGCCCCAAGGGTCTGTGGTAGAGGGCCAAGGGGGGAGACGCTTGGTCTCAGGAAAGATGGATAAGTTGGACACGACTTACAAATGGCAACCCGCCAACCATGCGAGATTGGAGAAAAGGGAGAATGATGAGTGGAGGAAGGTGAGTAAAAGGCTGGGGAAGATTAAAGGAAATGTGAATGGGATTGGAGGAGAGAAGGAAGGGCAAATAAAACTAGTAGGGAAATGGTGGGAACTACGTGAAGGGGGATAGAAAGAGGAGGAAAAAGGGAAAAAAGATGTACGAAAATAGGGAAAAGGGAAGATTGAGATGAGATAAAATGTAGAAGAGGTAGATGGAAAAATTGGACTACGTAAGAGAGACAGAAAAATAGGCAGTCTGAGAAAGATTCAATTAATGCCTCGTATGAGCTTCATCCATTAAAAGCCGCCCGTCCTGAATTTGTAAATAATGTGTTTTTGAATAATTGAACCTTTTAGGTTGTTTTCGGTGGATTCTGAATCAGGGAGCGAACGGCTAAATAAATTATAACCAAATAATCGAGAAGACCTCGATTCGCTTCGGAAAAGTCATAAGATCCATAATTGGATGGTGGAAGGATGGATGAAGCCACCTTGGTCATAGCTCCCAAGTGTCCTTGTTTAGCATGGCCAGTACCTCTCCCAAACATCTGTACCCCTTTGTCCTCCTCAATGCCCCTCTTTCCTCCCTGATGCCCCTCTTTTCTAGGAGGTCAGAGTGTTTGCTGGGTATGATGGGTTGGCGTCATCCACAGAGCCGAGCCCCCCCCCTCCCAGCGTGTCACTAATGGGCATCCCATGACACAAAATCAAAGCTAATTTCATCTCGGATGGGGCAGCTGTGACTTGTGCCGTAAATATGATTGTATCGTTTTCTTGTCACAATGATGGGTGACGCGGCTCGCTCCGTTAATTAGACAATTCTCACGAAGCACAGCGGCCTGAGAAGCTAACGTCTTAAAGGGGACTCTCGCCCTACGGGGCCCTGACTATTACGCCATTTAAAGGTTTGCTTTGGCGCTAAATGCAGGTTAAGCCCCGGGTATCCCAATGGGGGCTAAATGATGATTACAGACAGGCCTACTTTGGCCCCTGCGGAGGTGATGAGCGATCGGTACAATGAACAATTCCAGTAAAAGGTTAATGGGCTTTTGGGATTGTAGAACAGAATCCTATCGCAGGGACCGAATAACGGACTAATAACGGTGGCTATGGAAACGATGACTGGTCAGGAGGTGAAGACGTTCTGAATGGAGTCACCTGTATTCAAGCAGGGATTCCAGCTGTGATATAGCAGGAAGAAGAGGACCAATCGGGATGCTCGGATGTCATCAAATCAGAGGAGGCTGTAATTGGATAATTTGGACAATCTGTAGCAAAAGAGATTTCTTCTCCTCGTTCCTCTTGTGACTCCGAGTGATTCAAGGCACTTAACTATGACATCATGTCCAAGCAGCCTCAATCTTGCTCTCTCATCACCTCCAACTGTTTTTAATAAATAAACAACAAATAAGCCACCAGGTCTTTTCTTATGACCTAATGGAGGTCCTCTTCAGAGGTGACCACTGTCTTAATCCCAAGAGACCAACCACTGTAAGGTCTTCCTCGAGGTGAGAGGTCTCCTTTGCGGATGCATGGAGGGGATTTGGCAGAATCCCCCCTAATGGATTTGCCCTTTTCCCTGACCCCCCCCCCTTAGACTTCCGGGTGATGCTTTCGGCTGGGCATATGTCCAACTCCTCTGTAAGATGCATCTGTGGCCAGTTTGTATCGAGTGCTCCTCAATTGTGATTGCACGGGTACTCCTCCTGTGATTGGTGATACTTCTGAAACCGGTGCAATTAAATGAATGCCCTCCTGCCCCCCTGCGGTGGTGGGAATAAAAAAGTTTACAGAGCAAATCAGTTTGAAAAAAAGTAAATAATGCAACGCGATAGGTCTCGTTCCTCGCAAACGGAAGCCAACACTCGATAAGATCCACCACACCTTCACTGCTCATTCCTCACCACAAAACATCGTAAAATACCCCATCTTACCCCGACCATCTCTCTAACCTTGGTAGGACAATGTTTAATTTTTGTCTTTTGCACATAAGGCACAATCACGGAACTTGGGCCGGTAATCTTTGAGACGTTATGTCTGACGAGGGTTCCGTAGTCAAGATAGCGTCTGTCCACGGCAGTAAATCATATGAGATGTTCTGAGACTCCATATCACTTCTCCTTGAAGGATGAAACGGACAGGCCTGATTAACTTTAGAAAAATGGAGTCCTTTGTCCAAGGATCGATGGCTTTGGCTGTCAAGCTGTGTCATAAATCGGCCAGACAGTTGGCGCTGAGATGCAGTGCTACCTTGGCTTTGTCTCCGAAGACATGGATTTCATTCCGAATTTTGTAACCCTTCGAATGGACACAAAGTGCAAGAATGTCAGCTTGGAGAGATCCATGGGGAACCAAAATACTCCAACCCTGGGCTGGACCCACAACTATAAAGTGGTAAAGAGTTCTTGGCTTGGTGGGACTCCATTGTGCATGTTGGATGTTCCTTGTTGGCCAAAAATTATTTGGTTAACCAACCCTACCCAGAAAGTCTTTTTTTCTAAGGTTCTTTGGATGATAAAGCTTGGGGCTTGTTGGCAGCTAAACTCATTCAGCCCCAACCCTGGTGTTCAAGGGGTAAAAGAAGGGCTTGAAGGAACAGCTGGCGGAACATGGGCAGGACCTGACCAAACTGTATATGTCATTTATGTGGGTCTATAGATCCTATGGTACCTGGTCTGCTTTATGGGAGGTACGCGAGAAGTGTAAGAACAAGAGGCCATCGTCTAACAGGCTTCGATGGAACATAAGGAAGTTTTTCTTTACTGAGAGGCTGGTAGATAAGTGGAACAGCCTCCCAGCATAGGTGGTAGAGTCTAATACGGTAAGGGAATTTAAACATGCATGGCATAGGCATATGACTCCCGAGACCGACGGCTGATTAAGGTTTGAGTCTTCACAGCGGGAGAAACGGGCGAATGCGGCCGATCTAGGTTTCTAGCACTAATTGATTATATTTTGTCTCACACGGTAAAATAGCCCAGGAGAGGCAGGCGCCCGCGGATCTGTTTGTTTAAGTTTATATAGGATGGGGGGGGGGGTTATAAGCTGGAATCGGAGAAACCATAACAAACAAATCCCTATAACAGGAATCCGGAGAAACATGTGAGAAATCTCGCTTCCCCGCGGCAATTAGAAAGTGCGTGGATCCCAGGAACAGACACTTTGCTTAAAAGCATTTACAGAAAACACATGTAAGCGGAGATCGCTGATATCCATCAGGACCTGCAAGCGCTGCTCCCATGCCTTATTTATGTTTCCTCTGCATTAACCCTTTAACAGCACCTTACACCGCCCCTCCCCCGCTTCCCTAAGTACAACGCGGCCGCTGCATACCTGCCTAGTGCCCCTGTTTTGCTTGGCCAGTCCTTATCCCAAGCCCCTCTGCCTTCCTCTGTCCTCATCTGATGTCTCTTCTTCCCCGATGCCCCTCTTTATTCATCAAATGCCCCTGTTTCTTCGCCTGATGCCCCTCTTTCCTCTGCCATGCACCTATTCCATCCCTTGATGCCCTCTCTCCTCCCCGATTCCTCTCTCCCCTCCTGAGGCCCCTCTTTTCTAGGAACTCAGAACATGGTATTGCAGGGGCAAGTAAAACCCATTATTTGTCTAACTGCCCCACTCAAAAGGAAGGGACTGTCTCTTCTAAACGGGGACACTTGGGAGGTATGGCTCTTATGCCTGGCATTCTCTTTTATCATTTATCATGCTAGCGTATTCATTAAATGCATCATTTTGGGGATAAAGTTAGAACGTGAATATTTTACTCCATAGGCATGAGGATTAAAATGCGTCGTCCATTAAATGAGAATAAAATTAGAGCGCTCTTACCATATATGGTAAAAAGCAGAATTAATCCATAACAATTCCTTTAAATGTTTGTAAGGCAGCAAAATGATACAAATTCGTAGATTGCAGAGGATCTCGACCTAAAAAAAAAAGAATTCTAGGATTTTAGAGCGAAAGGGGCGGCTGGCTCGCCATTTTTTCCCTGTACTTGGTCGTCGACCGTTTTGTCTATAAGATGGAGATTAAAGTGGAATTGTCATTGGGGTGCGACCCCCGCGCTCAGGGCGACCCCCCCACGCTGCATCCGAGAGCCGGTTGCCCGGTTGCCCTTATGATAGGGAATATCTCGGTTTCAACAAAATTCTGCAATGAGCTTCCTTTGTGGCAGATTGTGGCCAACGCAGGTAGAAGGTTTCTCCAGCTGTAAAGACTCAAACCTTAATCAGTCGTTGGTCTCGTCTTAGATTCAGGAGCCGTATGTCTATCCCATGCATGTTTACATCCCCTCACTGTGTTACCCTCTACCACTTCTGCTGGGAGGCTGTTCCACCTATCCACCACCCTCTCAGTAAATTGAAACCTCCTTATAAAGCATCTAAGGATTTAATGAGATGAACCAATCACTTTGAGAGGTTTTTTTTGAGGGTGTTTGGTATGAAGTCATGCACATTTGGGACAACATGCTCTAGAAACGACCCCGAATTCTTCACACATCGCTGTTCCGGTGAGAAATAATTAAAGGCCGTAGAGTGATACGCTGAAGAGCTGAAATAACACGGGGGGGGGGCACAAATATCTTTTAAACAGGAAATTGAAGGAAAATTCCCGGGGGGGGGGGATTGTCAGGAGAAACGTACAGCCTGCGTGATAAATACACATTGCGTGTGCACGCGGTCCGAGCATCACCTGCGTGTTCCCAGAATACACGCCAACAAGTGTGTGTCATGCCTGAGATCAGGAGGAAATTGTTCATACCTCTCAAGTGTCTCTCCTTATTTTGACCAGTCCCTCTTTGGGCCCCAGAGGAAAAAATCTTTATCTCCCCCAGCGCTGTATACAGTAATATAATCCCCAGCGCTGTATACAGTAATATAACCCCCCCGCACTGTATACAGTAATATAACCCCCAGCGCTGTATACAGTAATATAACCCCCCCGCACTGTATACAGTAATATAACCCCCCAGCGCTGTATACAGTAATATACCCCCCAGCGCTGTATACAGTAATATAACCCCCAGCACTGTATACAGTAATATAACCTCCACACACTGAGCTGATGCTTTACGGCAATGCTAATGAAGTCCGTTTCTCCATAGACTTTCATTAGTCAGAGAGTCCTGTGTGATTAAGACTGAACTATTCTATTATTTCCCACAGGCAGCGTGATAAGGAGTCAGGGTGTTTCTCTGGGTGTCACGGAACATGCGCATGCATACTACATTGAGCATTTGGACTGTTTCAGGACAGTTGGCACATATGTAGAGAATGATCGAGCTCCAAGTCTCAAAAGATGTAGCAGCTTTGATTTTTTTCCGGTGGTCAAAGGAGATCCTTAGTTCCCATTGGTGTAGCAATGGGGGGTCACGGGGATCATAACCCCCACGTCATTTCCATAATGACCATTTTATGCTGAACTCACCAGTATGACGGCCCAGATCAGGAATCTCTTTAATATGCGGAGCGGATATTTACGGTAAATCAGGATGATCTTCCCGGCCTATAAAACAGAACACGAAATAAAATATAAAAAAATGTAAATTAAATTATCTTTTAATAATAACAATTATTAAACAAATAAACAGTATTAAAAAATAATAAAAAATAATAATAAAAATGTGAACCGGACAGTTTTTATTTGCCTTCTTTGTTGTCACTTTCATATTTCTGCTCGGGAACTTAAATCGCAGCCCATTGGTTGAAATTCCTATGACATCATCATGTAACTCAGCATATCTATATATTTATTATCATTTTATTTATTTTTTGTATTTTTTTTTTTATATATTTAAGGAACTAATTGAATTTTATCCTTTTTGTGTAATAAAATCCTCTTTTTGCCCGGAGGTATCGCCAGCTTCCTCCAGACTTGTGAAAGAATTCCCGAGACGGCCCAGGAGCCCGCGTATGGGACAAATACAATTACCGTTCCTTCCAATTTGATAACGAGGTGGTCTTTCTCGCCACTAAAAATAGGCTAATAGCCTAATTGAACGTCTAATGGCTCTACAAAGGAGCGTGGGTACTTGGGCCTAAATGCATCATCCTCCAGCCGGGGAGGGGTGGGAATGGGCTAAAAGCCGTTACACTAGCCCTGGAGAATAAGCTTAGCGCGTGATTGTCTAAGCCCGATACAAAGGATCTAATTTTCTTCCCCTCCGACGGGACTGAGGAAGCGACAGACGATTCCATATTCTCTTCAAAATCCATAAAATTGTCAAATGTTATTAAAAAAAAAGGATACATTTGCCCACTTCCAACTTTTTCTGATGACAAAAACCCTAATTTTACGGCTTCTCTTATTATAAGGACCGGCTTTCGGAGCGGGAGGCGATTGTCCTCCTTAGTCTGAAGGCCAGAAGATACATCAGGTGTTGGTAGGGTAAAAGTATGTCCTCTGGTGCGTTGATGGGGGAATTCGTAAAGCAAAAGGTCCCAGGCACCCCCCTCCGATCTCGGGCATCAGTCTCGCGCAGGTTGATGCACCCCCGGTTGCTCGCTGATGTCTCATGGACGTTGAGGAGCCAATGAGAATTTCCAGCTGGGCTACTGGTAAGGACTGGTGGGGTTCCTTATACACAATCCTTCACAGGTCTTTAGGCTTAATAATCACTGCTGGGCTTTCTGCCTTCTTAGAAGTTCAGATGCTAATGGGGCAACCGGGCTGAAGAGCTTACAATCTGTTACTTGGGGGGGTACAGGATCCATCTTCTATTACAAAGATCCTATCATCTTTTACCTTTTTGTTTGTCTCCCCAAACTCACTTCTATCCAATATATAATTTTATTATATTATGTATTCGATAATTTAGGAATAATTCTATTATAGAAATTATTAAAAAAAAATAATGGAGAATCGTTTTTATTAAATTTTACATTTTACATTTAATTTCTTTTAATTATTTTTTTTTTATTTCAGAATAAATTAAATAAATTACGTATTATAAATATATTTTTTTGAATCCAAGTAATTTAAAGTTTTAAGTTAAAAATCATGTTTCTGGGTTTTTAAAGGTAACCGCTGGTGTTGTCCCTTCAAACACTGACGCAGGTTGAGCGGACGGAATGGAATGTTCTGAATAGTTCGGTTTCGCTCATGCGCGACCGCTTCCATTTTGGTCACTGTCTGGGGATGAAAACGAATATTCACTTGGCGTGAAAGTCTCGATGGGCTGAGACTTTCCCAGCAAACCCATCGGAGGCCATTGATCAGCCCTTAAGCCTGTTTATCTTAGAATACGATGAAATGAAAATGGAATTATAGCCAATTCATCTCTGCTCCTCGGAATCAATACGTCCGCTGCGTATCTCCTGCTCTTACTGTATAAATATTACTGCCATTCTGATTAATCATGGAGTCTCGCCACAGCTCCCATCATCCTCAACCCTACACATGGCCACACAACCTAAAGATCCCATTTTTAGAAGAACCTCAGACATGGGTAGGTGGACCTGAAGCTTCAGGACCTAAAGGACCTAATCTGCATCGAGCACAATATAAATTGGTCAAGCGGTCCACCTATGTCTAGGAGCTCAGGGCAGGGATCGCGCCCACTTAAGAATTTTGGGAAAGTCGGCAGGTATTGATTATTATGGTTTCTGTCTTGGATGCAGACCATGCCCTCAGTAGGAGACCCTATGGATGATCGCCGGCTGATACCTCTCCTTGGTTCGCGGCAAAAGATCTTTCATCGTTTTATTATGCTTCTGAGGTACAGCCCCCGACCGAGGGAGCATCTCATGTGTAAGTGAGAAGCTGGTAGATAAGGGGAGCAGCCACCCAGCAGAGGTGGTAGATGGTAATACAGTGAGAAGAGTTAAACATGCATGGGATAGACATACGGCTCCTGAATCCGAGACCAACGACTGATTAAGGTTAAAAAAAGTTCATGTAAAAAAACGACGGGAGGAAAGAACAAGAATGGAAGATATTTGTATGATATTTCCTCCCCTGTGTCTGCAGGTGCTTCTCTGCTTGGTAAGAACACTGAGATGGCCTTGTGGAAGTGCCTGGAGACATATGAATTAATTTGGGGGTCCGAGGGGGTCCCAGCTGACAGCAAGACCGTCTTTGGTTTCTCTTGTTCTCTTCCCACTGGCTGCGTCTGTTTGCTCGCTCTGTGATGACGAATACGTCCCCGAGACGTCTCTCTCCGCTGTCCTTGGAAGCTGACATCGCCGGCCAGGTGTCCTCCGGACCATTAGCAGATTAATCCCCTCTTGCCTGAGCCCTTACACACGGGCTGAGACCCATCACTCAGCACTTAGGAATTAGCAGGGTCTGGTAGGGAAGAGAAGACGGCTGTTGTCGACATGTCCTAAAGAGCCCCCATTATCACAGCGTCCAGTAGATGAATGGCGGGGGAAGCCATGGGAATTCGACTTGTGACTTCAAACAACCCACCTGGTTTACCACCTCGAGGGAGAGAGGAACAGGACCTGCCCAAATGTCCTGATTTGCGTTACCCAGAACACGAAGCATGTTCAGAAACCTTTATCTCCGTACCCCAACGTGTAGGGCTGAAAGACCCTCGATATCCCCTTCATTCTCCAAGTGGTGGTCCGCCATGTTGGAAAATGTTGCATCGGTTCTATTGCGCCCTGACTAGCTTCGGTTTCCATCAGGATGGAGCCCTTGGTGGATTTTGTCCATGATTACTTTGCAAAAGCAACGTTAACCCTCTCCATCCACCTCTAGACTTCGAAACGGTGTACAGCCCCTCGAACTCTAGCCATAATCGCAGTTGGGATCCTCCCAAGCAGGAAGTTGTACCCCACATCCTGTTCTCTTCCTGCATTGTTTTAGCATACGGCGCGTGACCCTGTACCGCTAGAGATTGTTTCCATCCGTGCAGGTCCCTCCATAATGCTATCTCGGGGCAAGGCAGGGATCTAAAACATATGACGGGGCAGCAAGATGGCGGCAATAAGACCGAAGTGAAAAACTCGTGGAAATTGAGGACAGTTTGGAATGTGAGTGTTCCCCTTTAAGCGGGGAGGAATAAGATGCTTCTTAATGGAGGAAACATGTGTAAGTCAACTACAGCTGTTTTCCTTCATAGCCCAAGGGCGCAAACATTGTTTTTTAGGCAGCGTGCCTTAAAAAAGAACATCATCGCCCCTCACTCACCTTCCCCACGGTCTCACAACCACAGCTTTTCCGCAGTTTCTTGCGTGATGCGTAATGTATAATTCTCTGGGATTCTGGCTGCAAAGTCACACGATGGTTGTGACTATCCACGTGCCAGGGATCGGCAGCTTCTCTCCAACCTTTCTGCATTCACGTCGCGGCACACGTGCCAGCGGTGGGATTTAAAGCCGCCCGGCCGCGTGGTCTCATAAATCGTCTCGTAGGAGCTCGCGGGTTAACGCGGCATTGGCCGGCTGCCCGGGAACGCAGATGGGAAATGCCTGGAACCCCCTCTCGCTCGCTGCACTCACCTGCCCTCTCCTCTGTGAACCTTTTCAGTTTTAGACCTTCTTACTGGAAACGCGTGCCCGTTAATTACTGTAAATGAGTGCGTCTTGCAGATGCCGGAGGCCGCAGAGTCTACGCGGAGAGGGAAGGTGCATCGCAAGGAGTAAGGCTGGCTGGGAAGCTGGTTCTTCTAAAATGACCACAATACAATCTAAGGTTCAGGGAACCACGAGAGGTTTGCTGGTGGTAGATGCCAATGGACAGACTAGATAGGCCAAATGGCGGCTGGCAAACTCTATGTTAAAGTATAGAAGGTGCTTTATCCAGCTATCTACAGCTAGCAACCGTATTGCATGAGTTTTCTCTCTCATGGTGCCCAACTGGTCTTGTTCTAGACTCTCTTTCTGGTGTTTTTGGCTGTCTACACACACTAGGGTAGGGTTTGTTCATGAGGACTACACCTGGGTGGGTAGGTGCAGGGCGGTGGTCCTTCATGCGCAACTGCCCTGAAGCCTGGATCAAGTAGGCCAATGATTCCATGTAGACATTAGACCTCCAATTTAGCTTCTCAGGATAAGGCGAGTGGACCCAGAACTCAAAATGGCTGCCAGACTTAACAACCAACTGAACCACAGACTTGATCAACTCAACCCAATGACCGTAGTTGAGTTTAGCTTGGTAACTTGGCGGCAACTTAACCTACTAGGTATTTAGCAGAGGTCAGGGAACCAACAAATTTCCCACAAAAAGTATATCGTTCCAAATCTGAATGTTCTTGTGTCTTCTGGTCTCCTCCACTCCCTCAGCGTCCTTTAAAAACCAACTCATGTACGCATTCAGAACGCATTGTTCTTGGACTGAAATAGTATGGAGAGTAAATGAATTATGGGAAGAAAAAGACAAATTAAGGGGCAAATGTAATAGAAGCAATTTGTTTTCTGGAGTAAATAAAAATCAGTGGCTTGAATCGAATGCTTGAAGCAAGCTGCGTAAGGGAACTCAACATTTAACCCTTATATCAGACGACGAAGAAGAAGTGAAGTGCGTCTTGGGCACCAAAAAGAGCTGCTTTATGGTGGGCCTAGAAATAACCCCCAAAATACATTCTCATTCTAGAACACCAGACATAAAAATGGAGGAACAAGAGGTTAATGTGATAATGCCCTCATGGAATGTTCTACAGCAAGATTTCCTACAGAACACAACGTATCATTTTTTTTTTTGTACCGTAATATAATTGTGTGTCATGTCCTATTTATTCTAAAAACTAAAATGGAATTTTATGAGCGCAATCCGATTCAATGGACTGAGGTAATGAACTGGGATCCATTAGGAAGACAGGGGGGGAGGTGATGGGTAAAATGAATGTTCTGCAAATACAGACAGTACTGGATTTTAAGTTGACGAGAAGACAAAACAAACATGACAATGTTATTTTAGCTAAGTATTGTTTGCATCCTCCAGGGAGTGGGGACAAGTTACCGGAGGCAGGTGGGAACCTTCTTGCAGAGGGACTGTTGACCTTCTATGTCCTCTGCTGGTAGGTTGTGGTGGACCTAACCTGACGAAGAGGGTAAGACATTGAGGCCAAGGAAAGTAGCCGGTCCAGGAGGAGAATACCAGTAACGAGGTCAAGGTCCAAACTAGAGGACCACTAACTCAGGATGGATACTTGTCATGTATGAGAAGGTTGGAGGGCAGGAACAGGTTGGATGACTGGAGGATAGGCAGGTAGCAGGAACGAGGTCAGGAGCAGATACGTGTTGAGTCGAGCCAATACTGACATCAGTTGATCGCTTTGCTAAAGGTCGTGTACATAATTTGTACATAATTTGTGACCTTGTGAGCAGAAAGTTTTCTATCTCATGTATTTTTTAAATACAGGGGTTTCTGAGGAAATGGGTGAAGCTTTTATGCTTGGACCATACCATTTGCTGATATTCACCCCCCAAAGACCAGAGGTACCCAGAATTGAGCTTAAAGTCAGCATTTATACATATTTTCCCAGTGTATTTTTAATCATCAATATCATTCTTGTAGCCTTCTTGGCTTCTGAGCGTTGGTTCCATGTGATTAATCTTTCTACGCGACATTCTATTACTACAAAATCAATGATTCGTTCCTAATGAAATGTGGGTTTTTTGGTGCTATCGGTTTTATTATTATTACCGTCATAAAGCGGGCCTTATTTAGTATCTATTTATTTTAAGAAAACAAATTCCTGATATTTCTAAGGAAGAAAATAGTGATCTAGTGTTTTAGAAACAAAAAAATAGATAAAATTGCAATCATAATTCTATGCATAATTATGAACTAAATAATAATAATAATAATAAAATAATACCAATAATAAACAAATAATAATAATATAAACAAATAATAATAATAAATTAATAATACCAATAATAAAATATAATACTAATAATAATAATAATAATAATAATAATACCAATAATAATAAATTAATTATAATACTATATATTAATTTTCTTTTGCATACTGTAAAGGGGACTCCTGAACTAAATAATAATAATAATAATAATTATTATTATTATAATAATAAACTAAAATAAAAATAATTCCAATAATAATAATAATACACTAATAATAAAAATAAATATACATTTTCTTTTTCGTACAGTTATTTTGGGGTTAATGAAGAATTATAACGAAGGCTTATTACGGGTCAGATTTTGCACGTTTCTCCAAGAACACACATGGCCAATTTATTGTTTGTCCGGTGGAATTTGGAAAGGATAAGAATCAGTGCTTGGCTCTCGGTATATGGCCGGTAGCGTCTTCATCTACTTAATGCAACATTTGATTACACGCAGAAGAGCTGGAATATCTGAGTCATTAACCTTGGATACAGAAGCAATGATGCAGACAGCAGCCCGGGGACTTCCAGACGGTTCACCGGCAGATGCCGTCGGACTACGCAGAACGTAACAATACAAAAAGCTAATCATTATACAGAGGGGGTAGTCCTTTCATCATCAAAATGGGATTGGGAAGCAAAAGAAGACTTTGGGTGTCCAACCCACCCCATGTGATAAAGTCGATAAGATCCACTGGTCACCATCTCTGATGCTTGATGAAGATATAAGGCAGGTTTTGGGCGGCATAAGAAGAAGTTTGAAGAATGAAAAACAAAAGTAGCTTCAGAAGGGGAAAAAAAGTCTTAAGAAGGGACCTCATGCCACCATTGGTGATCCATGCCCAACAGAAGAGACTTAGAATGTTGGAATTATTTTGTCCCTTTTTATTCTTCTGGTTTACGGAGCTCTTATGTATATAAAAAAAAAATATGAAAGATGAAGGGTCTTGAAAATGTAAGAGAAACAAATAATATTATTTTAATTGTTAAATAAAAGGGTAAAATAATAAGGAAAAGATAAAATGGATCAAAAAGTTGACTTTTATTACAGAATTTTTTTTTTACAAAAATTCCTTAAATAAAAGGGAAAAAAATCTTAAAAAATATTAATCCTCCACTTATGCGCAAATAATTTTAAAGACATAAAAACAACCCGTTTAAAAAGCTTTTTTACCGTTTCTATGGCAACAACCTGCTTTCTGTCACCCTGACAATTAAGTGTCCCCGTACAAAAAAAAAAAAAAAATGAATCGGGGAAATTTTGCCACGAATTCTTCGTAATAAAGAATAAAGAATTCTTTCTGTGAAAGCTTTGGGCCAATTCAGCAGGATTTTGAACATTGTTTCAAATGCCGAATTTAGTGATACAATTGTGGAAAAGCACTTTTAACCCCTTAAGGACAATGCGCGGCCCCTAAACCCATTGAAAACAATGCATGACATTAAGGGGTTAACTGCGTTGACTTTTAGAATTTAAGGTGTCATGTCTGCGGAGCTCATCAGAAGTGGTGGGAAAAATCCATTTATTTGCTCACCTTTTGATTTAGAGATTAATAAAATTCCAAGAACCCGGAAATTTCGATTATTAAACTTCGCTTTAGGCATGAAACACACAAATCCCGTGTTTTTTTCCTCCCCCTACTCTTTCCTCACCTGAATCATCTGTTTAGAAGATTAGGTTTGCAGACATCCCAGGGGAATAAATATAAATTTCTCTTTTGTTTGGGTTCAATTTTTTATTTTTTTTTAAATCTGCATTTTTCAGGATTAAAAGCTTTGGAGCCTTCAACTTCCGGAAACAACTTTTATCGTCTTCACCGCTAATAAAATAGGAACCTCTCTACTGCTGGAGAGCACAAGAAAAAAAATACGCCGAAACGATGAAAATAATAAAAAAAATTATAATAATATTAATAAAAAAAGGACATTTTTATATACGGAACATGTATGCTGTAAAAATACGTTAAAAAAACAAAAAAAATAAGCAGAGGGTTGAAAAATTTACAACCTGAGTATTTTGGTCTTAATCCCCTTAAGTACTCCCCCCAAATAAAACATCTGGACTCAATCAAGTGTCTCGAATCCAGATCACAGCGCTACGGGTTAGCATCGTTCCTGCTCATTCACAAAGTTAAGGTTTTAGGAGACTTAGTAGGACCTCGAAAGACTTCTACACCCGTATGACCCATGACTTTAATGCATACGATAGCTGAGAGGTCCCTCTAAATTTTCATGGTGTCCCCCTTGGAGCCAGATGGAGAGGAGAAGAGCCCCTTCTGCCCCTTTACCCCCCAACCCCCAGATACTTTAGGTGGGACATATCAGATCTCCTGTGTTCTGATACGCAGTAGATATCACGCGTGATCTCCAGCTCTAGCTGGGTCAATGTCACCATGATGGACCACCACATCAATGGATCCATTCATGATTTTTCTGCCAAATTAGATAAATCTGTACAAAGAAATGACCCAGTAGAACTCAGAAAAACGTACCTGCAACCCCAAGAAAGCCATGACCACCGAGTTGATTGTCCCAAGGATACCCTCTGGGTCGAAAGGCTGGGTGGTTTTATACAGCTCCTAAAAAAAAAAGACACAAAGGGTTTGTTAGGTAGAAAGATACCCCTTAACTTAAACATGTCTGTCTGGTTCATAAATCATGCATATGAATGTCCCCTTTATCCTAAAATATGGGAACTTTTAAAGCAGAGTGGGGGAAGAGATTTATGCTTGCACATGTCACTTCCTGAGCATGCTCAGATATCTGGAATGCAAGCCAGGAAGCAGAAAGTATGAAAGGAAGATCTTTACCCCAAAACTGCTGGGAAAAAAAGCCATGACCCCCAACGTTTCAGGTGTCCGAATTAGGGGGTGTGGTTAGAGGCGGGGTTGAGATATGACCTAGAAGGGTCAAGGTCATACCCATGAAGGGGCATAGTCAGGGCATGCCCACCATACCGGAAGTGCATAGCTTGCTAATTGAGGAATCAAGACACAAGTTCTCTCCCCCCTCCTCCCCCTCCGCTGTTTATTAGTAAACAATGTACCGGCTACTGCTTTTTCAAAAGTCATTAAAACAATTAGCAATCCTTCCTGTTTGTGGTCAAAGAAAAAAAAAATTAGCATTACCGGCTGAATCAGAGGGGTTTTTTTTTATTACAACCAGTTCTGGGAAAAAAAAGAAGAGAGCAGCGGAAACAGAGATGATTTAAATCTATTAACGCAACCGCTGCTGAAAAGAGGAGAATATTCAATGAAAAGAGAAAAAAATTAAAAAGTAACAAGTCCGCTAATTAACGGGCCGGCTGCCATGTTTTGTAGGCATCTGGCAACAAAGGGGTTAATAGACCATTTCAATAAAAAGTTAGGGCCCGTGTTAATTCAAGCCCCACCACCACTGCTGTCTTACCCCCTTGTGTGTTGGTAACCCTTGAGAAGATATTTGCTTCTGCCAGCTTCATGATACATACGTTCAATTAGTCACATGATCATGTTGGACCTTTTTTTTTTTCTGGTTCCCTCATAAAAAAAGCAACATTTCTTTGACCTTTGATTTCTAAAACCTAAAATGGCACAGACGCCATTGGTCATGAAGGTTCTCCTGAACGTAGGAACTTGGTGGAAGCCTGAAGCTAAGTCAGATGTAGCGATGTTCCTCTGGGTTCCTCATTAGAACCTTGGTTGAGTTCTAAGAAGTCACAGCTCTGGGGAATTCGAGGACCCTCAGGAATGATCAGCAGACAGTTTATTCTAATCTATAGATTGAGTAGAAGCAGAAGGTGACAAGCGCCACCAAAAAGGACCACCAAAGGTTTCTCAGGTGGCCAACCCCCTGACTACTCTACGCCCCTTTACGACAAGCTTTTCATTTTTTTTCTTTTGAGGTTTTAGCACCCATTAGTGAACCGGGCCACTGAAACGCTGATCCTTAAATCGATGAGGGCTGACCTGTGTGTGTACACATATTTACCTTTAATAACAGGCTCTGCAGTCAACGGAATCAATAAAGCCGTATTATGGATTTATCTCTGTTTCGGCCCGGAGAAAGAACGCGAGAGCGATCCTCTGAGATGCCAGCGTCCTCTGTTCATCGCAATACATTAAAAATCGGTGGGGTATGTTAAATAATTCATTTAATCAGACGTCGGGGGTGGGGTGGGGGAGGATTCTGTAATCAAAGATTAGGTCATACAAATTAATAGGGGATGTTATTTACGTTCTTGTGAAAAAGAAGCAGGGATGACGAGGTGGTAATCCTGTAGCTGGAACGCTTCAAAAACTTTAGGAGGACATCGACTTGCTTGGGCAAAATATCCATGCGTGGACAACAGTGTCCATGGAGAGCCTCGGAGGTCTATGGTCCATATGGGACCACTGGTCAAATGTCCATCACGAAGAATGTTCTCAACCATTCTTGATTTATTATTGTCAAAAGGTTCATCGAGGCTAGCTGACCTAGAGGTGGGCATCATGGTGGCTAAGGACCAACTTTCCTTGGATTCTGATGGGAATTCCCAGGACCCTCCATCTCCTAATGCTAATGAAAGTCTATGGCGGAACGGACTTCATTAGCATTGCCATAAAGCATCAGCTCAGTTAAGCAGGTTAAGCAGGTAAAGTCACCCAAAATAGCACATGACTTCTAATGGTATGGACCACTACGATAACATTTGGTTCTGAAGGCCTTCTTTTATACCCAAGTGGTCGACAAATTACCTTACACGTTGGGTAATGATAGATATGGTTTGCCCCAAGCAGCCACTTGTCAATGTACCCAGCTGCCCCGCCGGTGCAGTTTTCATATTTGCCATAATTTCCGATCCCTCCGGGTCCGAGGTAACCCCTAAGAAAGAAAAGTCATTAAATAATTCTTTTAATAAACAAATACTCCCCTCCAGCATTTTTGTTTTAGGGGGTGTGGTTAGAGGTGTCGCCGGGGCGGGGCTTTACCCAGACCTTTAAGTGACTTTGTGGGTTATTAGGATATCTGTGATAATAGCGTTACGGAGGGACCTGCGCGGCCGGAAACAATCTCTAGCGCTAGAGGCCCACAAGCCGTCCACTAAAACAACAGGAAGTGGGGTACAACTTCCTGTTTGGGATGACGGGAGGATTCCAATGAGGGATTATCGGAAATCAGAGTGAAATTAAATAGTAAAAGGGGTTTCTCAACTTACGTGGGGCACCCGGGGACAGGAAGAAGGAACGTCAGGCAGAGCGAGAGCGTCTCCAGAGCCGCCATAATAATCCACTCGGGCCAGTACTCGACAATATCCCGGATCCCAGCGGCCCATCGACGGCTCTGAGCGGACGATAAGATATACAGTCAGGAACGCAAATTGGGCCACTTCACGTCAATATTTAAAAGCTTTTTCCTCCTCTTTTCGCCCCGGTCAGCAGGAACACAAGTGTGCATTTTCTAGAAGCAAGCAAGCAATTACACCGTGTTCTGCTTGTCGCAGCATTGCTGATGGAAGGATTAGAGATGAAAATATCTGACACACGCGCTTTCTCCATTTAAAAGGGACCCACGCTGGGAAATGCAGAGGAACGGCCTCCGGGGATCACTTTGGTCTGACTACGAGATCCGAAGCGGCTGTTTACGGGGAAATTATAAGCGGGGCTACGAAAGGGTTAATAATATTTCCATATTCTAATATTTCAACTCATTTAGCAAGTTCCCAGGTATGCCCTCTGTCACGGAGCTGGTTAGTCTGACCGACTACCTCCGCTGTCTTGTGCTCCCTTAGCCTGGGACAACACACACTTTCCCCGTTTTCCCAGTCACTAGCCGAGACTCAGTGTAGGGTATAACATTCAGAACCTTTATTGTCCACAGGCACAGGTATATATATCCATATAAACACACAGAATGAGACGTCTGAGTAACATAACCGCCCCCTTTAGCTGGGGATTCAGGTCTCCCAGGAACAATAGGGGAGATAACGGGATTAGCCTCGGATATCTTCCACCGATAGTCAGGCAGGAGCCCTGGCTGGGCACCCTGTGGAGATAATCCTGTCTGGTACACATAGTGGGGCAGGAGGCTATTCTAGCTGCCCAGCAGTTCCAAAAGTAGAACCTGTATGTCCTGGTACTGGGCCTGGCGGTGTGGGGTAAACATAGAAACTGGGTTCCAGGGGAACGGGTGGTTGGGCTGTATAATATCCACAGCGGTGTGCCTGAAGGGACGAGTCCGTCACAATGCTCCCCCTTGTGGAACACCTCGACCTACCCAGCGCGACCCCAATCGGGTCCGCTTGGGATGGTTCGAAGCCCTGGCACCCATCGCCTCCCAAACACAATCACCCCGTTAGCTCCGTTTGTCTGGACAGCCCATCCGCATTCCCGTTGAGCCTCCCTGGACGGTACTGAATGGTGAAGTTGAAGGGCTGTAGAGCTAGGCTCCACCGTAATAACCTGCCATTGTCCCCGGCTACCCTGTTCAGCCATACTAAGGGGTTATGATCCGTAAGGACGGTGAAGGATCGTCCATACAAATAAGGTTGAAACTTGCGGAGAGCCCAAACCAAAGCCAGGCATTCTTTTTCAATGGCGGCGTAGCTCACCTCCCGGGGAAGTAGTTTGCGGCTGATGTATGCCACTGGGTGTTCGTCGCCATCGTCTCCGACCTGGGTTAGTACTGCTCCCAACCCGAACGTAGAAGCGTCTGTATGGACGACAAAGCGTTTGGATGCGTCTGGTGCAGCTAGTACAGGAGCTTGCACTAAAGCCTGTTTGAGTTGTTTGAACGCCGCCTCGCACTCCGGAGACCACAGGACTTGTCGGGGCAAATTCTTTTTGGTCAGGTCAGTCAAGGGTTTCGCAATAGTGCTATAGTTGGGGACAAACTTACGATAATAACCCGCAGTCCCTAGGAACGCTAGGACCTGTGTTTTAGTACGGGGTACTGGCCAGTTGGCAACCGCCTCTACTTTAGCGGGCTCTGGTCTCTGTCTCCCACACCCCACCCGGTGTCCTAGATATTGGACTTCAGACAGACCAATGTGGCACTTGTCTGGCTTAATTGTCAGCCCTGCATCGCGGATTCTGTCTAGCACTGTCCGTAGATGCTGGAGATGTTCCCCCCAGGTGGCACTATGGATGGCTATGTCATCTAGATAGGCGCAGGCATACTCCTGCAACCCATCCAGCAGTCGGTCTATCATCCGCTGGAAGGTAGCCGGTGCATTCTTCATCCCAAACGGCATGACTTTGAACTGATACAAGCCATATGGGGTGATGAATGCAGACTTCGGCCTAGCCTCCGCGTCCAGAGGTATCTGCCAATAGCCCTTACATAAGTCGATAGTGGTGAGGAACCTTCCCCCTGCGATCCGGTCTAATAATTCGTCTACCCGGGGCATCGGGTACGCATCAGTCACGGTGCGGTCATTCAGTCGCCTATAGTCAACACAGAATCTGGTGGTGCCATCCTTCTTAGGGACGAGAACGACTGGGGAAGCCCAGGGGCTTACGGAGGGTTCGATGACCCCGAGATCTAGCATCTCCCTGATCTCCTGACGCATGCTTTCTCGGACAGCATCAGGGACGCGATAAGCGGGTTGCCTTAAGGGATGGGGGTCTGTGGTCTCCACTTTATGAACCGCAAGGGGGGTGTAGCCAGGTAGCGATGAGAACATTGCTCGTCGTTCCTCTAAGATCTGGGTGACCTGGTCCCTTTCTGAGCGGGCCAGCCCTTCTCCTAGCCTAACACTCTCTATACTTTTCTGGGTTTCAATATCCCCTGGTAAGCCAGGCAGGGGCAGACCCTCCCATTCCCCTACAGCGGGGCTGCATATGGCGACCACCGCCTCCTCCCTTTCCAAGTACGGCTTCAGCATGTTCACATGGAAGGTCCGCTGGACCCGCTCATCTGAACATCTGGCCACAATATAGGTGGTGTCACAGAGTCGCTGCGTTATCTTGTAAGGACCCTGCCAGGCTGCCTGCAGTTTGTTTTGCTTGACCGGACAGAGAGCCAATACTTTTTGCCCTATCTGAAAGGTGCGATCCCTAGCCGTCCGGTCATACCACCTCTTCTGTCTGCCCTGAGCTCTCTGGAGATTGTCCTTCACTAGGGTCGTGTATCTCTGGAGCCTATCTCGGAGCCCCAATACATAGGTAACTACGGACGGGTCGTCCGTTGGTACCGTGCCTTCCCAGTGCTCCCGCAGGAGATCTAAGGGGCCTCGAACCCTCCGGCCATATAACAGCTCGAAGGGGGAGAACCCTGTGGACTCCTGCGGGACTTCCCGGTAGGCAAACAAGAGATGGGGCAGGTGGCGCTCCCAGTTCTTGTGCTCTGCGGCAAAGGTCCGAAGCATCTGCTTCAGAGTGCCATTAAATCTCTCACATAACCCATTGGTTTGCGGATGGTACGGGGAGCTATAAAGGGGTTTAATACCGCACAACTTCCAGAGCTGTTGGGTTACCTCGGCGGTGAACTGTGTCCCTTGATCGGACAGCAGCTCCTGGGGAAACCCCACCCGGGAGAATATTTGCAACAGCGCCTCCGCTATGGTTTCGGCTTGGATGTTGCTTAATGCTACAGCCTCAGGATACCGGGTGGCATAGTCCACCACGGTAAGTATATATTTCTTCCCCGTTGGGCTTGGCTTAGCTAACGGGCCAATAAGATCTACTGCAACCCGGCTGAAGGGTTCTTGCACTATGGGCAGGGGTCGTAATTTAGCTTTCAGATGATCCCCTCTCTTGCCTACCCGCTGGCAGATCTCGCAAGTGCGGCAGTAGTCCCTAATGTCCCCGGAGATACCAGGCCAAAAAAAGTTCTGGGTGATTCTATACCTCGTTTTTCTCTGTCCTAAATGTCCGGCCAAGGGAATGACATGTCCGATGCGTAGTATGTCTGCCCTATATTTCTGGGGTATCACTAGCTGCGGCCTGGGTGCTTTACCAGTCTGTTTCCCCCCACCCGAGGCACTACGATAGAGTCTGTCCCCTTCCCAATGGAACCAGTAGTCGTCCATCCCCCCAGGCTTACTGAGAGCCTTCTGTCGGTACGCTGCTAGAGAGTCGTCCTGTTGTACTTCCTTACTGAAGTCTGTCGGGGAGTCCCAGGTGAGGAGGTCGGGGCCAGAGTCAAGGTCAGTGGGTCTTACCTGGGTCTCTTCGGAGGGAGGTGGCTTGGTTTGTTGGGCTTGTAGCCGGGTGGTTACAGGGTGTGCTTCCGGAGGCTTGGAGGGGCCAAATGTGGAGGTGAGATGGCCTAAGTCGTTGCCCAGTAGAATTTCCTCTGGAAGCCCAGTCATGAGTCCCACTTCTAGGGTGCGGGCAGCTGCCCCCCAGTCCAGATGCACCTGAGCCGTGGGGATTCTATATACTTTGCCCCCTGCGACTCGTACTGCCACAAATTTTCCAGTTGTTACCGGGACTGGTACCCTCTGGGGATCCACCATGGTTAAGGTGGCTCCGGAATCACGGAGCCCCCTGGCCGCTTTTCCATTGAGTAACACAGGCTGGCAGTGATGATGGCGGTTGTCCCCCGCAATGGCTTGTACGATGTCAGCCTCGTGTAAAATTCCCCAGTCTTCTTCCTGACCAACACATTGAACCACTGTGCGCCGGGGCCTTCCTCGATATGGTCCTGACGGCTGGGGTTGCTGGGGACAGTTCAACTTAATGTGTCCCGTTTGGTTGCACGAGAAACACCTCCGAGCGTCGGCTGGTGGGGGGTAGCGAGGACTTCCCATGGCTGTAGCTTGCGGTGGGGAATGGGCTGGCAGATACCGAGGGGCTGGCCGGGTGTTGGTCGAGTTAGCCCGGCGCGTGTCCTGGTACTCATCTGCCAAGCTGGCGGCTTGGGCTAGGTCTCGGGGATGACGGTCCCGGACCCAGTCCCGGACATCAGGGGGAGTGTGGTTAAAAAACTGCTCCAGAAGGAACAACTGAGTCACCTCTTGAGCGGTCACTGCTCGGCTCCCTGTGAGCCAGTTTTGCACTGCTTTCTGCATCCGATGCCCCCATTCTTGGTACGTGTCTTTCTCCATCCTCCGCAGGCTACGGAACTTGAGTCTTTGTGCCTCCGGGGTGATGGCGAAACGAGCTAGTAATTGTTCTCGTACTCGCTCATAGCTGTTACAGTCCTCGTCGGCCACTGCTCGGTAGGCTTCAGCCGCACGGCCAGTGAGCTTGCTGGCAAGGATGGTTACCTTATCTGCGTCTCTCACTTGTTGCAACAGACATTGCCGCTCGAAGTCTTGGAGATATCCTTCGATGTCCCCCTCCGCCTCGATGAAGGATTTGAAGGCTGCATAGGGGAGCTTTCGGCGGTTACTCGCCTCAAAGTGGGCAATTTCATCTCTTTCCCCTGAAGAACGTGCTTGTTGGGGAAACCTTAGCGCAGTCACCTCTGCTATCACCCGGTTCACTATCTCTGCGGGTGGATGGGGCCCGTAGCAGGACAGGCGGAACAGAACATCCCTCTGGAACTCATCCTGGTCTGCTGGGGTAACAGGGTCGGCTTGAGCCTGGTCGTCCGCCATAAGTTCCACAATGAGGGTATCCCGGGTTTTGTTGCTGGCAACCTTTCCACGAGCCTCCAAGAGGTCTTTCAAAGTATTCCGCTTAAGTTTAGCATACCGCTGGTCCATGCACTCGTAGGGTGCTCTCCGTCTCGGCTTCTTGGTCCTGGTAGTGGTTTGGATGTCCCGTTTAGCTAGGAGCAATTCCCACCGCTGCCACCAATGTCACGGAGCTGGTTAGTCTGACCGACTACCTCCGCTGTCTTGTGCTCCCTTAGCCTGGGACAACACACACTTTCCCCGTTTTCCCAGTCACTAGCCGAGACTCAGTGTAGGGTATAACATTCAGAACCTTTATTGTCCACAGGCACAGGTATATATATCCATATAAACACACAGAATGAGACGTCTGAGTAACATAACCGCCCCCTTTAGCTGGGGATTCAGGTCTCCCAGGAACAATAGGGGAGATAACGGGATTAGCCTCGGATATCTTCCACCGATAGTCAGGCAGGAGCCCTGGCTGGGCACCCTGTGGAGATAATCCTGTCTGGTACACATAGTGGGGCAGGAGGCTATTCTAGCTGCCCAGCAGTTCCAAAAGTAGAACCTGTATGTCCTGGTACTGGGCCTGGCGGTGTGGGGTAAACATAGAAACTGGGTTCCAGGGGAACGGGTGGTTGGGCTGTATAATATCCACAGCGGTGTGCCTGAAGGGACGAGTCCGTCACACCCTCTTTTAGGGATTCAAAGGGAAGCTTAATGCCCAGTCCGCTCCCACTTAAACCCCACCCACTGACCAAGCTCCACCCTCTTTCTAGCACACCACACCCATTTTTTCATTTATACCCCGCCTACAATGCTTTTTTTTATGACAACTGTCCCTGGGAACACATTTTGCTGTATACTTCCTGCTTCCTGTAAAGCGGTAACCCAGGAGAATGATGACTTCCTGCTCAAGCATCACTGTGTGCGAGGCAAAATGCCTTCCCCCTGTACTGGCAAATTGAAACGTCTAAATAGATAGAGGGTTACAAAACCCCTTTTTTTTCCATGAAAAAATGTTTTTAATAGTTTTTTGAACCAATTGGCACATCCTAATAAAGATATATATATATTTTTTCATTTTATCACAGTTTGGTAATTTAAGAACCGGCAGCTTTCTTTGGCAAGCGCGGCGTTGTAGAAAATCACTCGTCTCCTCCTTGAGGACGCTCAATTAATACAGATCGTCGATTTGGCACCGACCCCAAGACGTTCCTTAGCAAACGCGGAGGCGCTGCGATTAGATGCGTCCCCTTCTCAAACCCACCAATGCCCCTAGCAGGAGAACCTAAGCGTGTTTGATGGCGCATGATTGGCTACGTGGCATGGCGTTCCGCAGGGCAAGGGGAGGAAATAACAATTAATAAAAGAAAATAAATACTATCGTTATGTATTGTTTTATATAGCGCCATCATGGTCTGTAGCGCTGTACACAGATTGGTAAATCCACTCAAAGCCGCATCTAGAGGGGGTTACGCCAGCTCACCTCCCCCCGGTCTAGGTTCGGCAGACTGAAGTACGCGTGCATGAGAGACACCACGAGGTAGGTGAAGCCCAGTCTCTGGAGGACGCCTGGTATCCGAGCCCAACGCCAGGACACTGCGGGGAGAGCGTAAAACCGACCAATGAGAATTCATAAAAATATAGAAAATACCAGCAGGTCGGCCCCATTCGGCCCTTTCTCCTGCTGTAAAGAGTCGTTGGTCTCGTCTTAGAGGGGGTATATTACTGTATACAGAGCTGTGCAGGAAAGAGTTAAATAAGCTATTACCGGGGCTTTCATGTATCCCCAGTCCCGCGGGGTATAGGATTTGTGTCATGTAGGGGGTAACGTGCTTTTCCCTTTAATGCTCCCGTTAATGGATCTGCGTGTTTTCTGTTAATTCATTCCTTTTCATGTTAGTCGGAGCGGCTCCGTGTCCATGGCGTGTTGCGCGCTCAGGAGCTTCTGCTGACATGGATTGCGTCATATGTCCGACGGTCTCCTCCATTAAAAGCAAAATTCAAATCGATTCAGCGTCTGAAACCCGGATATTTAAATATTCTTTCAGGAATGGGATTATGTTTAAAGAGACCTTCACGGGGTTAAAATTCAGGAGAGGAAAGAGGCATCCAGTGAGGGACTGGATTTACTGAACAGGGACACTCGGCACATATGGAATTAATCCCTCGTGTACTTATACAAAATAAAATCATAGATTTAGATAATGTTTTAATTTTATATAATAATATGTAAATATTAATATATATTTAATATATTAATATTAATCATTTTGTAAATAATAATAATAATCATAATAAAATTAAAATAAGGGGTAGAATCCCCCCCCAAAAAAACATATTTGTTGCTGGATAGATTTTAATTAGGAAGAAGGTTTCCAATTAATGTCAGTAAATGTCAAAAATAATTTTGAGCATGAAAATTGACATTTTGTCCCATAAAAAAAAAAACATTTTAGGTCCAAATAGGAAAAAAAACAAACCCTGTGAGTCTTAATGGAATAGTCGAAAAAATTCAAAATATTATTCCGTGCTCCCAAGGAAGTTACATATTTAGTACAATTTAGTATACCGGGCCCTAAGGACAACCCTGAATTTTAGGGAATATTTTCAAAAATTGTGGCCAAAAAATTAAAAAATAATTAAATTTTTTAAAATGAAAATGTAATTAAAAAAACTGGCTTCTAGAATTTGTTCGATATGCAAGCGGCCGATCTTTGCATATTATAAGTCGATAGGGGCCGCCATTATGAAATTGTCTGATGCCGGGGCCCCTGACTGGCAGCACGATGTTTTATTGCATTGGATTAACGAGATTGTATTATTTATATGCAATTACGGCAGAAATGCCCCCCCACCGGCAGCCTTCGACATCTTGTCAATATTTATGGAAATAAAGTTCCTGTTTTGCACATTCAGCGTAATTCAAAGAGCTGCCTTACGAGGGGTTAAACATATTGCAGGGGGGGGCGACACAAATAAAAAAATGGAAGAAATTTAAATTCTGAAAAGTTTTGTGGGCAGCTGTCGAGGCAGGAAATGGAGAAACATCATGTTCATTGTAAAAGATTCTAACACATTTAACATCTCTTTTAACCCTAGTAATGTGAAATGGACCATATATAATTATTGGTATAGGCAATAGTCAAAGATATGTAATCATTGTTCATAAATAAATGATTATTAAGATATATTAATAGGTTTCAATGATAGGCTTCAAGGTTTCCTTGACCTTAAGATATGGAATGAAGGATTTGCTGAACAGGCGTTCTATAGATAGGATAGTAACTTGCTAATGCATGGTATAGTTGTAACTCTAAAAGGGCATTACAATATACGTACAGCGACCACCTAAAATAGGATTTCGACGTGTAAAGATCTTAGTGAGCATGTTTACCCAATTAGGTGAAGACCAATAGACTGACATCACTATCCAAGGCACATATAAGCTAGGCTTTTGTAAGACATGGAGAGGATGGGAAGAGAGGTCGAGAGAAGATGTACTTGCCATCCACGGACTCTTCACGTCCCAACACTCCCTCCCTCCCTCCATCCTCAGGAATGCATAGGACAGATGTCATGAACTAAATTCCTCTCCAAGGTTTTGTAAGACTTGTTTCGTATTTTTGTTACCTACTTTTTATATTCGTCTATTTTTGTTTGTATTAAATGTTTCACCTTTGTTTGCATCTAAGTGACTCTGCCTATTTTTGACGCACATACATTTATATGTGTTCCAATTATTTGAAGTTTGTATTGGCCCGAATATATTTTATTACATTCATACCTGCCAAGTGTCTCTCTTTAGTTTGACCAGTCCCTCTTTCCTCCCCTGTGCACCCCTCTCCTTCTGTCTGATGATCACTTCCATGAAAAAAAAAATTCAAAGCGATCCGGGTGATACGGGATCGAAATATTTCAGTATATTTCAGATTATGGCTAGTGATGTCTCAGACTGAAACCTGAAGGGGTATCCTCTGGTGCCTCTCTTTCCTCCCCTGTGCCCCTATATCCTCTATTGTGCCCCCTTATCTCTCCTGATGCCCTTCTTTCTTCCCCTGTGCCCTTTTCTCCTCCATTGTGCCCCTCTTACCTCTCCTGGTGCCTCTCTTTCTTCCCCTGTGCCCTTTTCTCCTCCATTGTGCCCCTCTTACCTCTCCTGATGCCCCTCTTTCCTCCCCTGTGCCCCTTTGTCCTCCGTTGTGCCCCTCCTACCTCTCCTGATGACCCTCTTTCCTTCCTTGTGACAGTCTCTCCTCACCTGATGCCCCACTTTACTCCCATGATGCCCCTTTTTTCACCCCTGTGCCCCTATCTCCTCCGTTGTGCCTCCCCTCCCCAGGGTTCTACAGCCCTAAATACCCCAACTAGTTACACAAAAAGCCCCGCCCACCCACACCTCTGACCACACCCCCTAAAAGAAAATGATCCTTTTATGGTCCAGGGGAGCCATTATGAAGAAACAGCCAGGCAGGAAGTTGAAAAACAAAGGCATGTTCTGGCTTAGGACGGCAGGTCCAGGAGGAGGTCACTGCAAAACTGGGGGCCCATCGCCATCTTTCGCGATCAGGCCCCCTGGGGTGCCCCTGCGGAATGGGAATGAATGGTGACAAGGGAGCTCTCTAATCTCCTCAACGGGCCCATTTATATAATGGAGGCCGCGCCGAGCCGTTAGTCGCTGACCGACTGTCCCCAGCGAGGGAGGAACACGATGTCGTGAAGATTACCCAGAAGGTGGGCAGAACATTCCACCATAGAATGTTGGCAACAATGTGTTAAATGTCAGCAGAGCTTTGAGTGCAGGAAAAAAAGGAGAATAATAAAAAGAGAAATCATTAAACGTCAGAGCGAAAGTGAGTGAATGTTACAGTAAATACATTAGCAATAACATCTTCCCGATGCACTCCGGACACTCACGAGACTAATGCCCTCTAATCTGTGAGTTTCTGCAAATGAAGCGCTCTAATATCCCAGGGATTGTGTGAGAGACGAGCTAACACGGGTGGGGTAATTGTTTGCCATGTGGAGCATCCCTTAAAAATAAGGTCCCGAAAATATCCATACATATAGCGTTTTCTTTTGCTAGGGTGGTGGTTTAATAAAACATCATGAGGGTGGTGGATCAGTGGAACATCCTCCTAGCAGAAGTGGTAGAGGGTAATACAGTGAGGGTATTAAACACGCATGGGATAGACATACGGCTCCTGAATCTAAGACGAGACCAACGACTGATTAAGGTTTGAGTCTTTACAGCAGGAGAAACGGGCACCATCTCTCTGCCACCCTCTACAAAATCGACACCACGCTTCTCCTATAGAAGAAATATAATTTCAAGAAGGTCCTAGCGTCGAAGGTCTTAAAAGGCTTGGCCCATGAACTCATCCTTTCCCAAAAGTCAATGTTCTTAAAAGCCTGCAGAATTAATTTATGTTGCTAAAAGTATCGCCCTCCATAACAAAAGTTAATTATCGCGGAGCTGCCTCCGGACTCGTCGATGAACTCTCTTCACTTCGCAAGGCCATCCAATCATACGTGTCCAGATCTTAATGCAAACGCTCTCCTTCCCTGCATCAGCACAGAGGGCTTATGTCTTTATTAGATTTAATATGGGGAGCGCTCTCTTGCATTGCCAACATGGCGATGAGTTGTTCTGTGGACTATGATGTACCACCATGATGGTCCCACAGGTTGTGCCCCGAGCCCCAAAGAAAGACCGGTCACTCTCTACCCCTTGGGCTTGTGTCTCCTGCTGTCAATGCAACCTGGCTCCTTCACAAGCAGCATGAGAAGCATGTGAGGCAGCCGTGAGAAGACAGAAGGTCTACGGTGGCATTGGATCTTCTGATCCCAGCACCAGACAAAGCCAAATTTTTGCACATATGCCCCCGAAACAGGTTCCTGCTGGTCCACTACTGGGGCCTGAATCAAAAAAATATGTAAGAGTGGTTGCTTACATGGCCCATCAGCTGGTCCATAATTTAAGAAGAAGACACCAATCGCCATGAGAACACAGGTTCTCCAGACCATCTTGCGCAAGAGCTGGACACGCTTGACCCCTTTCTTTAACAAAGAGTTGAAAGCCAGTGCTATCGATGTCCCGATGATGAAGACAAACCTAGAAGACAGAAGTCCGTATGTCATTGTACCAGTAGAGAGAAGGGATTTGGGGGAGGCAATATTAGAGTTAACTCATATACAAAAAGTTCCACAAATTTAGGACTTTCTCAAAGGGGCACTTGTGTCTCCGGCTGGCCGTTCCTCACGTAATGACCAAGTGTTACGTGAGAGGAACATGATGTCACACCGGGTTCCACCATACAATGTTGGCAGCAAACTGTTATTTTTATACACCTGGATACGACATTCCATCACCATTAATTGAATCTCTGCCGGGAACAATTAATTGTCATGTGACAAAAAAGCAGGCAATGATAGGTTGTTTTCATAGAGTGTAGCATAATGACAAGTCTAGGGCCCTATGTCTATCCAATGGAAGAGAGGAAAGCTTTTTTATTTGTGTTTTTTTTGGGGGGGGGTTATTCCCCGACCTCATGGAAATCCCAAGCCCAAAAGGCTAGGGGGCCTTCATGAAAGTAGAAAAAGCGGTTCCAAATATGCTAAGGGAGGCCAAAAAATGCCGAGCTTTCATCTTCTGTCTTGATGACCACTAACAAACATGACACAAAAGGATGAGCCCTCTCAGTATGATTGCGGTTATACAATAAACAGAATTAAGTCAATAATGTGATTGCTTTTGATTGAATGGGTCAGTAGGAAACGTATTACCCACTTTACAACCCATTAACATCCAGGCGCGCATTAGAGGCCGGTTTAGAAACTTGCTTACCTCAATGTAATCTAGAATTTATTTAACCTCTTTGTGTCTGCTTCGATACACACGCGCTTATAACGTATGCGGTGTGAATACGTTCTCGGGTAACATGAGTTTTGCGTAATTAATTTTAGATACTTAATGATACAATACATCTTTGAAGAACAACGTGAACTAGCTAATTCAAATTATGATCTTGGAGTCATCATTATTAAACATGTCAACCCAACTATGAGATCTAAGCTCATCTGGGTTCTTTACTAAGACGTGCGGAAATTCCACTGAACGCTGGCCAAGATGGTGAATTTGGGGGATATCCATCGGTAATTTCGAGTCTTTAGGTTTTTTTAGGAGCTGAGCTCCTGTAATTAGCCCTTGTTGAGATGAAAGTGGTTTCTGCACAATGAGTCCCGATGAATTCCAATGGTTTTCTGGATAAGGTCTTGGTCTTCCTTATGTCTACTGGATTTTGCAGTAACTTGGTGAGAAGACCGAGATATGACTTGAGGAGAAGACCTCAACTAGATGGTAGGGGCCTCTGGCCTTCAAAGATGGGTAATATGATACATCACTACATATGTTTACATATATTTCATATTCATTTTTTTTAATGAAGGTTTGATATGCGTCATTTTGATGTGCAATGAAAGAATTTAGGAGTCGCCTTGGATTTAGAGACTTGGACGAGGACATCCTTATGAGTCAATAAATTAGACACCATAATTTCGAGTTCTGTCTATATATGCAGTAGATGTTTATGTTGGCATGCAAGGTCTTCTGGAAGTCTTCCTCAATCCATCTTGGAACACCTTAGACACCTTACACCAGGAAGCCTGTCCATAAACATGTTCCTGTCTGGTAGTCAGGAGTCCTTATCTACTTTCTAGGTCAGCTCCTGTTGACCTCATAAGAGAAAGAGTCTATTTATCAGTGGTTGTTTCAGGAAGCAATATTATTCAGCAAAGGTTTGCCTGAGAAAAGGTGCTGGGGAGTTATTACCAAAATGTAGATAAATAGTTTAATGACGGGAAGTTAATTTAAACCGAAGCGACCAATAGATTTTGACATCAGATAAGAGTCAGTGACCCATGCCAGGCTTCCTATCTGAAAAGTCTTCCTTACTCCATCAGTCATTAACAGCCAGTTTCCAAATTTCCTCTGACTCCTTGTGATTCTTGAAGACCCAAGTAATCAGTGTTCCAAAGAGGACATCCTACCATGTTCTTCTTCTTCTTCTTCTTCTTCATGACTTATATTTTCAGAAGCATAAGGAGCTAATTTTCATGACCTGCTTGCTGGGGTCTGAATCCTAGGAGGACCGATTGACTTATAAAGGACCACATAAGCTCTGCCATAAAGCAACAGCATAGTGTGGTGTGGGAACCCTGAGGTCATGTGACAAGCCAAAATAGTCCTCTCCAGCCACATTTAGTGTAATTTAGTATTTTATTTTTTTTTTTGCAAGAAATTAAATAGACCCTTATTGAATGGTATATTAAAGTCTGAACCACAACATATAAAATACATTAAAATTATTAAAATAAAAAATAAAAATTATTAAAATAAATTGAAATAAAAATGAAAGAAAATTTGAATTTAATATTTCTCCTGTGTAGGTTCACACAGACACATCAAACATTTTTTTTTGGAAGCAAATAGATTTTAATATTTTAGAAAAGTGCTACCCTGTAAAGGAAGACAACATAACGGAACATTTCCAGTTTCTGTGAAAATTGACATTGATAAATGAAAAAAAGTAAGAAAAAAAGAAAAACAGGAAATACTTACCAAGGCATAACCAAATCCGCCACTGTTAATCCTGAAATGTAGAAAATTGGAGAAAAATGAGCTAAAATGTGCTAAAATTCCCCAAATTATTAAAATTGGTACTGACAATATGTAGGTAAATGTCGGCCCCTGCTAATAAAATCACTTCAATTTGGGTGAACCTAAAAATAGTGCTTTATTATCCAATAGGAAAAAAAGCACAAAGCTATAGGTCTTAACCCTTTCCTTGACGTGTTAGTTGGAATATTGAGCCTTCAATTAAATAAATTAAATTTAAAAAAGGGGGGGGGAAATATCTAACAATTAATAATTACAAATATTGAATATTAATTCTATTTATTAAATATAATTTATATAATTTTATTATAATTATTTTTTATTATTTCTTAGAGGAGACCCTTAGATGTGCGATTTTAATATATGAATTTTAAAATGTTGCCTCTGTATCCTTAGCAGCTTAGGTGTATAAGTTAGGAATAACATTTTTTGGAGTTATTACAAAAAAATTGGTAATTGTGACACAAAAACATAAATGAAAACATATTGTATGCACAACTTACTTAAATAGCAAAAAAAAAAAAAAAACCATTAAAAAAAACCAGTAAATAAATAAATAAATAATGTTGGTGCAGAGTTTCAAAAGGAGATCTTTTCGTCGTAGCAACCAATGAGATCAAACTTTGGATGAGAATGATTTATTTTATTATTTATTTATTTATTTTTACTTTTTTGGTAAGTTGTGTCTTGATTTTGAGTAAACAATGTTACCGATTGGCCGCGAATGGGTTAAGCAGATGAATTTGCGATCCAGACCGTAATGGTCCGTCAGCACCCCAAAGAAAATACATTTAGCAATCTCCTGCTTATTTCAAGATCAATATTGTCCTGCTGATTTGTCGAAGTGGCTTTTATGAAGTTAAGGCAGAGATCTCCACCTATCGTTCACGTGGTAGCCGATATTAATTCCTTTTTTTTCTCTTATGGATCAATACGGAGATTGGTGATTTGCCTAAAAGGTTCTCGAATGCAGAGTGGGCTTGGGGGGGTTCGTTTATAAGAGGGGGTTTTTTTTGCTTACCGTTCCATGGAGCGTGTTGGAAGAACCAATAGCCACCCCCTCCATAGTTGACGAAAACCATCAAAGTCAAGGAAAACCTTGGGCAAAAATGTTCAAAAATTAAGACCAACCAAAGGCTCTCCTAGGATTCCATGCACTGTAAGAATATTCGATCACAGCTTGACGTTACTTAATTAATTTACTAAAATGATCTACGTCGTGCGGGTTTTTTTTGTCGATTACCAGAAGGTCCGCTAACCGGGCAGACTGTCATCGAGAAGATGTTGATTGATGGCAAGCATTGAGCTGACCCTGCTGTATACCAACAAATCAGAAAGGCTCATAATTACACTTCAAAGAAATATTGCTGACTGAAATCCCCAAAGCATACGCGATACTTTCATAATCCCCGTCTGAGGAGACGCTCGGAGAACATAAGTCGTTGCCTCCTCTGTCTCATGAATGATACGTGGAGGACCACCACCTTTAGCTATAAGACTCCACATCTAACGGCTTATATTCCAAAGAATATAACTAGTAAGAAGTACAAATTCTGGGCAAAAATCATTGAAGAAGAACTAAACTATTACAGTGAAGGAGAATCGGACATGTCCACCAATCAGTAGAAACCTCAAACCTGTAGGATGTGGTAGACATTCTAAGTTCTTTTGTAAGAACATTCCAGACCATTGAGATAGAGGATTATTATATATTGTGCACCATTTCGAGGTGTAGGTAGACATAATTACCAACAGTCTGGATTTCATTTTGAAAGTCTTGACTGGTGGACATTAGCAATCCTGATCTTTTGGAAGCTGTCCCAAAGTAGTGGACCCCCATGTATTTGGGGAACAAGGGGTCGAACACTGACCAACACTGGCCAAGAAGACCTTGGAGGAACCAACCCATAAGTAAGATCTAGGTCTATATGGCTGCTTCACAGAAGCCTAAGAGCCCCAGATGTTTGGAGAAGCCTACTCGCCAACATGCCGCCATAGGGGGGTTAAAAATGTTTGACTGGCAAAATCAAAATTTCCTCTTCTAATTATTATTTTTTGTTGCTCGTAAAGTTCTGGCTTTGCTGATAGGCTGGGAGAAGCTGAAATGCCTAACGAAATGGAAGCAGGATTTACGAGCGCACTTAGAATGAGATCTCATATCGCTGCCCCCCCCCACCGTTTGCCGTAATTACAATTCAATCAGATCTGCTTTGCTGCTTTATACGCTACCAGCGAGGGATGCATGCAAATGTTTCATTTATTTTTATATGTTGTGTATAAATCACTCTGCACATTAACCTGCCACGGATTTCTCCTAGTCCCTGCCTAAAATGGAGGAAAACACTGCATGGGGTGTTTTTCCTGCTAGTTTTTGTTCAGGAGCCGCCATCTTGCTGCCCCCGTCACATGGTTTTAACCCCCCTTCCTCGCCTTAAGATATTTGTGATAATAGCGAGACCTGCGCGGCAGGAAACCGTCTCTGGCGCTAGAGGCTCATGCGTGGTCAATACAGGGGGTAAAACAGGAAGTGGGGGTACAACTTCCTGTTTGGGCGGACAGGAGGGTTCCGATACAGTCTGCACTGGGGGATCATGGGAAACGGAGGGGGGAAATTTGCATTTGCCGAAGAGCACATTAGAAAATGACTTGTAGCGCGCATGATCTATGGTTTCAGTGCCGCATTCAATCATGGTTCTTTCTCTGATCCGACATTACCTCAGCGAGACGGAGAGCCACCATGATTAGATGGATCTTCAAAGGCGGGGATGACCCGGCTTGGCTTCCCCTCGGATCAAAGACAGAACTAATCAAGATGAGTCCTTGGAGACACAAACTCCAAGGCCGTTGCCAAAAATTATATGAAAGCTGCCGCTCCACCTACTCATTTAGAACTAAATTCACCATAAAAAACACAATTTCTGCTGAAATCCCAAAAACAAAGCGTCAGTTATGTAAAATGTGGCCTCCTTTATCATTTTTGTTGGGAACACTTAATTGTCATGTGACCCGATAGCAAGCGCTCATAGGGTATTGCCATAGAAATTTTTTGAAAAGCTTCCTAAATGGTTCGGCGCGCTTTCTATACGATTAAGGACAAAATGACAGCGAGGGATGAGGCCTACGACTTGTCACAGCCTTCACTCGCGTCTTAAGCCAGATGTTCCTCCTTCTTAATCCTTGTTCGGGAGTCAGTCTGGAGAGGGGAAGAAGCTTCTCCTCCGTCTTCCATCGGGCACGGAGCCAGCTCGGATGAGCTAATTGGTAATTGCTTGTTCTATCCCGAGGTTTCAGGGTGAATTCGGTAGGAAGGGCTCATCAAGACACATTATTCGACGTCCCAGAAGGCCGCCTTGGTGCAATTTACAAATTAAACCGGCGGCCATCTTGTCGGCTTCTCTGTCAGAGGCCGAGCTTTCTCTTTCGGGTTTTTTTTTTCCTTTTCTTTCATCAGGATCTGTAAAAACTTTCGCCCTCGTTGTACGTTTCAATCTAACGGCTCCACTAACCGCAGCTAGCAAATGGCACGCGGCGGGTAATTATTGCCTCCATTAGTTACCATGGCAACAGAGACAAAGGTTAAGCCATTTTCTCAGCAAATTATGACATGATATCGACGCGTCGCTAAAATATTTTACTTTGGATTTCGCAGGGAACTCGGGATCGGTAAACAGGATGGAGTGAAATATGGGGTAATTAGGCCCGGGGTAAGGGTGTCCTCATGGTGTGCGCGTGTTCACCGCCAATTAGATGACAGTAGGACGCATTCGGTACATCAGGAACAGCGTGGTTGCCAACATTCCGTCCCAGCAAATAGCGTGATGTCATTCTCCGCCTACATTTTGAAGCAGTGTTGTGACATCATTTCCTGTCATCACACGCACAGTGTCGGTTCAGTCTGGAGCCCAAAAAAATCATGGAAACTGGTAGCTAAGATGCAACATCTTGCAAATTTTCAGCTCACTTCACATATTATCCTCAAAGTAAAAATCATTTAGGAGCAGAAACAAGAAATACTCCAGAAGCAATAGTGAACGCATGCAACAGCTCTTCAGCACTGGTGGTAGGAGCTTATACCGCATGGGTATTATAAATGGGACTTTAGGGACAGGTTTTATGGACCAAAGGTTCTTAAATTAAATATTATTTTAAAAATGATTATTTGTTCCTGTTTCAATTGGCCAGTCCTTCCCAAAGCCTGAAATCCCAGCGACCCTCTTTCCTCCCCGATTTTCTAGCACCCTAACCCATAAAACTTAATCATTTGGAAAGAATGGAAGCGAAATGTCTACAGAAAGACAGGTCTGTCCAGAAAAAAAAAAAAGCCATTGCGTCTCCGCACGTCGAGCCAAGATGCCCGGTGCATTCCGACACAATGAAATCCAAGTTGGCCAACGGGTCCTCGGAGACTGATTGAAGATGTCAGCCGCAATGCCGGAGAGACGGATTCCAGATAGCATTAGTGGTAAGTAAGCTTCTGCATCCAATATCCAGCCTCTCTAATGCTTTCGCGGCCTGTCAGCAGCTCCATGTCTGCGTTTAATTTCTCCTTTCAATCCAATGGGGAGTGACAGCCAGAACATTTAGATAAATACTCCAGGAGCCTGCGTTATATCCATTAGAGCGGGGCCACCGCACGACCCAATCGCAACGATCGGGCGGACCAAAAAAAATAATAACTTTTTCCTGTTTCACTATGAGAGACTAAAAACGGAAGGGTGCCTGACCTAGACACGGTTTATCCCAATGACCATTTGTGAGTTAGAACCTACCCAATCCTTTCGTCCTCTTGGGGGTTGTCTCTCTCCAATTCCCCCCCCCCCAAGTCTCAAGTTCTTCTCCACAATTACAATGTTTCCGTCCATAAAGGGATCTCTAGCTCCTGTGCCGAGTAGATCTACAACATCATCCAGCTGTTGACGTTGGCCTTCTAGAAGAACATCTCACTGTTAAGCTCGAATGGACGAAACCATAAGGGTTTTATAGGTTTTTATATATTTGTTTTAGAAATCCCAGAGGATTTTTTTATGGGATGGACAATACACTAAGGGAGTGATCTCCATTTCTTTACCCAAGTTTTACAGCTTCCAGTGGTGAAGGCATCTCAAGCTCATGTAGGACGAAGATCTACAAAACCAGCCAGCTTTTGATGTTGGTCTTTGAGGTGTTTCTGGAGGAACATCTCCTATGCAGTTAGTTTTATGGTCTTGTTACAATGTTTCCAAGACGTGGGAAGGCATCTTCAGATCGTCAAATTGTCCAGCTGTTGACATTGGCTTTGAGGTGTCTTCTAGAGGAACATCTCCCATACTGAGTCCCGACAAATCTATAAGGATTTTATAGGTTTTTAGATTTTTGGAGGAAAAATCCCAGAGGAAGATGGACAATCCCAGCCATAATATGAGATTTGAGATCGTATCTAGTTTCCACAGGGTCAGTTCTAGGTAGGAACAGCAGAACTCTCACCCTGGTTCCTCTTAGGTTTGGCATTGTATATGATATATACATAACATTTTGTGTCATTAGTAATATTAACCCTTTGGAGATCTATACCCATCGATCCCCGACACTGGAATTTTGACCATAAACAAAGCTTTGTCCTGTGGGGTACCCGTGTGAAAATATATATAATACATTTTTCTTTTTATTTGTTAGGGCTTTAAAGATTAAAAAAAAGATATCAATGGAAACCAGACCCCGTATTTATTTGCTTTCGGATTGATAGCTACGCTAAAGGAGCTCGACTCGCTCCGACCTTTTGAACATTCATCCCATGAAGAGGGATCGTCGGCTGGGCAGAAAGTTTGACCCGATACGGCAATTACACAGACGCGCCTGACGAAGATCTAGCGGAACTAATCACTTACTTTGCTGAGGTGGTTAATTAAACCAGAGGCAAGGAAAGCAATATTGCTACCGTAGCGTGCCTCGTTCTACTTAATTAGCATGTTGAGACACATACATGAGAACAGACAGGGTTTGCCCCTGAGTCTCGGGGGTTTTTACCCTAATCTCGGGGGGCTCGAAGTGAATGTACACATTCTCAGGGATTTTTAGCCCAGTCTCGGGGTCTCAGAGTGAATGGGCAGATTCTCAAGGTTCTCCTAATTCCGACTGGTGCTTTATCACAGCTGGAATCCCTGCTTGAAAACAGGTGACTTTTGGGGGGATTTAAAGGGTATAAAGACGCTTAATGTTTTTAGGGTATTTAATAATCCATGATATATTGTTTAGGATCATTTGGTTGTTAATAGAACACATACTTTTTGGATAATAAAGGTTAATTGTACGATGGTGGTTTGGATGTGCGAGGCACGGTGCCCCGGAGCATGGATTGAGAGGCAATTGAACATGACAAGCTACAGGTCACGCGCGGTCTGGGGTCTGTCCTCCGTCTTCTGCAGTTCCTCTGCCCCCAGTTATTCCTCTGGAGTCGTCTCTTCAAGTCGACACTCGTTCGAAGGTGTGAAAAGGTCACAGCACCCACGACAAGCCTCGGCTCTTAGAAGTAGTCATTTCAGAGAATTTAGCCCTTGGTGCTTACAAAGATTTCCACGCGCTCGTTCCTTCTGGATGAGCAGTCACTCGGAGTAGAACGATAAAAGTGGTAGAAGAAACGGGGAAGGAACAGAGTAGGTAGAAGGTTTCATACCTTCGTTAAGGCCACCAGAAGCAGAAGATCCCATGACAGACGATGGTTCCGGTCAGAGGGCCACCATTGTCCCAGAAGCCCGATAATCCGTTTGGATACCTGGAACGTCTGTGGCAAAACCTTAGAACCTGCAGAGGAATATGATGGAGCTATACTGTATGACCCACCAAGCCTATGTTTATAATCACTTCCAGGAAGTTGGGGCAGGGTTCTCCCAACAAAGACACCTATTTATGGACACAGACCACACATATCATTGATATATCCTTGGAATGACGTTCTTGATGTCATGACGCTTGGGTTTAGTCATGACGCCTGTGAGTTTTTGCTTTGAGGAACCTCTTCATAGATCACACGGAGAAAGACAAGATATGGAGGGACATCTTAACATTCAGAAGTGGTGATGAACCTACCGTGGACTCAAAGTATCTGAAATGTCACCTGCCAGAAGCTTCCGCATTTGCGGCCACTTCAAGAGGCAACCGGGTACAACACTTGGCAAAAATAAGTGACATGTTTGCCCTTGAAATATCCAAACATTGTAAATAACTAGATTACGAAGCTCATATAAAACAAGAAAACGTGAACTCGAAGTCATTGTCGTGGCTGTGTTCTCACCGACGTATTAGACTTAGCTTGGTCTCCATTCATCTTTTTTAGAATCCCAGAGTATTCAATGCTGTCTTGTTGATCGTACGTTGATCGCGCGGGGGGGCATGAATTAGGGCACAGAGGGGTGGGTCGGAGATGGCCTCAAAGATAAGGCAACGCATCAGGTGAACGCATCAGGTTTCATTATTGATCTGTTGGCCTCTTGACTACACCAGGTTGTTGGCCATCATTTTTCATCTTCATCTTCCAGTTTTACTCCCAAATTCTGACAGATCTGATTTATTCCAACCGCGGGGTGGGCAGGGAAAGGCTCGCGGGGGCCTTGGGATAATTCAATCAGACGCTTATTCCTGCATAACCACTGATCTAATAATTCCACCCAACTCTAGCAGCAACCTAAGCATAAGATTACAGATCTCGGGATTGCGTCTTCAATGTTAGGCGACGTTAATTGGTGGATCACCTCCTCGTCCCTCGTTTAAAGGAACAGTCTCACTAGAGAGTGAAAGGGGTTAAAAAATTAACCTGTTATTACATTCTATCATTATTATATGTTACATAGAAACATGGAACCATTCGGACTGTCTAATCGGGACATTTTTACTGATGTAACGACTCAAACCTTAATCAGTCGTTGGTCTTGTCTTATATTCAGGAGCCGTATGTCTAAAAAAACTGGCACCATCAGCAATTTAATAGAGGAGAGATAACCCAATGGGGAGGAATAATCATGCAGATCATAAGAACAGGACCCTGTGGCTAATTCCAAGATACTATATTAGTTCTAACCCGTGCCTTGTTAAATACAAGAGGGGCTCTAGTCGCCTATAATACATCATTATAGATGATACCTGGTGTGCGAAATCCAATCCTAGACAATGTTGTCTTATCCATAATTAACACTCTGAGGGTGGAAAGAAACCTTTAACTACTTATGGCATGAGTCCAGAAATCTGCCGATTCTGTGTTACGGTCAATAAGAGCCATAACTTCTGAGCTTCTTCAATGAGGAACGAGGAGGTGACAGGTGATAACTCACAGATGGAAGCTCTGCTCACAACGCGAGCCTCCTTATGGACGTGTAAATGCACAAGCGGATGAATGAAGAGGTTCCCTCTAATAAAATATAGAATGAATGAAGAGGTTCCTTCTAACACCTCCGTTATTCAAGAATAATGATATCTGATGGACACCAGTTGGGAAACGTAGTACATACAAGTCATCAGGGCTCACCAGGTGGTGGCATCTCACAAGGTTCCTGGAACGCTGAATGCAAACTGTGAAGACATTCTTGAGCATTTGAAGGTTTAACACATAGCAGGGCCTTAACACCTCTACTCTTGGTGGACTCTACCTATGCGGGGGGCCTTCGAGTGGTCAGTATAGAGATATTACATTGTATCAGGTTCCTTGGTCATTTCAAGGAGCTACATATAATAGTTTTATTAGTTTTTATTATTAATATTATCTTTTATTTATATAGCCCCTGATGAATGGAATGAACCATACCTTTTAATTCATTCGCTGAATTATTCTACGAGATACAGCTGTCTACGTCTCGGCGGAAGGAGAGAGGCAGAAACACCAGGAAGTAAAGGTTGGCATTTAAAATATTGCCCCCCCCCCCCCCGGGCTCGTAAATGAAGAGGTTGTCATTACTCTGTGGGCAGACACGACCCCCATGAACTAACATTTAATCTTTTTTGGAGGGGGGGTTTTGGAAATAATTCACTTAAAATGTAGTTTTTTTTAATAATGTTTCTGACTTCCGGGGGCACAGAGGAAGGTCAGAGGAGAGGACATTATATGGCCGGGGTCTGGTTAACGTCAAAGGACCTTAGGAGTTGGGTGACCTACAGTCACTTAGGACATCACTTTTCTGCTGTAAGACCTTAATCTGTCCTTGGTCTGCTTCTGCTGGGAGGCTGTTCCACTTGTCTACCACCCTTGTCTGATGTAAGCCTCTGGTTTCAGGTTATGACCTCTTTTTCTAACATTTCTCCTCCGTTCTTTACCGGCATTCACATAAACCGATCCGGTTCGCTGTAGTGCAGGCGCACACGCCAGGGCTAGAAAGGGTTAATGTCTTGACATGCTTCTTTAACTAAGGTTTGATTAATGCCCGGCGCATCAAAAGCCCATTGTGTTTCCAGGGCAGTTGTCACAGGAAGCCTGCCGAGTCCTCCTAAATTGGTTCATAACCTGTTGGTGACCTCGCGGTCTCTCAAGGAGCCATCTCCACGTTATCCTTCATCTACATCTACTGGGGGCTACTCGGGGTCTTCATGCTGCTGGACTCTGGCAAGCATTAAGGGGTATTGGCATAGGTGGGATGGGTACTGGTGGGGCAGGTGGGTTTGGATACTGGGGAGAAGGGAGGAAGTGGGGTATGGACACTGGTGGGGCAGGTGGGTATGGATACTGGGGAGGAAGAGGGGTATGGACACTGGTGGGGCAGGTGGGTATGTATACTGGGATGAGGGAGGAAGAGGGGTATGGACACTGGTGGGGCAGGTGGGTATGGATACTGGAGGAGTATGGGCACTGGTGGGGCAGGTGGGTATGGATACTGGAGGAGTATGGGCACTGGTGGGGCAGGTGGGTATGGATACTAGAGGGGGAGGGGTATGGGCACTGGTGGGGTAGGTGGGTATGGATACTGGAGGGTGGGGAGGGAGATGGACAATGAAGTGGGGAGGGCGCAGATGTTAATGTGAACCATTCCCCTGTGTACGCGTTTGATTAGTGGGGGTTGGGCAGGAAATGAACGTGCGTTTATAGACGGCACGGATCGGGTCTGATCTCACACAATAAATCTGAATTTGTCTGGAAATGGTAATTCCTGGCGGATTCATATTCGCTGAGCGGTACTTTTGTCCTGTGCATTTAATGTAATGTAAGGCCGGTAGATGAGTGGAACAGCCTTCCAGCAGAGGTGGTAGAGGGTAATACAGTGAAGGAAGCTCCTGAATCTAAGACGAGGCCACACCGTTAATTTGTTTTAGATTGTAAGGTTATAAGTCGAGCCCTCGGAACCCCACCGCTTGTGCTAGGAGGAGCTTTGTATAAAAGTACCATAAAGCTAGATTGTAAGCTCACGGGCCGAGTCCCTACGTTTCTGTGATGCCTGTATGTGTGAAGGCATCTTTGTGTAAGTTGTACAGCGCTGTGTAGATCGTGGAAGGGTTAAGCGAAACTAGGTGTCAGCGGGAGTTTATGGACGAGACATCCTGTGCAGACGGCCGGCGGATGCTGGGTGGCGGACTCCGTGACGGAGCAAAAAAACCTGCAGCCAAACCATTACGGACAAAAAATATTCCGGATGCAGCTCCTGTGCCATACCTTCTGAGTGTCCCTGTTTAGCTTGGTCAGTCCCTCTCTGATACCCCCGATACCTCTCTTTCATTCCCCTTTTCCTGTTCCCTTCTTCTCTCCCTTGAGGCTACTCTTTCTTGCAATGTGCCCCTATTCCTTCTCCAGGTGCCCCTATTCCTCCTGTGTGCCATTCTTTCCTCCCCTGATACCCCTCTTTCCTACCTGTGCCCCTCTTCCCCTCTGCTGATGCTCTTCCTTGCTCCTCTGATGCCTCAATTTCCTTCCCTGTTGCCCTATTTCCCCCCCGTGCCCCTCTTTCCCCTCCTAATGCCATCTCTCCTCCCCCATGCCCCTCTTCTAATGCCATCTTTCCTCCCCCGATGCCCTTTTTTCTTCTCCTAATGCCATCTTTCCTCCCCCAATGCCCCTCTTTCCTCTCCTAGTGCCATCTTTCTTCCCCCAATGCCCCTCTTTCCTCTCCTAATGCCATCTTTTCTCCCCCAATGCCCCTCTTTCCTCTCCTAGTGCCATCTTTCTTCCCCCAATGCCCCTCTTTCCTCTCCTAATGCCATCTTTTCTCCCCCGATGCCCCTCTTTCCTCTCCTAATGCCATCTTTCCTCCCCCGATGCCCCTCTTTCCTCTTCTAATGCCATCTTTCCTCCCCTGATGCCCCTCTCTCCTCCCCCTGATGCCCCTCTTTTCCAGGAGGTCAGAATGTTTGCTGGGTATGAGGGGATCGCAGGGTTCTACAGCCCTAAAAGCCCCGATAATGTGTATAGAAATTAGAAACAGCAGGAAACGGCTTTATAAATAAAACCCATTGTTCTTCTAAATGCCCCGCCCAGTTACATAGATAGGCCATAAAGCCACAATAACTCCACTGGTGCTCATGGCAGGAGATCCTGAAAGCCTCCGTTGGTGAAGGTGACTCGGCGTCTCTCGCTTGGGTTTATTTATATCGAAATAAATAAGACAATGAAAAGCCTCGAAGGTCTGCAGTTGGTACGTTACCCTCTGAACGTGTCCAGGGAGAGCAGACGCGGAGATCGGGGAACATCAGAGTCCGTCCCACCATCCCGGGCCGCAGAAGAACCCTACAGACGAAGAAGTCAAGGGATCAACATTCTATAAACGCCATGGCAACCTCAATCCACAATCTACTAAACCCCAGTTAACAGCCAATGGAAGCAGTGGCTGACATGGAGGGGGCTGGGGGGTCCGCCCCGAGGGCCACTCATCGGGGGAGGAGCATCAGAGGTCCCAAGTCTCCCGGAAATCCCCTCTCTCTCAATGTCCTCCTACCTTCTCTGCCGACAGCTTCCGTGTCCTTGTCTCCTTTCCCGCAGTACTTCCGTAAAGAGGGCGGAGCTTCGGAGTGCGCCACGTGGACAGCCTCTCCCCCGTTTCTCCAATCAGGGGAGAGGGTGTGTCCGCAAAGGCTCCGCCCTTTAGCGGAAGTAGCCTGAGCGGCAGGCTCAACGAAGCTGATGGCGGCGAGAAGCGGAAGAGGAAAGAAGACAGAGGAAAGACGAGGCAAGAGACGAAGCGGAGCTGCGGGAAAGGAGACGGGGAAGCGGAGTCCTAGTCCCGCTGAATGTCCCAACCATTCCTTAATTGTCACGTGACGCAAAAGCGGGCACTGGTTGTGATAGGTTGTCCTTAAATGCCATTCCTAGTCCTGCTGAGAGCCCAAACCCATTTCTAAATGATGGGAAAATATTGGCTCACTTACCAAGGGGGGGGGTAAATATACCGTTAAGAATGTGCATGACATTTATTCCGCCCCATAGGAAGTTGGCATATTAATATTCGAAGGGTGCTAAAAAAAACAGAGCAAAACCTTCATTGGGAGATAAGGCCTTTTGCTTTTTTTCACCCCGGGCCAGCGCATGGTCTCGGGACGAGATTGAATTACGATGTAAACAGATCAGGAAGCACGCGCTTTCTAATTCTCCCGTGATGGATCTGCGTGTCATTCCCAGATGCCTGATAGCTGAAGCAGAGCTGGCAATCAAGGCCTTTGTTTGCCGGGAGGAACATTTTCTTCATCATTATTTAGGATCCACTCTAGTATGAATCAAAAAGCAATCGTCAGCTTTCCTGAAAAGGTAGTGGATAGGCGGAACAGCCTCCCAGCAGAGGTGGTAGAGGGTAACACAGTGAGGGGATTTAAACACGCATCTAAGACGAGACCAACCACTGATTAAGGGGATTAGATAAAAAAAATGGACCAATGTAGAACAACTTGGATTTTGGGGATAAATTTAGGCAATTTGGTGAAGTTTATTGCGATTTGGTGCCCAGAGAACTAAACTAGGACACTTGGTAGATACGCTGTCAGTCTGTGTGATGTTTGATGTCATAGTTAATCACACAGCGGCTGGCTGAGAATCATAGGAGTTTCTCTTAGAGAATGCTTTCTTTTTGGGGGGGGGGGTTTCTTACAATTTTTTTCGAGCACAAATCGGTTTTTTTCCCCCCAATTATTTCAACAAAATATTTTTTCCCAATTGTTCGAGCGAGAATATACAAATATGTTTTTATTTTACATACGTCTTGGCACATATATATATATATACGCTCTTTTCATATTTCTTAAAACAAAAAATTGGTTTGTTTTTTGTTTTTTTTTTGCAAATCTTGGCACAAAAATCTATTTTACATTTTTTTTCAATTGTTGGAGCAAAAATATTTCTTCAAAAAAATGTTTTTTCTTTTTTTTTTCTCCTTTTTTAGCAGGAGCTTAAAACATTTCTGCATTTTTATTTATTGCTGGAGCTAAATCTTTTTTCTTTATTGCGGGGGGGGGCTAAATCTTTTTTCTTTTTGTTCTTTATTTATTGCGGGGGGGGCTAAATCTTTTTTCTTTTTTTATTTATTGCGGGGAGGTAAATCTTTTTTTCTTTTTCTTCATTTTTCATTTATTGCGGGGGGGGGGGCTAAATCCTTTTTCTTCTTTTTTTTATTTATTGCGGGAGCCAAATCTTTTTTCTTTTTCTTCTTTTTTTATTTATTGCGGGGGGGGGCTAAATCTTTTTTCTTTTTCTTCTTTTTTTATTTATTGCGGGAGCTAAATTCTTTTTTACATTTTATTTTTCTTCTTTTTTTTTTTAAAATTAATTACGGGATCTAATTTTTTTCCTTTTCTTCTCTTTTTTATTTTCGCTTCTCTTTTTTTTGCCAGTAAATGCATTAGCGGCCTCACTCCAGCACCTAGCGGGTTAAAGAACATCATCAGGAAATTATCTGTTATCTCTCCGTTCTAACAGGATTAAGGCTCCTTTTGCTCTAATGGGTCTTTCACAGCCCCCCCCCCAGGACTTCAAAGGTAATTCAGATGAGAGCAGCGATCTGATTGGGCGATAAGCAACAGATAACGCGGCAATAAAAGCACCAGATTGATTAATACCGGGTGCAGATACCAAAACCCATTTCCTAATTCCCCTCCCAGAACCAAAAGAAAAAAAAAATCGGTATTATTATGTAAAAGAGCTTTAACCCCTTCTTGACGTATGACCTCACTGCTCGCGATGACATCATAAATCCAGGGAGATTTCGCAATATTTTTTTTTTTTTATATATACTTATTTAGAAGATTCCTCCAAGTTCTGATATAAGCTTATATAAGTAAGTACTTACTTTACTGAGAGGGTAGTGGATAAGTGGAACACCCTCCCAACAGAAGTGGTAAAGGCTACTACAGCAAGGGAATTTAACCATATAGGGGATGAGCGTATGGCTTGTAGTCTATAGATGGATACTTGTCCTTTTTGGCCAAATCCTACATTTTACAGCCCTTTATGTGTATATGTGTTAACCCCGCCCCCCCCCCCCCCCATGTTTATGCCACGGGGCAGCCGTCTTAATTTCCGATTCTCAGGATCTGCATGATTATTCCTCCCCATTAAGTTATGCCTCCCTATGGTTAAGTAACTGATTATTGCTGATTGATTTGGACAGCTCTTGTAGGGGGGGGGAGTTCAGAACAGATATTGATCACACGATGCTGGTTCTGCCACAGGCTGCCGCTGATCACACGCTGCCAACAAAATATCTCCAAAACAATTGCCCCCATTTGGAATTCAGAAGGGGCAGATCACTGTATGCAAACGTCTACATAACTTAAAATCGCCCTCCTGCTCAACAATTTGCCCCAAAGGGTTAACAGAGAGCAGAAGAAGCCTTATATCTCTGCCCCGTGTGATGGATGATGAGAGCTCCACCACTCGGGCTTTATTTTATTTGTTATTATTACACTCCACGAACCAGCTGAGGCTGTCTCTGTGCCCATCGCTAACTAACCCCGGGGGGGGGGGGGGGGTATTTATCATTATAGCGGAGGGGAAGAAATTAAAGCTTCCGAACAAGAATATCCCCTCACTGTATTACCCTCTACCACCTCTGCTGGGAGGCTGTTCCACATATCCACCACCCTCACAGTAAAGTAACACTTCCTTTTTAGACAAGTTGATGTTATTCTTTTATGAAGAATCAAACTTGCAGGTGCCTCTTCAGATGTATGCACTTTAACCCATTGATTGCTAGGTTAATTAACCCATGAGTTGCTGGGAGCCCCCATCAGCGTGATTTTTTATTGGCGTTGCGTTATGTATATAATCTTCTAGATTTTACCTCCACTGGGAACCCGTTCCAGGTATCTACTACCCTTTCAGTAAATGTACATTTCCTCCCATTACCCATCAGTCTTCCGGCCTCTAATTGTAAATAGAAAGCGGATTTCTGATCTCGCGTTGGATGAAAACATGTGTCTGTGGGTTCTCTACGTACGTCTCTGCACAGGCCGGGGCAGTTCTGCCGGGAGCTCCGGGTGCAGTCCAGCCTGCAACAAATAATCATAAAAAAGGGTATTTCGTAAAGTTTCTTTTTTTAATTTATGAGTGTAGCATATATTGCCCGATTTTATCAGATTATATCAGATAAAAAAAACATTTTCAGAAATATTTCTCTGCTTTCTTTTTTACCCCAGTTGTAGTTTTTGCCCCCATAATATAATGTTTTCAGGCAGCTGCATATCAGCCGTTTGTATGATTCTCGCTCTAAGCCCCGATCTACTAAACACCCCGACTCCTTATCATACTGCCTGTGGGAAACAATAGAATGGCTCAGTCTTATTCACCCGTTTGGACTCTCTGACTAATGAAAGTCTATGGAGGAGAGGACTTCATTAGCATTGCCATAAAGCATCAGCTCAGTGTGGTGTTTGAGCCCCAGTGTGTACACCCCAGGTTTATTGCTTCCTGCCCTGAAGGCTCCTGTTGAGTCATCGCCTGAAGATAAGGTGGTTCCTCACAATAATGTTTTATTCAAAGTCCAGGGCTTTCTAAATGAACCCATTGAAGGTCGTAACAGTAGAGGCCACTTTTACAAGACCGGACATCAGAATTACCTTGACACGTAGGTGAAGAGGAGGAACGCTCCGCCGATCCCCAGTAGAACCCCGAAGGCCACCAACAAAGCTGTCAATGGAATTATGAGATATCATCAAGAGAGAACTTTACCAGAGAAGAATCAGATACTTGACATGCTGGTTCTTCACCCCTTCCAGGTTCCTCAACCCATGAGAACATTAGGCTGCCGAAAATATGGACTTTTGGTGGAAAAAAAACCATGGGACTTATCTACCTGCCCATCTGATGACCCATTGATGATCATTTTTGACCACAGGCAGGTTTCTCTGATATGAGCATTGGGTGGGACCTTGGTAGGACGTCAGCAGTGGTGACATCAGAGGTGACATCTACAGCTAACTCAACGCATAGATGGCCAGTAGACCTCTTTGGTAATGGAATACGAGCCCATCGCTTGTCTGTGGTTGAAGGACCTGATTTGTCCCGTTTCGCTGTGAAAAAAATCCCTGACTTCTAAACCAAATCTCTCCAAAATAATAGCAGTTATTGACACACAAAGAGTTCAAGTTCTGGAAGGTTTCATTAAATGAATCATACAGGAAAAGCCGCGACGACCACGTTTCCGCCATTAATTGTGAACCGGGACTTAGGGATTAAACGCAATTAGAGGAAATAAAGATTTGTGAATCCAGCAGGGAAAATGTGCGAGAAATTGCTTCTTTGGTTCCAAAAAAGTCACGACGTGTTTTATAAATGAATATATATTTTTTTTAATTTTTGTATGTTTTTATATAGAATTTTATACAGACTCAAACCTGTTGAAGAACAAAATAAAATCAGAAGAAAATATATTTCATAAATATATATTTTTAATTTATTTTCTGTTTTCTTTGAAAATTAGAATTTTGTAGCGCAAAAATAAATAAATAATAAAATGTATTTTGGTAATCAGCTCAGGAGTGATGGGAGTAATAAAGGACCATTGGAACACAGGAGTGATGGGAGTGATAAAGGGCCGTTGGAACACAGGAGTGATGGGAGTGATAAAGCGCCATTGGAACACAGGAGTGATGGGAGTGATAAAGGGCCATTGGGACACAGGAGTGATGGGAGTGATGGGAGTGATAAAGGGCCATTGGGACACAGGAGTGATGGGAGTGATAAAGGGCCATTGGAACACAGGAGTGATGGGAGTTATAAAGGGCCATTGGAACAGAGGAGTGATGGGAGTGATAAAGGGCCATTGGAACACAGGAGTGATGGGAGTTATAAAGGGCCATTGGAACACAGGAGTGATGGGAGTGATAAAGGACCATTGGATCACAGGAGTGATGGGAGTGATAAAGGGCCATTGGAACACAGGAGTGATGGGAGTGATAAAGGGCCATTGGAACACAGGAGTGATGGGAGTTATAAAGGGCCATTGGATCCCAGGAGTGATGGGAGTGATAAAGGGCCATTGGAACACAGGAGTGATGGGAGTGATAAAGGGCCACTGGAACACGGGAGCGTTTCCAGCTCCAACAGTAATTTACTGCATTAACCCCATCTGCGCTGGATTTCTGATCCTTTTCATGTTATTTTAATGGAGAAAATGTGCTCTTCTCTCAAAAATGTATAATCGACCCCAAACTTTTGAGCCGCTGTTACAGGGTCACCGTACCCAAGGCTGGGTCCCCCTGTTTGAGGGCTGAGGAATCACCAGTCAGTCCCTCATACGGATCGCACTCAGCTATCCACGGATCATCCAGACCACCATTCGTAGCAAACCAAGAAGAACTCTTTATTACAAACACACAGAACTTTATACAATCTCAATGCAATGTGTACCGAACCCAACCCCCAATCCCATCACTCACATCCCATCACAAATCCCATCAGTATACAGGGGATGTATCAGGTGAGGGGATTACAGAATACAATGGGTTCCCCCACCTGTGTTATCCCCCCTGTAGTGCGGGGGCCGTCTGGGCAGACAGGGCTGTGTTGGCTGATTAAGAGCCCCAGCCAGATTATAGGATCGTCTCTTTGAAGGCTGGGGCTGAATCCACATCAGTCTCTGGGCCGGTTACACAATAAACACAATATAATATATTACCGGGTCACGGGATACGGAACCGGACACAAAAGCGCTCCGTGACCCGGCTAAACTTCATATGACACATGAGCCAGCTAGCCTGGCCCTGTCACAGCCGCGTGTTTTAAGAAGGCCGTTACATCCGCCGTTCATAACCACAGGTGAAGTCATGGTAATGAAGGGGCGGCGTGTAAGTGCTAATTGAATGTTTTTCCGCCTCGGCGGCCCGGCTGCCGCCGGTTATAATTTAGAGCGATGTCTTTAACCTGAGTATAATATCATATTTCATTTTAATGAAGATGCGCCACGCGTGTCACCGAGAGGTCAGAGCTGACAATCTACGCGCTATGGAAGCGGAAAAAAGACACTCAAGATTACCGCAACTTCCACAGGGAAGCACGCCTGCGGTTCATATCAGCTGCGGGGAGGAAAAATTGGAACAAGGTACACAAGAATATAGTGACGACGGAAAAAAGCCAATGGTCCCATCTTGTCGGCCATTTTGAAGACTTCTTTCAGTCTCGTCCAGGTATCTACTATCTTTTTTTGGTAAATTTGACTCTTCTCACATCTCCCTGCTCTGTTCTTCTGGGTTCATATTAAGGTTCCTTAGTCTTCCCAGGTACCATGTTGGGGGGGGCATTCTTCGAACTCCCTCTAAACGGAGCGTATCTGAAGCCATGGTATCCAGAAATTTACGCAGTATTCTAAACGAGGTCTCAAATCTGTTGGAGTGGTTAAAAAAAGAGGGGGCTTCAACCAGAACGGGGGCAATATGGCGGTAAGAAGGATCCTTCCCGCCCCTTGTTGGTATTTTTAGGGGCATCAATAGGAGAAACTCTTTGAGGAACGTCCATGAGCCAAGTGGGGCTAAAGTGGGTCACATCCATTCCTGGTTCCAGGTAGCTCATCGCTTTTGTGATGTCAGTCTATCGAGATGATGTCATACGTGGCTCCTGGAACTATGTTCCCTCGACATGACATAATCCGACGTGCCTTCAAATGAAAGATCTACTCAGTAGGATTCAAAAAATCACATTATTTGTCAATTTACGTGAAGAAGGAACTCTGTGCAAAAATATTGACCTTTGAAAACAAGTAATTTACTGAGAATGCTTCGTTATGCGGTCATTTGGCTGGAACTGATCTAATTTCTGAGGCCCATTAGGTCATATCAGTGACCCATTATCTTCGTTTTTAGTTAGTTAACCATCTGTGCGGTTCAACCAAACCCCTCCTCTCGGTTACTGCAGAGGGACTTGCTGATATCAAGTAAGGAGGGGCTGGTTGGGATAATTCCAGTCCATTCTTAGACCTCCTCCAACTCAAGAGGACCAAGAAGACCTCAAGACCATTAAACAGCATCTCAACTTCCTTAACCACTCTTCCAATCACAGTACAATTTATGGATTTATTTTTGTATATAATATTCTCATTATTTTACAATTCTTTAATTTAAGGTAGAAATTAGATCCATTGGAACCATCAGAGGTGGAGAAGATTCACTGGGAAGAAGAATCTTCGACCGAAGAAAGTCGACGGTATTTACCCAAACTCGATGCTTTCTCTCAAGAAGGAAGCGAAAACCAAAATAATCTCTCCAAGGTGTAATTTCCAAAACTTTTTAGTATTTCCTATTTTTTTTTGGTAATTTCGAAAGTGATGACGTGAAATCAGAACTCGTCGACTTTTAGTTTACCACCGTTCTACTAAAAAAGAGAACATTCTAGAATTTTTTTTTGTGTGTCAAACGTTTAATAAAACAAACCAAATTAAAATAAGCTTTTTTTTCTGCTCGGTGTCGTGTTCGTTTTCACACCTTCGAGGGTCGAGGGTCAAACATAAAATTAAAACCACCAAATATTCATGTTTTATGTATGCTGAGGACCACCTAGAAGGTTCATTGGGATAATAATGGTCTGGAGACAACTTTAGGCCACGTGATGATGGAAGAAAAACACACATATGGGGAGACAATCATTTATTGGGTTTCTTCTTCTTTATGACCCTGTATTCTCACAATGCTTTGTGGTTTGTAAGTTGCATGGTTTCTCTTTCCTCGAGGATCTCAGAATACTTCATTTCTGGAGATAATTTTCAGGTTTTAAGACCTTCAAATCCACAAGGTTTGGTTGAGCCACAGAAATGATAGAAATCACAAACACAAATTTGTGTTGAATGTTATTTTTCTATCCTCCGGGCCAATATTTGAGAGCCATGGAATCCAGCGGAATGATATCAAGGAGCCACTTGAAGTGGTCATTTTGGTGGAAGAGGTTGGCGTTTGCCATGCTTGGAAGAGAAAGATGAAGGACAACAGGAGGAAACTTCTCATACTGGACAGCGTCAGTAATATGTTGGCCAAAAAAAGTCCCGTTGGTGTAAGGGGGTCACCGGTTACCACCCGTGGAAGAAGGCCGGTTCTTGGTCTAGAACCTCAAGAAAAATGATATATTAAGAGGACAAATGAGTAGGTAATGATGTTAATTGTTAGGGTCGCTAACATTCTAATGTCAGGAGGACATGGGTGGCTTTGATAATTTGGTAGAGCTTCATCTCTTTTGTCAAGAAAAGTCTGGAGAAAAACCTCATGAAACTGCAGAAGAAAGGTCAAGCGTCTGTCAGGAGATATATTGTTTCAACAGCCTCTTGTGCCATGATGTTTACACTTGGTGACCACTCGTGACCTCGCAACATGTGATGTTTTAAGCTCTCCTTTGTTTCTATGAGGGATATCACCAAAAATTCAGCCTTTTCTCTAACGAGCTCCTCAAAAAAAGAGGGACTGGATAAGCTAAAGAGGGACACTTTGGAGGTCAGTCAACATGGGGTTTTAATGTAACTATTACAAATAGTAGGGATTAAGTATAATATTTTTCTAGCTGGCAAAAGTCCATCGAAACATCCAAGACATCGGAGGGACTAGATTTATTGACGGGGAGAATGCAGTTGGGGATGCTGTATTTTTGGGCCAAGGAAGACCATAATTGGGAAAAAAATGGGGTAAAAATATTAGTACACCATGTGATACATTAAAGATGAAAACAGGTCTGCCTGGCACAGCACAGGTTAAACTCCTATGTAACCGATCTCATTGGTCCATGGAGACATGTAGGATTCCTCCCATATGTCCCCAATTGATTAGTTTGGTTAAGGGGAGGCAGGAGAAGGCTTGGCGGAGGGTTCACTCCCGAGCCGTCTTCATCAGGATGACACCATTCATATTGATTCCAGAAACAGACTGAAATTTGCACTTTGTAACACAATATTTTAATTACTGCTTCATTCTGTAATTGACCTCCAGTTCATTAGTGCCAGTTTAACCGTTACATCGCCAGATCCAGATCGAGGAGAATGGGGTTTTATTCCCAGGATCAGATTAAAAATTAACATTTTTTTAACACCCCAGTTGTAGTTTTTGCCCCATAATTTAATGTTTTCAGGCAGCTGCATATGATCCTCGCTCTGTTATCTGACCCCCGATCTGCTAAACACCCCGACTCCTTATCATACTGCCTGTGGGAAACAATAGAATGGCTCAGTCTTAATCATCCAGTCGGACTTTCTGACTAATGAAAGTCTATGGAGGAACGGACTTCATTAGCATTGCCATAAAGCATCAGCCCAGCTAGGTTTTTACTTGTAGCAAACATGCAGGTGGAACGTAATGTCATATTCCTTCCGATTGCCCCGCTTCCTCACGATCAGCTCCTCTCCTTCTTAGCTACCAAATAATGAAAAAGGGGGAAACACCTTGGGGTGCGAAAATTGGGCAGATTGCCTGGAACGATTGCACGAAGGGTCTTAGATAAGGTCTAAGAAGGGTCTAAGGATGACCATGTTCCATCTCACCAGTGCCAATCCATGATCAGCCCCATAACGTTAGGGGCTCCCTAGGTTTTTCTTTAACTAAAACATTCATCATAGAACCTCATTTTTTCCCCGGTCATTGATACTTTAGAATATTCTTCGAGTTTAGAATACGATCGCATACGCAGTCAGCGTTCCTGAGAAGACCTCACAGACCGGGAAAATAGTGGACGGGCCATACGTCGCCACCAAACCCTAACGTGAGAGGAGATCATAAGGAAGCACGAGCTCCAAAGTTTCTTCAACGCTGAAGATGACCTTCAAGTTTATCGGCGTTATCGGAAGACAATTTGTATCTCCCACCCCAGTCTCTTGTTTTGATTGGATCACTTTGAGATGTGCGTGAGGCGTACGCGTGGATCGCACAGATCAAACTCCATGTTCTCCCTTTTCTAATTTCCCTATCATATGAGGTTTCCTCTCCGGGATGGAAAAATAAGCATTGCCTGATGAGTCACGGAGAAAGAGCAAACATTGTAGCATCCTGAGGGCTGGCGGGCCTCGTTAGCAACTGTGAAAGAGGTGATCTTCATCGTTCATGGCTCTGTTATTCTCTTTGTCCTCCTTATTAGAAATAGTTAACTCCATGCACGCTGTAGAGCTTGATGCAAAACAAAGAGCCCCCAAGACTGTATTTATATTCAGAACTGTTTGCTCCCCACCTCCGTAGGGTTGGTTGTTCCTCCGTCGTGGACCTTGTTGTCTCACCCTGATAATGTTGGAAGGTTCAATAGGAAAGCTACAAAGAGGGTTCTCTGGAAAGTATTACTAGGTTCCTTGCTGGGTCCCACACCAAGATGGTGAGATAGAGCCAAGTCCTGGATCTCCAAGCTTAGTATGTCCAAGGCTGGTCCACATGACCACACAAAGGGTCCTCAAATTTGTTCTTCTAGAACTAAACATACAAGGGGATGAAGAGTTTTATCTGTCTCCAGATCACCCACTTCTGATGAGCCTAGTAAAGTCGGGGATCAGGCTTATGCAGTGGCGTACCTACCATTCGTGCTGCCCTAGACGTGATGTCCCAGCACCGGGCGGAATTGAACTATAAAGGCTGTGCCGACTTGGCACGGTCCACCACGGTGTTGATGGGCTGGCTGGAGAGATTAGTCGTCTCTCTTTTATCTAACCTGTTGAACAGAGCTGCTACATGGAACTGATCGCTCGAGAGGGCAATTGGTTCCCTGTTTTGTGGCAGAGGGGATGCCAGCCCCCTGGAACTGCCTCCCTCCTGGACCTTTTGCCCTAGTGGGCTAGGTCAGAATACACCACTGGGTTTAAGTCAACCTTAGCTTGCCCACTTCTTGGTTCCATCAAATCCGAGAAAGAGCTATGTCTTGATGAGCCAATACGGACTTGAGCCTAATGCCCGGATTGGCTCGGCTCATACAAAAGGGGGAGGAGTTTCTCCCGGTAGTTTGGTAGCCTGGTATTCCATGGACGAGGCCACAAGCCAAGCCTAGGGTGCGGGTCCATCTTGTCCACCTCTAGAGAAGCCTTAAACTGATGCCTTGGGCCTGAACGACGACAGCTTTACAATAAACAGATTTTCTGCTACATTTTTTGTAGTAATAAAAAAAAAAAAATAAGTGAAAAAAAGTGTTTTTCTAGCCACCAACTCCAGCGCCATGGTTACCGATGACATAGGAACCCAGTTAATGATGTGATAAGTAAATACACGGTTACTGCGTCGTGTTAAGTAACTGACGTCAATGGGGGACGCTGGAGCCATAAATGTCTTTCATTTGGAAAATCATTCGATTTCAGATTTTTTTTTCATGTTATTGTTTTTTTTGTTGTTGTCTTTTGGTTAATGATTTAGGAAGAGGTCTCCCTGAAGGGGTGATAGATCAGCTTATACCCCCAGCAGATGTTTGGTTAATACAGATCTGAAGGTGATGGATTCATCCTGGGTCAGGTTAAGTCCACCGAGAAACTGGAGCTCGTGACCCGGGCCGAGGTCCACCATTGCGCATGGTCAGCCAGGCGGTTCCTGTCCTTCCAGGAGAAGAAGAGATGTCTCTAGAGGTTCACCTGATTATCTGGAGAGGTTCAGCTGTTTCATCAGGAGACAGGGAAGTCCAGGAGCCCCTGACCGGCGCCACCTCAACGGAACATGTCCCAGGGGACCGATGTAAGTTCGGACCCGAATTTCTCCTAGACTGTAAGCTCTTCAGAACAGGTCCCTTGAGATCATATTATAGGAACACGTGAACCTTTTTTAGGCCCAAATGCTCCGTAAAGGGGGGTAAAACGAGTAGACCCCTGACCCATTTTGAATTCTTTTTATGCTCGTAAATCTGTTCGCGGATACGGAATGCAGAATTTTGCCTCGTTTTCCCATTCTGCATAATATAATTGTAGATAAGTGGAGCAGCCTCCCAGCAGAAGTGGTAGCTGCTAATACCCTTCAGCCCCACCTAGTCTGCCAGTAGTTTTTCCTGCTGTGAAGATCCAAACCTTAATCAGTTCCTGGTTTCAATTCCCTCACTGTATTAGCCTCTACCTCTTCTGCTGGGAGGCCGTTCCACTTATCTACCACGCTCTGCCTCTCCGCTGCAGACCTGAGAAGGGGGTAAATATTGGAACTTACGCAGGTAGCAGTTTGCGGGGGGTTTGGTCACACCTCTCGCACACGTCACGCTCCCCGTGTTGTTCTCTCGCCCCGGTGACGCCGAGCGCATGGACGTCACGTAGTGTCCTCGCTCTTCATATAATTCACTCCAGCTTTAGGGTTAAAAAAAAGACATATTAGGAAAGGGTTAATAACCCCCACATACCCCATAGGGGGGCAGATATATAATATCTGAATATAAAACGTAGGAGCGGAGTCAGAAGGATCCACTCTACTCCCATGAGATCAGGTTTCTCCGCTCCTCTGGGGAGTGGTTTTGTGAGAGGGTAGGGCTAGTCACAAACATGGGCGTTGCTGACCGGGTATGGGGCGGGGCTTGTCAGCTATAAGCATACACGGGAACTCTCCAGGTGTTACCCGAGACTCCAGTTGAAGTCACTCCAGTCGTGGGAGCGACGTTGCAGCACGCCATACTCCCCGCCCTCTTATATCAGAAACTGTCTGTCAACATCTGGTACCGCCCACCAATGTCAGAGGACCGCCTACCGACATGCAGGACCGCCCGCTGACATCAGTGGGCGGGCCGACCCTCGTCCCAAATCGGCAGGGCTCCGGGTACCAGCAGTCTGGATAGTCCCAGATATGCATGTAAGGGCTGGGTATGGAGCTGCCACCCAGCAGAAGTGGTAGAGGATAATACAGTGAGGGGATTTAAACATGCATGGGATAGACATATGGCTCCCGAATCTAAGACGAGACCAACGACTGATTACGGAGAAACGGGGGGACTAGATGGGCCGATGGGGGCCGACCTGCCAGAAAATTCTATGTTTTAATTGAAAATGTGAAAATATTTAAAAAATTACAACAAAAATATTTGCTCCTGTCTCTGAGGCGGCTCTTCACTTGGTATGCAGTGGATGTTTTGGAAAGCGGGGTCTTTGTACCTCGGACTCTGGGTCTCGGGTGGTCTCCGGACTACCAGCGCTCCTTATCTTTTTGTTCTCGGCCGCTGACCTCTGCCTGCTCTCGGCACAATAGAACCTTTTCTTTTAAATGGAGGTTCACATTCTGTGCAGAGGCCTCCGAGGGGCCGCCGTCAATAGGTTACCGCGAGGGTATATCAGCCGGCCACCTGCCCCCGGCCATTGCCATCAAACTAGGGGGGGGGGCAATAAAGCTCCAAGGTGCTCTTTTTTCGGGGTGGGGGGCTGTTGTTCAGTAAATTTATTATTATTATTATTATTATTATTATTAATAATATTAACTCCTATAGCGCCAACACATACTGTGGTGCAGTACAATGCAGCAAAATGCTGCTGCTGCTACTTGGATTGCAGGGAGATGCGGACATTTAACTTCAAATTCACTAAATTCGTGAAGGGAAAAAAAAAAAGGTGGCGTGGAAGGGTTAATGTGAGGAAATTCTACAGTTCTACAGAAAGGGGGTAGCAGGTACCCGGAACAGACTCCCAGTGGCGGGCGAGCAGGCAAAGACAGTAAAGGAAAAAGTCTGTTTAAATTCCCTCACTGTATTAACCTCTACCACTTCTGCTGGGAGGCTGATCCGCTTATCTACCACCCTCTCAGTAAAGCAGGAACCTTTACTTTTATAAGGAGCCCGTATACTGGACAAGGAGTTAACTCCAAACTGGCAAAGACGGTCAGGCAGCAGAATGGTTAAACTGCATGTGCATGTGGAGAGACGCCGCCACCTAATGGCCATAGTGTGTAACTACAACTACGTTTAATTATTATTATTAACGGCATTATTATTAATATTATTATTATTATTACCGGTATTATTATTATTACTATTACGGTTAAAGCCCCGCAACTCTACTGATTAGCCCGAGAAGATACATAATCAGATTTGTAAAATCTACAGCAATTCCACTGGAAGTCAGTTCTAGGTATCTACTACCTTTTCTTTAAACTAGAATAAAAATGCATATCAGCATAAACATCCCGACTTCCACTGGTTATGATAAATAATATTATTAAATATAATATATGATATAGTAAACATATTTTATATTAAATATAAAAATAAATTCCTGAACAATTCTATTGAAAGTCAGTTCCACGTATCTACTACTCTTTTTCCTGAAACTAGAAAACAAATGCATACCAGCAGTGCCCGAGAGAAAAACACCCCCCAAAAACTAAAGATTATAAAACATCCAGACTTCCGAGGGTTAAAATAAAATTAAAACTTCGTAAAATAAATAAAAACAGATAATCCGGGGGGTACGGCATCTGCGGGGTTAATGTGCGGAGTCCCAGCGGCGGTATAATCCAGAGGGACGGAGGCTTCGATGGAATGGGAGGAAGTTGTACTTTACTGAGAGGGTGGTGGATAAGTGGAACAGCCTCCCGGCAGAGGTGGTAGCAGGTAATACAGTGAGAATCTGCCCCCTCACCCCAAGACCGGAATAAAAACTCCCCAGGTGTGGAAATGCGTTACCTGCACACGGGATCCGCGCCCCCCATCCCGACGACCACCTGGAGGCTCAGGGTGAATCTGGTGCTGAGGACGACGCTGCCATTGGCCGGCTGCACGCCCGACGCGGGCGACACGGTCAGGAGTAACTGTGGGGGGCACTGCGGGACAAAAATAACAGCAGGTCATGGGGTGTCATTGTGGTGCGGTCTCTATAGCAACCACTGCTCTGGAGCTTTGGTTTTTTGGAGGGGTGTGGTTAGGGGTGTGGCTGGGGGCGGGGTTTTTGCCCTTTTGCTTGCTATGTGTGTAACTGAGTGAAGAAGAATCATAATTCAAAATAATACTAATGATTTATTTATAAAGCCGATTCCTGCTGTTTCTATACACAGTATTGGGGCTTTTAGCAAACATTGTGCGCTCCTAGAAAAAGGGGGCATCAGGGGAGGAAAAAATGACAGAGAGGGGCCTTTAACGCCACACCCACTATGTCATAAAGCAATAATTCCTGGTGTCCCGCTTTATTGTGATGTCATCAGGAATATAAGAATAAAACGAAAGTACAGAGAATGCATTTATTTATTTATGAAATGCTATCATTTAGTTGAATGATTCAGTGGGTGTGGCTTGCAAGTGGGCGGTGCCTTAGAAACACACTCAGAAAAAAACCTTCCTCAAAAATCGAGCGTGTCTCCTTCAAGCTCCGCCCACTATGTCATACAACCAATCATTCCCAGTGTTCCGTCAGCAGCCTCATTGTGATCTCATCAGGAACGGAGGAATGAAATGGAAACGCAGAGGAGAATGTATTTCTTCATTTATTCATTAAATTATATCAAGGAGTTAAATGATTACGTGGGTGTGGCTTGAAAGTGGGCAGTGCCTTTAAAAACTCATTTATAAAAGGACCTTCCTCAAAAACTGGGTGTGGCTCCTACAAGCCCTGAACACTATGTCATAAACCAATCATTCCCAGTGTTAACAGCCTCATTGTGATGTCATTGGGAACATAAGAATAAAACAGAATTACACAGAATGTATTTATTTATTTATTAAATGCTATTATTTCGTTGAATGATTCAGTGGGTGTGGCTTGATTGTGGGCGGTGCTTCAAAAACACACTCTCTCGTAAACAAACCTGCCTCCAAAACTGGGTGTGGCTTCTTCAAGCCCCGCCCACTATGCCATAAACCAATCATTTCCAGTGTTCCGTCAGCAGCCTCATTGTGATGTCATAGGTAGCACAGGCAAGGAATAGAGGGAGAGACTCGTAAACAGGTCATTGCTCAACAGAGCAGGCGACCGCGAAGATGTGCAAAGCCGAGCGCGATGTGTATCTGAGCCAACTACTGTGTTTGGGGTACATTGGAGCTATTATACTCCTCTGTATCATATTATTAACACGCAAAAAGAGAGACGACTCTCACAGACGACATGGACCCGGACTCCATCTGCACCTCGTGCATTCTCTGGTCAACAACTCCATGTTCCAGATGGAGATGGAACACAGACGGTCCATGTCCCGTCTTATGGACAGACTCTCGAGTCTGGAGGAACATCTAAAGCCAGAAGGTGACTACAGGAGGCGGAGGCATGAAAAGCAGTCACCGAGACGCCGGAGAGAACATTGCGAGACCACCTCGAGAAGCTCTCGGGTGTCACGAGAGGACATATCTCGGAATTATTTAAATCTGGCTAAAGACCATGCCCATGGTCTGTCTCAGGAGAACAAAGAGCTCCAGTCAGTTATCAACAGCCTTCGTAGGCAGAACGAAGAGCTGACAGAGCGTCTGGAAGGCATGAGTAAGGCAATCCCCTTGCTTGAAGAACATGTGGCCATCAAAGACCTTGAGATTCAAGACCTGCAAGACAGATGTCATGACATGGAGATGTCCTCACGTAAATCTATTGAAGAGGCTGAGGAACTTGACAACAAACTGTTCAAAGATCTTGAAGTTAACGAGCAGATAGCTGAGGCCAACGATCAGCTACAACAACAACTGTCTGCCCTCCAACAGGACAAGCGGAAAGTGGTCAAAGTCGTTGAGGAGTTTGAAGATGCTGTCGCAGAAATGAAAGCCTCTCTGCCAGGAGAAGAACAGCTGAGCGATCCACATGGCATTTTACCTCTCATGATTATGGAAGAACTGATCGCCAAAGCTCAATTGTTCAGGAACCTCGTCAGCAAAACTCACTATAACTGATGACCCACCAATTTGGGCTGTGGCCCTCCCCACCAAGAGGCTGCGCTCTGGGGAACTATCACCCAGCCCTTAGTTTCATGTCTGGCCACAGCAATTGAGCAACCTCTGAGATCTCATAAATGTTCTTAAACATCTTCAGGAGGACGCTCTCTTGGCCACCAAAGAACATCAGAATTTCCCGCCTGTACGGTGGTGATTTCTAACGGAGAATCTTCCATCGATCTCCAGGTCCAACCATTAATCAATTTGGCAATAAAATTGAATTTAACATCTAGTATGGACCATTCCATTTCTTATTCAGACAATGGGGGGGGGTTAACAAAGGTTTGTAATACACGTATACGCACGTTGTACAGCGTGGCAGAATATGACGGCGCCATATTAATAAATGATAATATCACTTATTCAGTTAACACCATTATATGGGTTTATCGATAGATTTATATACATTTTACCTAATTCGTGCATTTTTTTTATATAAGTCTCTGAAAACGAGGAACCATCCTTAATTAAGCAAATGTAAAATATTGAGAAAATTCCGCATATGAAGGCGATGTAAGTGGAAATAATGATGTAAGTCAGGGCTGACATTTACATAGAAATAAGTCAGATAAAAGTGGTTTTAGGCCTATTTGGTATCACTCGAGACCCTTAAATGCGTGTGTGGGGGGGGGGTGGCCATAGCAACGCGGGAGAAAAATAATGGGAAAGGCAACCTGATGTAAGTCAGAGGCTTTTGTGATGTAACTTGAGGTCTGGTCTATAAATGAAGGCCTGGTTTGTGTGTATAGCTCTGACGCGTTTCGCTCGTTACCTGATAGCAGTAATCGGAGACGTACAGCACGGATACGGCTTCGGGAAGATGGTTGGACATTGTTAATAAAGCTTCGTCAAACTTCAGTCCTGCCCCTAGAACAGAGGGGGTAATAATAAATCACTCAAAATGTGGGCCCCCAGGTCCACTGTCAGGGGGGTAAAACCAGTGCATGGGCTACGTGACCCGTCATGGGCCCCTCGTAGGACCTCAGGGTCGGCTACCCAGCACTAGGCCCCCACGGCCAGCTACACACGTCTGGGCCCTGGCTGGCTATGTGGCCCAGATTGCTCCTTTCAGGGGTTTGGGCCCAGTGGCCCCGTCTGGTGGTGCAATCATTCCAAGCATAGGGGTGGGGCAGTGGGAGGAGCTTATCACAAGGAGGAAGTTAGGGCATAGGGAGAGGCAGTGGGAGGGCCATTTAACATGGTTGCCTTGGAGATTATTCCCACCCACTCCTAATTCCCCTGTTACCAAATAGTTAGACCTTCCCTCACACGGGTAGCCCCACCCCCATAGATGTGTAGCCCCTCCCACATGCACACATAGCACCTTTCCTCACACAGCTAACTCCACCCCTTCCAAAGCCAGGAAGTCACCAGTTATGCTTATCACCATGGCAACTATAGTGCGTGTTTTAGTTTACTGCATCACCATGGAAACTGATTTGGGCTTCACAAGCAAGAAAAGAGGTAATTTTCCTTATAATTTTATATAATGTCTGAATACCTGCCAACATTCCCAATTCCCAGAGAGGGGCACTTTCCTTTTTCGGGGTGTAATTAGAGGTGGGGGATAGGGTTTTACCCAGACTTTTCATGTGACTCTCTGCCCTATTCTTAGCTCCTACAAAACAGGGGCACCTGGGGAGGAAAAAGGGGCAGCGTGATTCAGGAGAGGGACTGGCCAAGTTAAATAGGGACACTCGGCATTAACAATTCATTTAGCGAGTTCTTACCTGTCACAGAGCATTGCAACAACCCCATGAGGGCAAGTATCAGGGCCCCGGCAGAGCATTTTACCCCCATACCCAGAGAGCTTCGCTTCTTCCAGCTCCTGAATGGCAGGGCGTCCCAGCACGGTACTAACTACCTGCACCGAAAGGATTAATGATAGCAGCAGATAACCAGGGGGTGAAGTCCGGTAATAAAAAGCAACTGTATGGGGCAAAAAAATCTTAATGTTCCCCGCATAAGAGCAATAATAATCTGTGATCGGCCCCAGGAAGCCGCGGGGGCAAAATTCCTAATTAGCATTCTGGGGCAAAGTGCAGAAATCATTAGCGACGTCCAGCCGGTTTCCATGGAAACCATTCCACATAAACAACTTTGACATGTATGCAATAAATGATTTTGCCATTGCTCCCAGAACTACTCTACACCGGGTATTACTCAGGTATGGATAGAAATCTATAAATAAACCTATGTAATGATGTTTATATCGCCCTCATATTCCGCAGCGCTGTACAATGTTCCTGTATGTGTATAAGAAACCTGTATAATGTGTATACCATGGGCGTCATCATACTAACTTTGTGCATCTCAGGATTTGCATCATTCTATTGTTGCCCGTCCCTTTTTAGAAGTGTTCACTCCACCTTTGTGAATACCCCCATTGTACGAATAATAAATGGTATGATCCATACTAGATGTTAAAATGAGTTTTATTGCCAAATTGATTAATGGTTGGACATTTGTGATTGGAGATCGATAGAAGATTCTCCGTTAGAAATCACGGTACAGATGGACACTTCTCATGTTCTTTGGTGGCCAAAGGAGTGTCCTCTGGGCTGGGTGATAGTTCCCCAGAGCGCAGCCTCTTGTTGGTGAGGGCCACAACCCAAATTGGTGATTCAGCAGTTATATTGAGTCTTGTTGACGATGGTACTGAAGACTTGAGCTTTGATGATCAGTTCTTCCATCATCATGAGAGGTATAATGCTACGTGGATCGCCCAGCTGTACATCTCTCGGCAGAGAGGCTTTCATTTCTCCCAAAGCATCTTCAAACTCCTCAACGACTTGGACCACTTTCCGCTTGTCCTGTCGGAGGGCAGACAGTTGTTGTTGTAGCTGATCGTTGGCCTCAGCTATCTGCTCGTTGGCTTCTAATGCTTTGAACAGTCTATCATCGAGTTCCTCAGTCAGCTCAATAGATTCAGGTGAGGATATCTCCATGTCATGACATCTGCCTTGCAGGTCTTGAATCTCAAGGTCTTTGATGGCCACATGTTCTTCAAGCAAGGGGATTGCCTTACTCATGCCTTCCAGACGCTCTGTCAGCTCTTCGTTCTGCCTACGAAGGCTGTTGATAACTGACTGGAGCTCTTTGTTCTCCTGAGACAGACCATGGGCATGGTCTTTAGCCAGATTTAAATAATTCCGAGATATGTCCTCTCGTGACACCCGAGAGCTTCTCGAGGTGGTCTCGCAATGTTCTCTCCGGCGTCTCGGTGACTGCTTTTCATGCCTCCGCCTCCTGTAGTCACCTTCTGGCTTTAGATGTTCCTCCAGACTCGAGAGTCTGTCCATAAGACGGGACATGGACCGTCTGTGTTCCATCTCCATCTGGAACATGGAGTTGTTGACCAGAGAATGCACGAGGTGCAGATGGAGTCCGGGTCCATGTCGTCTGTGAGAGTCGTCTCTCTTTTTGCGTGTTAATAATATGATACAGAGGAGTATAATAGCTCCAATGTACCCCAAACACAGTAGTTGGCTCAGATACACACCGCGCTCGGCTTTGCACATCTTCGCGGTCGCCTGCTCTGTTGAGCAATGACCTGTTTACGAGTCTCTCCCTCTATTCCTTGCCTGTGCTACCTATGACATCACAATGAGGCTGCTGACGGAACACTGGAAATGATTGGTTTATGGCATTGTGGGCGGGGCTTGAGGAAGCCACGCCCAGTTTTTGAGGCAGGTTTGTTTACGAGGGTGTGTTTTTTAAAGCACCGCCCACAATCAAGCCACACCCACTGAATCATTCAACAAAATAATAGCATTTAATAAATAAATAAATGCATTCTCCTGTCTAATTGCGTTTTGTTCTTATGTTCATGATGACATCACAATGAAGCTGTTGAGGGAACATCAGGAATGATTGCTTTATGGCATAGTGGGTGGGGCTGTAAGTGGCCACACCCCACTGAATGCAACAGGTTGTTTAATGAGTGGGTGTGTTTTCAAAGGCCCCACCCTATTTTAAGAAATGAAATTGTTTCTGGAAGCCTGTGAAGGACACGGTATGTTCAGCGAGGACTCGTCGGCAAACCCTCCAGCCAATAGCGTCATCACACACTGACACATAGATGGGGCCAAACGGGGCCAATCTGCCCTCAGGTTCTGGGTTTATATGTTCGGTGCAGTCTGTCGTTGTGCATTAAAAAGAGCAGCCCTATACCTGCCAAATCTCCTTATTTAATTTGGACAGTCCCTCGTGTCCCTCTCCCCTTCCCTGTTGCCCCTCTCTCCTGTCCGGTTGCCCCTCTTCCTAGGAGTAGGTTCTTTTATCGTAACTAAAGGGAAGTCTTTGCACCGTTCACTGTGTATAACTTCTGATGCGCTGCTGGTAAAGGCCATTGTACAGCGCTGTGGAATATGATGGCGCTATAGAAAACAAATCATAACGCAGAGGTTGCTATGGCAACAACACTAGAATTGCACTATGAACCGCATGACTTTAAATCACAGTTAATGCTCTCAGTGGAAATTTGCCCCGAAGTGCCTCTCACAGTTACCCCTGAGTGTCCCTCCTGCCTCAGGCGCGTAGCCAACGAACAGCAGAGGTGTCTTGGGGTAAATGGGGCAGTTTCTCAGACTTTTTACCCCAGTCTTGGGGTGAATGGGCAGGGACTGCTTCACACAGTACGGGGACCGGAAACAAGTACAAGCTAATTCGAGACTGTTGTCGACTATTCTCAGGACCCGCGTGATTATTCCTCCCCATTATCTCAGCTTATCGTTAAAATGCAGGTGAAAATAGTGGTTTTTGGAATAAAACGGCTTTTATTTACTGAACTGTACAGAGCTCCGTATATCTTTACAAACAGTCGTTTTCACCGGCGGGTCCCGGCAGCTACCGGCAACCACTTTGAAAAAGTAAAAGAAAAACAGATTTTCAGAAAATCCCGAATTCTGATAATTCTACGAGTAAGCGAGTCCACACAAATTCCGCACGAGAAGGCCGCCAGGCAGCCATCTTTAATCCTGCGCGAGGGTCCGTGAAGGCCGTCACGCCTCCTCCCGATTGCCCCTGAGACTCGACTTCTGCTTTTTCTTCTCTTTCTGCCCGAGGGCTCGGAAAAGCTTCTTCCTGGCGTCCTTCTGCCTCTTGAGTTTCTCTTCCTCCTCCTTCTGCTTCCCGCGCTGGAATTCCTTCCTCTGCTGCCGGTGCTTCGTCTTGGCCTTTGCCGTCTTGTAATTGTTCACGGTTCCCAGGGCGCTCAGAAGAGCCGATATCTGAAATAAGAGGAAGTCGGTCTACATGTGTCTTTAAAGATGGCCACCACAACATGGCCGATAAGACCCATTCGCCCCGTCGGTAAAGACTCAAACCTTAATCAGTCCTCGGTCATGCCTTAGATTCAGGAGCCACATGCCCACGCCATGCATGAAGCTCCACAGCACATACCTTTCTCTCGTGAGGCTCCCGGATGACGGCCGGCCGCACGAGGTCCCTGGACAATTTCCCCTTCTTCCTCATGAGCTTCGGCTTGTTCTTGAACGGCAGGGCTTTCTGCAGAGCTTTGGGGACGTGAATCGGGTTGAAATGTCTAACCTGACGTAGGATCGGCTGAAAGAGACACAAAAAAAAGTTAAGGTTAAAGATCTTTCGGATCTCCATCGGCGAGGCCGAAAGAACAAGATGGCGTCCATATCTGGTCCGGATCCAACCATTTGTGGAGTTCCAAGGATTTTGTCACAAATGTATGTCACAAAAATCTCTTATATATAGTAAGTGAGGGTCCCTGCAGCTTTCCGTATATACCTTATACAAGGAATCCTTCACCGGCTTATTATGGAGCCCAAGCTCATGTTTCAACTGGCCGAGCGTCTTCATGCCCGACCAGGTCTCCTTCTGTCCCACGGGCTTCAAAAGGGACGTGACCGGATTGTAGAAAGCAGGCACGGTAACCGGGTACCAGGTACGCAAAAACACGATATCTAAAGAAAAGAGGGAAAAAAAACATAACAGATCATCAAGTCGTTGCGAAGAAGGTCCAAACACACACGGTGCTTCTAATCTAATTCTTCAGGCCAGGCTAAGTTGTCTAAACTTATTACCCACCACTCATCAGCAACTTGTCTTCGAACGTGGCTCGGAAAGCTCCTTCTGGAGTCCTCAAGGCCTTCTTGATCTGTCCTCGGATGCCGCTCACAGTCCTGACTGAAGCTCCTTCAAACTTGGCCACCTCCAAGGTAGTACTGAACATCCCCTAGAAGAAGCACACCACGGTAAGATCCTACCACCACCTTCTACAGCAAGACCATAGACAGGAGGTTGAAGGGCCTGGTGGAGAAGGCAGTACCTTGATGAAAGACGTGTTCTTGTAGATTTTGCAGGGATACCCGATCAGCTTCAGCTTCTTCACCACCGTCACAGACTTGTCAAGATCGAGTACGACCCCCGTGGCAGCTATCCGGAAGTCAGCCTGTGGAAGAACGCTCAACGTTCACACAACGTCTGCAGGACGCAGCAGTAGATGTTCTGAACTCTCTTTATAAACCTTAAAGCCCCAGAAGCCGGTTAACTAAACCTACCAACACATCAGCTTGCTGCCCTGTGCGCTTCAGAAAGCTTGGGCATTTAAAGACTACAACGCCCATTTTTTTTTTTGACACTGTCACGTTATGCATTTTTTTCCATACCTCCAATCCCAGAATTGATGGTGCTTCTGAGGTACAAAGTGGGACAACCTCAGCCTAGTGAGGCTGAAAAAAGTCAAGTTCAATCTTTTCCAAGATATCTCTAGAAGTGAATTCCAGAGATTTACAGCACTTGCTGCCCAGGAAGTCCTCTTCTGTTGAAGAAGGAACCACGGGCTCCTCTAATCTTATTAAATATATTATTTGAAGTACTCACCTTAGTGCCGCTGACGGACTGAACCGCGAGGAAGCCGGTGCCTTGCGGCGTGATTGGACCTGCAGAGAGACAGACATAACGGGAACAGACGAGAGACCCGTAAGATGTCATTTGAGGTCATCAGACATACTTCAAGTGGCGAGAGGCCGGCTCCGTACGCAAACCATGAACCAAGATTTTACAAGACGTTCTCTTGCTGAGCCAAGCGATCGGAGACGAGGAGTTGGGAGACTCACCCCATATAGTTGCCCCGCAGTGCATGTGCTCGGGGGTATATTTAAGCAGCCGATGCCGTCCATTGTGATCTTCGATGTGATAAAGCGGGATGCTCTGGAACCTTCTCCAGCCCAGGGAGAAGATCAGGGGGTCTCGAGTCTTCAGGATCTTCTTGTGCCAGCGATGTTTCTTCAAGCGCATCTGGGGGCAGATAACGTGAACGCTTAAACATATTATTCATTATAACAATGTGACCGCCTTCAAGCTCCAGTCTCCATCATTACGAAGGTCCTTCAAGAAGCCGGTGAATAAAGCGCGAAAGCACCAGTGTGACACCAGCGGGCAGAAACTGAATCTTGAGGGGTTTTTTGCCCGGCTCAATTAGGACCAAATAAATATAGACCTGATGAAAGCCAGCAGTCTGAGAAGCAACCCACAGACACGTCGGATTACATACCTGAATATATCCAACGTTTCCCTCGCTGTTGCCCAGTCCGCCCAGAATCACGGGGTAGTGGGGGTCAAAATTCACCACGAACTCGCAGGGGACGCTCTCGACCTCGACGCGGAGGTACATGCCGGGCCGGAAACCCTCGTACTGCACGCGGATCTCGTCTTCTTGGTCCTCGAACGCTGCCCGGTTTAACTAGGAAGAGAGGAGGAAACGTTCTATAAGGGAACGCACGTGAACCATGGCCGGGACCCGTCATCGTCTCTCTCCTTTAACCCACAGGTAGCTCCTCTAAACTTCTTCCCGGTAGGTTTACCTCCCATCACACTGAAAGTGCCCACCCTGGGATTTCATAGGTCCGGAAGAAATGTCGCGCTCACTCTAAACAAGACCTTAAACTCATATACCAGGGGTGTACAAACTGCGGCCCTCCAGCTGCTGCAGGACTACATCTCCCATAATGCTCTTTCCGCTAAGGAGCTGGCTGAGGCGGATGGGAGATGTTGTCCTGCAGCAGCTGGAGGGCCGCAGGTTGGACACCCCTGTCCTATACTATAGGACTCTGTATATGGAATATCTGGTTGCTAAACAGCCCACCTATATCATTTTAGCTCCGTGTTTCATATATATATATATATATATATATATATATATATATATATATATATATCTCTCGACTGATAATGATCACTATGGATTCTGAAATTGTCTGTTTCCTGGCCCGATACTTTTTTTTTTTTTTATCAAGCTTTATAATCGCTTAACAATTCTACTTTACATAGGTTTTTTTTCCGTATAGGTTTTCATGTAAAACCTTTATTCCCCCCCCCCCCCCATTTACACATGCGAGCGTTTACAATAAAAATCAGAAAGTAACCAAAAAATAAAATTTAAAAAAAACTTTCACTGAAATCCCAAAAAAACATTGCAAAGACAGCGAAAACCCACATTTTTTTCACAGCAAAAAAAAAATTAAAAAAATTATATATATATATTTCTATATTGTTAAAAAAATATATATTTCTATACTTTTAAGAAACTAAATATTTTCTTCCATTGAATTACGACCCGGGGCGACTGTCGACAACCCACCTCGGCCTGTTTCTGCATCTCCTCCTTGAGGTCGTCGAAGTAGGTGGCGTCGTCTTCCCCGCCGTCGTACTGAGCGTCAAACCTCTCCTTCAGCTTCCGCTTCTTCTCCAGGCGCCGCTTCTTCTCATCTTCTTCTGCTGGAGGTCCTGCTGGTTTGTCCTCCTCCTCCTCGTTGTCGTCTTCCTCGTCTTTCTGTATGTGGGAAGGCAAATTGGTATAGAGCACGGTAATACTCTATCGTGGATCAATCCCATTTATGTTGTAGTCTAGACTGGCGTACAACGGTCAGAGAAGGTTGCTTATCGTAAGTACCTCTTCCTCCTCAGACTGGGGCTTGCCTTTGTGCACCTCCCCGGTTTCCAAGTCTTCAAAGTCCCCGTAAACCTCCTCTACGGGGGGAAAAAAGCCAAATCGTTAGACGAGAACCCAAAACAACCGGAATACTCCAAAATAAAAACCAAGAGTGGTACCAATCAAGAGGACAACATGGCGGATAGTCAATTATCTAGAAGCTTAGATGCCCCCAAAGCACCCCGTAAGCGCACTCACCGTCTTCTTTAAGCAGTTTCTCGGCGTCCTTGTCCGCTTCCCATTTGCCGGTGACGAAACAATCCCGGATCGAGTCCATCACCTAAAATTCAAGGCAGAGAAACGGGATCGGTGTCAGAATACTCCTGTATAGGTATAGAGGAATACATCTGTCACCTATAGAGCAGCTATATGGGGCCTTTCCGGAGGACCTTAACGTGGAGAAACCTATCTTGATGCTCTGTTACCTCTTCATCGTCCCAATCCCGAGTACCCTCAGCCACGAATCTGGAGCAGTCAAGGGCGTTAGCGGCCCTCCTGGACTCTTTGTCTGGCCGGTTGACGTGAAATAGACCACCAAGCTCCTCTTTGCCGTCTTTTTTCTCCTCGTCTTCCTCTTCCGCCACTGTGAGAAAGGCAGTGTTAAAACGGTGTCCAAACTCCAACGGGGAGCTCCCGTGAATGCAGATAAAAGGGGGGGGGGGGGGGGGGGAGACGACATGAATGGCAACAATTTTTCTAAACCCAGATGTTATGGAAGACAGAAGCTGGTCCTTCCAGTGATGGAACACCCATTAAACGGCCCTGCCATGAGCCCAGGACTTCCTCACATGAAGCGGAAGCCTAGTATGGTGACCACCCATCCGGCCTAAGGCCGTGGCATTACTCACCTGTACCGTACACAAGCTTCCGGAGATTAGGGGCCGACTGGTGTCGGATAAAAACTTCTGCCGCCTTCTTCTTGAGGTCCTCCTTCCACTTCACGGCCCCTGGAAGAGATGAATTGCATCGAGTTACTGTAGTTTCATTTTTGGATCACCGTTTTCTGTTAGGGTCCGTAATGAAGTCGAGTCTAAAGTGTCCAAAAGGAGTAACTCACCCTCGGTATCAACAGAGAAGTCACCGCTTTCTATAAACTCATCGTCTTCCTTCAATAAATCTTCCTCATCACCGTCTTCTTCCTCACTGGTGTCACCCATCTCCGCGTCGTCAACCTCTTCCTCTCCCGAGGCCTCCTCGTCCGTATCCATGTCTTCTGCGGCTTCAGAACTCGAGGACTTTGCATCCTCTCCTGTACAATTCCCGCTGTCCATCGCCTGAGCCGACTTCCTACCCCTGACCTCGGCTGATCTCTTCGAGCTCCCCTTCCCATTGGTCGAGGCGACCAGCTTTTCTTCCTCCTCCTCCTCACTGTCTGAGGCATCATCTTCGCTTTCATTCTCCTCTTCCTCAAGTTCCTCCTCCTCGAGACGTTCTTCATCCTCGCTCTTCTCCAAGTCATCATCACTATCTGCAAAAGCGGGCACCTCCACACCCGCGCTTTTCTCTACTTTGGTCCTTTTAGGGGCTGTTGGAGCAAGACGAGCCTCTTCGAGTTCATCTTCCTCCTCTGAAGACTGTTCTTCAGCTTCATCATCCTCATCATCACCCTCATCTTCACTGTCTTTGTCATCATCGTCCTCCTCTTCCGATTCCTCATCTCCATCCTGGTCGTCTTTGAATGCTGCTCTCCTTCGCACCCTGCCTGTGGAATCTGTTACTTTTTCTTCAGTTGGCATCACAAACCTTACAGAGGAGACAACGAAAAAAAACATGACTTAAAACAAGCCCCCCCCCCAATAAAATATTTCTCTTTAAGGGTTAAAGGCAGGATGCCTTACAGGTAGTCATGTGACCATAGGTCGCCACCCACTACTCACAAAACGAACTGTGGTGATTGCTTTATGGCAGAGCTAATGAAGTCCCTCCTTCAACCAGAACTTTGTATGTTTCCCAAGTAGACCGGGATGGGATATTAACACAAAAACGGGGGAAATCACTTGTTTCGCCACATTTTTTGAAGGCATGTGCATCCATGAGCAACGGAACACGTATGTAGACAACAGAAAAACACTCACTCGTTCTTGTCGACGTCCTCCAATCCCAAGGGTTTGGAGTCGGTGAAGAGAGACACTTTGCTGGAAGACATCTTGGAATCAATGGTGGCACTGGTGGCGATGAGGCTCTGGACCAACTCGTGGGAGGGCTTTGTGGCTCGCTGCAATCAGAAGACATGAGCCAACTAAATAAATTCTAATTAATTCAGATTTCCCGGCTCGGACATCCGCCAAAGGTGTAGCCGGGGCATTTCATGCAAATTTCTCTCCGTTAACCTTGACCCCTCAGTGCAGACGGCATCGGAATGCTCCGCTCAGCCCGAGCAGGAAGTTGTAAGCCACTTCCTGTTCTCGCTTTCTAATATTTTTATTTTTTTTTACTTTTTATAGAAACTTTAGAAGCAATCCAGGGACAAAGTCCGCGTCTTTCCATACCTGCTGCTCTAGGTGGACGTGACGGGCCGACAGATCGATGTACACGGCGTCTTTGTCGTACACGACGCCCCCCACGCCGGACAGCGGGGCGTAGATCAGCTTCTCCCTCTCGTTCAGCGAACGTTTCTTCTGCTGGTCGGGAAGGGGGCAGGGATCCGGCAGGAAACTCACCTCGGACAACGCGAAGTCCCCAACTCCTGCAAAAAATAAAATAGGGGTCAGAGTGAGGGTTCCCATCTGCTAAGCGGGCATTAAAAGGGCACAGCGTTATTTTATAAATAATAATGATAAAAAATATACATATCGTTAAAATATATATATATATATATATATATTTTTTTTTTACCCCAGTTGTAGTAATTAGCCAGTTTTTGTTCTATTATCTGACCCCCAATCTACTAGACAAACACCTCGACTCCTTATCATACTGCCTGTGTGGAACAATAGAACGGCTCAGTCTTAATCACACAGTCGGACTCTCTGACTAATGGAAGTCTATGGAGGACGGACTTCATTAGCATCGCCATAAAGCATCAGCTCAGTGTGGTGTTTGAGCCAAGAAAGTCACCCCACAATATTTCACATGACGGACAGCAACGGCGGCTCCAGGTCTGCAGATAAAGGGAGTTTGTTGGGGTAAAATGGGATAAAACTAGGTTTTTGTCACCAGGAAAAAAAATATTTTTAATGGGAAACTTCTCCTTTAAATACAGCTAAATGAGGAGTTCCAACTCTGAAGAGAGAACCAACAGAGCAGCGTTTGTGGGCTTTATCATCTTAACAGGTGAAAAATCTGAATTAATAAACGTTGTAATATTTGTTTGAGAACACCTATTCTAAGCAAGCAGACTGAGACGTGCGCAGGCGGCGCTCTACGGCAAAATGCCAATAAAGCGGTTACTCTGGAAAGCAGCAAAACGCGGGACTGATCATTGGCTGTTGGTAGCCGCGATCACGACAGCCCCCCAAACGCAGATATAAAATAATAATAAAAAAAAAAAAAAAGACCTGGTATGTGGACTTGGCTTTTGTTCTTGAGGTGCGCCCCCCGCAGGTAGCCGTACAGCGAGACTTTGCGGTCACACTTGGGGTTCAATCTTATTTCTTCTGGATTGGTCAAATCTTCCATTCTAAAAGCACAAAATAAAAAATTAATAAAAAAAAATCCAAAATAAATAAATATAAATCCTCAGAAACCTTGCTTTACTCCCTAATTGGTTTATAAATATGTTTTGGGGGAAAAAAATAAATAAAAAAAATTATAAATATAAATGTACCCCATGCATTTCACCGATCGGGAGACTCTGAGGCAGAAAGGGGTAGATTTGTTATATTTAAATCCCCTCCAATAGCAAAGTGGGCTTTCAAATGTTTGGAAATATTAAAAGGTAACCAAGTGGAACTGCAGCCAGGACATTATTGACCAACAAAAGACATCTCCTGGGTCTTGCAGGATCGACCACAAAGCCCATAGTGATTGTTACATTTAGTTCTCTTAACGCTTTGGAGCAACCCACGCCACCCTCCAACCTTACGAAGCCCCCCGGGGGGGTGGAGGAGACGTCCGACCCTCACCTGTCCGCCAGGACGTAAGGGTGAGAAGTCTGCCAGACGAGGGGTCGGAACTTCATGACCGATATAAACCTCCCCAGGTTACGAATCTCCTGCTTCTGGTACTCCGAGTACACCATCCCGGACAGGTAGAAGAGCTTCGCCCCCTGCAAGGAGAAGAAAGACGGTCACCGGGCGGACATGGACTTCCCACCGATGCTCTTGACCACGAAGATCCTTTTCTGGTGGTCGCTCGACGCCATCGGAAGCGCCGGCCTCACCTGGTAGACCTCCGTCCAGAAGCGGTGCTTCAGCCTCTTCTTGACCTTGCGCAGCTGCTTGTTGTTCTTGAAGGAGTCCAGGTGGGTGAGGACGCCCATTATTTTGGGGAAGCCGTGGACCTGGCAGATGTTGAGGAACTCAAAGGTTTCCATCTCGAAGCCGAAACTGGCGTCTATCAGCATCAGGACCTGGGTGCGGGAAAGCGAGGAGGACTTTACGTTATTACACTTCCAAAAGAAGCGTTCTTATATTTATAGACGCCCCCCAGTTACTTTTCTTGGGGACCCCCGATTTATTACCCCCCCCACACACACACACCGCTTACCAAGTCGGCAACTTTTGCCAGATCGATCATGGTGTTGATGTCACAACCGCATTCGATGAAGGTCAGACGCCGTTTCTTGCCTGCGGGAAGAGGGGCAACAAAAAGTTTTGGGGGCATCAACATAATTAAAGTGACCCCCCTCCCCCGTACCAAAAATGTTTGTAAATTCTGAGAGCCCCGCCCCCCGATGGGGTGCCCTCCTTTAGTTCTCACCTGATACGATAGTCACGGGTCCTCGGATCTCGCTCAGCTTCTGCTTGGTGAAGTTTTTAATGAGGCAGCGGATCAGGGTGCTCTTCCCGACTTTCGGGGGTCCTACCACGACTATGACCACAGGAGGGGGCTCTAGAGGGGTGCGATCCACCACGGGGATGTGATGCTTTTTGGTCTTTAGATCTTGTGTCCTGCGGAGAAGACGGCATCTCGGTTACTAGAAAAGTCTACTCTACCACTTCAGCAGGGAGGCTGATCTACCTCTCAGTAAAGTAAAACCATCCCTTCCATCCAAGCCCCGGACCACCTAGGTTACATTGTTGTTGGTGGGGGTCTCCGTCCGCTGTGTTCACTTGGGAAGACCCCCCCAGTCCCTACCTGTGGAAATTCTTAGCCATGCGCACGGCAGACTGCACGGCGAAGGCCTTGGGGTTCCTCTTCCTGGCATCCTCCTCGGTCTCCCCCTGCTGCCGACTCCGCTTCTTGTTGGCTTTGGGCCCGCTGTTCTTCTTCCGGTGCTTCCTCTTCTCCTTCTCATCCTCCATGTTGGCGAGCGGCTGCGTCTAACGGCGATTTCCAACGGTCCTGGAATGACAAAGCTCCGTTATGAATTTAAATAAGACTGTTCTGGCCCCGACCACTTCTGCCGGAAGGCTGCTCCCCGTCTCTATCAACCCGGCTGATTTATCTGACAGCTGTTCCTCGCTTCTACTTATCCAACCTTAGCGGGGCATTTAGAAACGGCTTTTATCTACATAGATTTGCTGTTACCGGGGCCTTTAGGGGACTGTAGGACACCGATACGCTCGTATTGTAAGGGAGGGACTGGCCACACTGAGCAGAGGCAGTTGGTGGGTGTGAAGTCCTGACCCACACTTATTATATTCATTTTACTGAGCTCCACCTATACAGTCCCTCAAAGGGTTAATAACCATCGTCAATAATCAGCTCCATCGTGTAAATAAACAAGTAACTATGTATCGGTGTCCGCCTATACATTAATAAACGTATATTATTCATTAATAATACTATTAATAATAATAAACATATCACGACCAGGCCCTCGACCCCACTACCTGAGTCTGAGCCGCACTCCGCCGCCCTCAAACCATCCACATGGCCACCAAATCCGCCGGAAGTGTCCCACACAGAAAAAGAAATCTCCTTCCGGAACCAATTAGGACGGAACGTCAGCGCGCGGCCTGGCAGGGAAGGGTTTCCGTGTGGCACCCGTGACCCGAGCTCAGCAGACGCAGGCGGAGGCGGTCACGTGATGCAGATCGATTGAATGCGTTTATTCTGCGATGCAGTGACGTAGATGATCAATTAATGATTATTAAACCATTATGGGGGAAAAAAAGGAAGAGTAGTCACTAATAAATGCATAAAAAATGTAATTATTGAAAAAATAGCGAGAACCAGCCTGTTTGGGGGGAAAAGAAGCCCAAATCATCACTAAATGCCTAAAAATAATAATAATTAGAAATTATTAACCGTTTTACGTGGAACAAAGCCATCAATAAATGCATAAAAGTAATGAAAAAATAATGATTATTATCCTATATATTTGGAAAAGGAAAGCCGAAAAATAAATGCATGAAAAGAGTGAAATTACAAAAATAGTGATTATTAACCTGATTTTTGGGAAAGGAAGCAAAAGCCGTCAATAAATGAATAAAAATAGAATTAAAAAAAAAGAAGTCATTAACTTGTTTTAGGGAAGGAATCCAAAGTCACTAATAAATGCATAAAATGCTGAAATTAAAAAATAATAGTGATTATTAAGCTGTTTTTGGGAAAGGAAGCCAAAGCCGTCAATAAATGGCCCAAAAAATAGTGAAATACAAAATAATTATTAGTAAAATAATAATTCATGATAACCGTTTGAAGGGGGAAGGAGGCCAAATGCAGTAAATGCATGAAAAAAAATAATAACGAAATCGTGATTATTATCCCATATTTAAAGAAGGAAAAGAAAGCCGTCTGCATAAAAATAATCGATTAAAAAAATAATAATTAGTGATTATTAACCTGTTTTGCGGAAGAAAACCATCAAAAAAAATGAATGAAAAACAATGAATTATTAAAAAAAAATATTTATATATATATAAAAAATTTATTGCAAACCCCTGTTCCCCTCATCCCCCCGATGCCCCTCTCTGCCCCCTGTCCACCTCACACCTCCCGATGCCCCTCTCTGCCCCTTGTCCACCTTACCCCCCGATGCCCCTCTCTGCCCCCTGTCCACCTCATCCCTCCCGATGCCCCTCTCTGCCCCCTGTCCACCTCATCCCTCCCGATGCCCCTCTCTGCCCCCTGTCCACCTCACCCCTCCCGATGCCCCTCTCTGCCCCTTGTCCACCTCACCCCCCGATGCCCCTCTCTGCCCCCTGTCCACCTCATCCCTCTCTGCCCCCTGTCCACCTCATCCCTCCCGATGCCCCTCTCTGCCCCCTGTCCACCTCACCCCTCCCGATGCCCCTCTCTGCCCCTTGTCCACCTCACCCCCCGATGCCCCTCTCTGCCCCCTGTCCACCTCATCCCTCTCTGCCCCCTGTCCACCTCATGCCTCCCGATGCCCCTCTCTGCCCCGTCCACTTCATCCCTCCCGATGCCCCTGTCTGCCCCGTCCACTTAATCCCTCCAATGCCCCTCTCCTCCCCCCGATGCCCCTCTTTTCTAGGAGGTCAGAATGTTTGCGGGGTATGAGGGGATCCCAGGGTTCTACAGCCCTAAAAGCCCCGATAATGTGTATAGAAACAGCAGGGAACGGCTTTATAAATTAAACGGGGTAAATAAACCCCATTATTCTTCTAGATGACTCACTTTGCAGTTATGGATATAAAAAAGACCCCCAAACGTGTCCAGGCAGGTTCGTGAAATAATTAACGTTGAGTTTAAGGCAAGGAGAGATGCGTCGTATGAAGGATCAGATTGTAATTAATTCAATTAATTAACGTAACCCGACACAAATGGCCCCGTGGCTTTGATGCAGCGTTTATGCTTATAGAAATGTACATTTTATCACATGGTGTCTGTAAACTCCGCTGGCTTTTCTCTCATTCAAATTCACCATATATTTTACTGAAAGGGTGGTGGATCAGTGGAGCAGCCTCCCTGCCAAAGTGGTAGATTAGACGGGTCTAATCTGCCTGCTCCTCTTACTTTGAGGAAAACCTGATTTTATCTAATTTTGTCCCAAAAATCTGCAGACTCGGAGGCCGCAATTTTTGTCAGTCATGTGATATTTTGGGTGACTTTCCCGGCTCAAACACCGCACTGAGCTGATGCTTTATGGCGATGCTAATGACGTCCGTTCCTCCATAGACTTTCATTAGACACAGAGTCCGACTGGGTGATCAAGACTGAGCCATTCTATTGTTCCCCACTGACAGTATGATAAGGAGTCCGGGGGGGGGGGGGGTGTCTAGTAGATTGGGGCTCCGATAACAGAGTGGCTGATATGCAGCTGCCTGAAAACATTATATAATGGGGGGGGGGAATACCAGGAGTAAAATTTGTGAATTTCCACTTTAACTTTATAGGATTTTCTTAACTATTCGGAGCTGTGAGCTTAAAAACGCAGGATTTGGGAAAGCTTTAAGAAGCTTTCTCCAAGGACCCAAGAGTGCACGATTTCAAACCAATTTTATAACATATTAAGCCGTTTATTAAAAAACTATCATTCCAAAGTACATTAGTAAAGAGTGCGTTAGGGTGCACCAAGCAACATGCAGTAATTGGGAAAAAAATATACAAAAAAAATAAAATATCTGTATAAAAATTAAAATATCCAAAAAAGGACCTCCCAAGCCGTCGGCAGGACGTGGACAATTTTCATGGAGAGGTTTGTATTTTCATTCAAAGTGCAGCTGGAGCGTATTTTACTGGACAAAGTAAAGCAAATCTTCCGTTTTGGTGGGACAGTCATCAACGATATCGGCCCAGAAGGACTGCATCTCCTCCAGCATCTCTTCCAGGGAACAGTCCTCTGTTTGGCCGGAAGAAGACTCCACCGGGTTGCTTGATGCGAAGGTGCATCCAGATCGGCCTTTCTCCTGGACACCGGTGGTACCGGGATGCTGGGTGGTGGATGCCGGCTGGTTGAGGACATTATACGGCTGTAGGTGACCACTGGATGGTCCTAGTGGGCCTGCAGATACCATCTGCCTGCTGGGCGCGACGTAGTTCGTACAGCTCCGTGGGACATGAGGACCCGTCGCGTCGGTCACACGGAAGTGGTTGAGCTGAAACAACTGAGCTGAGCCCATGTAGCCGAGTTTGCCTTTCTCGATGTCCTCCACTTTAAACTTGGACTTTGTGGTCCGGCTGATGCGAGGAACGTAATGAAACGGAGGGCGTTCCATGTGTTCTGTCATATCGTCCTCATCCTGCTTTTTCTTCGACTTGTTCTTCCTCGCTCTCTTGTTCTGAAACCAAACCTACAGAAGAACAGAGATGTTATCTGTCAGACATATAACAAGAAGGTGGTCTGGAGTCATTAATGGCCTCCATCATTGACCCTATCTTGAGGAACCATATGAGGTCGTCTACGGTGGGACATGTTGAGGGACTCAGTTTAGGAACAAAGTGCCTATTCCAATAACTTGTAAGAAGACACGGTGGGTTCCTACGTCGAGTCTTTAGTCAACAAATTACTAACAATGACGTGACAAGAAGGTTAGGCGAGGACATCAGCGGTGAGTCTCCTACATACCTGGATTCTGGATTCGTGGACCCCCGTGAGGAGCGACAGTTTTTCCCTCAACTTGATGCCTGGATAAGGGTTTGTGTTAAACGTTCTGTGCAGAAGGTCCAGGTGGGCTCTGCTGTACACAGTCCGTTTCCTCCTGACCTTCACGGCCCCAACGCCAGCTGTCTTCTCCATATATACATCTGCGATAAAGACAACGGGTCATGTGATTTATTTTTTTATAATATATTTTAACTAATTCTAGATTTTTTTTTTTTAAATAGAATTTTAATAATACGGGAAATGATGCAAAAAACCATAAACTCGGTTTATGAGGACCTTTCCGACATGTCAGATGGGATCGGATTAGAATTATTTTTAGAAAATAGATTTTTAAATAGAAAAAAAAATATTCTTAAAGATTTTAGCTCAGAATTCTCTCTTCTATTCAATAAAACAATTTATATTAAGAAACAAAAATTGCACCCAAAGTGATTTTTTTTCCAATTTCCCCTAAAAAAGTTGTAATAAATAATAAAATATAAATTAGAGAGGATTTTTTTTCTCGGCAGACCAGCATCCTACCCTATTGGAAATGATATTCGCATTTTTAAATTTACTTTAATTCCCTGGATATTTGACAAAATTAAAAAATAATGTCATTTTCACTCATTCGTCAAATTTTTAAGCAGAATATTAATTTATTTAAAGTTATTTAATTAAAAAAATAACTAATATAGTTTTGTTGGCTTCGAGAAATCACAAAATCAAGCCGCCCGTCTTCTACTTACCCCCCATCGATGCCCTGGTCACCTCCATCCTCAAGGCTTCTCTTCCAGATCCTCCCAGTAGACGTGTCCTCCACCAGCAACCTCTTGGGACTGGAGAAGACATGTTGCGGCTCACTATATAGCCAGGCGCTTCTATGCAAATGGCGTTTCTTTTAAGACGAGGCGTCTTGAGATGACTTGAGGAGGGTCCTTCGGGTCAGAAAGCCAAGGATGTCTAGCAACCCGACGTAATACGCATAATAAAAAGGAGCTACCTCCAAACTCCTTCCTGTGGAGGCTGACACCCCAATCCACATCTTCAAAGGATTAACAATATGTACGGATAGACAATTAAATACACATTAAAAGAGGGGCTTTTTTGCTCTTTCTATTTGGTATAAATTTGCTATATTATTACCGTATATTATATTATAATATGGGATTTTTAAATTAATTTAATAATAATAGTTAAATTTTTATTTATTTTTATTATTTTAATAATTAATTTTTATTTTTTTATTTATTTTAATTGAAAAAAAAAAAAAAAGATTTTTTTCCATTGGCTATTTCGAAAAGAGAAAAATTCGACAGCGGACAAAATGAATTTTAGCCGCCCCGCAATATCACTCCTCGCTGTCAACGCGGCGGAGAGGTTAAATGGGAATATATAAACGCCGACGGCCAAATATTTTCAGAGAATATTTACTGCAAACAAATAGAATGTTTACTTACGTGTTTAATTTATTATTAGTGGGTTTTTTTTTCCTGCTGCTAATTACTCCAGGCCAACGTAATGACTTAGCCCCGCTGCCAGGTAATTAGTAAAAATTTAAAGTAAATCATTGCGGTTTTATTAACTATATATATAAGATTTTTAATATGATATCACTGAAAGCTGATGAAAATGTGTTGTTCCAAATGATATTTTTAATTGATTTGGAGAAATATTTTGCTTAATTTTAAAATATTTAATATATATATAATATATATATATATATATATATATAAACATTATATATATATATATATATATATAAATATATAAAAATATTATACATATAAATAAATATATAAAAATAATGGTAGATAAGTGGGACAGTCTCCCAGCAGAGGTGGTAGAGGGTAATACAGTGAGGGTATTAAACATGCATGGGATAGACATACGGCTCCTGAATCTAAGACGAGACCAACGACTGATTAAGGTTTGAATCTTTAATGCAGGAAACACTGGCGGACTAGACCAGTGCCGAATGAGTCTGATTTGCCCCAAATTCTAGGTTTTTATGATTAAAAAATGCGTATGGCCCAGGACGGACGTAGATCAGCCGTTAGGAAGTCGTTACAGGTCCTCGAAACCTGTCTGAGCTCTTAATGTATTGAATTGGAAATGAGTTTCTGATCGCAGGGCGATTATTGAGACTGTAAAGAAAAAAGCCCCATTCTGGGAAGATGCGGATTGCAGGAGGTGCGCTACACAGAGGTGAAAGGACATATGGAGGGGACGCGATGCTCGGCTGCCGGGGTGTGATGACCTCATCATAACCTCAAAATAACTGGCGGGGGGGGTCGTGATGGGCACACAAGAGGTTAATATAAGTCTGGTAGTCCAGCCTGTCCCGGATACTGATATATAGGTTAAAAAAAAGTAAAAAGAAATAAAAAGAATAATAAAAAAGAAAATAGTAAACTTTACAGGACAATCAAAGGAAATAGTTAGAAATGAGACGAGGTTTTTTTATTTGTAATTGAGGTCGGCTTATAAAAAACCTCAAGCCTCTTAAGCTACTAATTATTAATTAGTATTAATAATCATTAATTTGTAATAAAAAGAATACGCTATAGGGTGATACGTAAGGGATGGATATGTATGGAATCAGGGAGATGTTGTTGGCGAACATAAACGTCTAATTTGTGCGGGTTCATCACAACACGGTACTGAAAACCCTTGGCACTGAAGGGTTTAAATCCCCTTCACTCTATCAGCCTCCACCACGTCTGCTGGGAGGCCGTTCCACTCATCCACCACCCTCTCAGTAAAGTAAATCAGCCTTTTGCACCGGGACCCCGTCCTGACGGCAACAATGTATCGAGAGCAGGAAGTGCACCTTCTACGAGAATGAATGGGAAGCCTTGTGATGTAGGCAGTGAAAGTTGACCCTGATTGGCTGGCACGCTGAATCCCTGCTGCCGGCCAATCGGTGGACTCCGCCTGGCTGGTCACATGACTGCAACTGGCTGACAGAGTGTGTGTGTGTGTGTGTGTGTGTGAGTGCTGGCAGCTCATTGTTACCCCAGGCATGGCATCGGCTGCTGCGGCTGCCTCCTACTTCCGTAGGGCAAGCCTCTTCTGGATGGCTCTCATCACCCTGTCCATGGGCTTCTTCACCGTAAGTGGGGCAGGGGGCCAGCAGGGGCCACAGGGAGGGCTTCTAGCTGTATGCATGCTATGCTGGACCCGTATAGGCGGCACGTAGCAAATCATATCCATATGACGTTAAAAACTGAATATTTAAAGAAAAATAGTTTTTAAAAAAAGCATTTTGAGAAAGGAGTAGCGTGCATTTCAGCGTTATATAGCTATACATCGCTCTCTCATATATATATATATATATATCCCCATAAACACCCCACACCATATGCATATATAATTAACTCCATCCACCCTTGTAGCACCGCTTTTGTAATGTTACCCCTGTCAAACCTGCGTGCCATATTCTCCTATTTTGACATTTCACCCATGGCAGTTTTTGGGGTTTTTTTAAATGTATTCATTTTTATATATTTTATTTTTAGATAATTAATTTTATTTTTATATATTTCATTTTTATTTATTTTTATTTTTATATAATACATTTTTATTTAATTTTTATATATTTAATATTCTTTCATATATATATTTTATTTTTATTTAATTTTTATAAAAAAAAATTTTTATATAATTCATTTTTATATATTTATATTTAAAAAAAAAAATGTTTTACTGTTTTTTCAGTGGACCGTTTTCTTCCCTGAACAAATCCCTTACGAGAAGCTGGGACCCTTCGGATCGTTCGTCCAGTACTTGGTGAAGAATCATTATGGCGTGATGTACCATGGGTAAGCTGGAGAGGGATATTTAAGTAGACCCCACTACGGGGTAGTCAGTTGGCCCGGAGACCACAATTCCCATCATCCATAAACCAATTTGGCCACCATATCTATCTCTGGGAGCAGTATTTAGAGTGAAGAAATACTTCTCTGGCTTCTCCAGACCACAACGAGGGGTTAATGTTTGCCAAATAATGTGTAAGCTCTGCCGGTTGTACTTTGGTCTCCGCAGAATCAGATCTGAACTTTGGAAAAGAACTCTATATATAACCTATATATATATATATATATATATATATATATATATATATATAAAACGCATAACTCCCGCAGGAAATTCCGCTGCCCCTTTAAATCTGGATTTAGTGGATAATCCCCAAATAGAACTTATTTATTATTATTATTACCTTTTTTTTTATTATTATTTTTATTATTATTATTGCTATTATTATTAGTATTTTGGCTTCCAAAGATTCTTCCCGTATGACTTCAGAAAGAAAACCCGGGTTAAAGAGACGGAGATATTCCGAATAACATGAGAATGGAGGGTTTTTACTTTACTGAGAGGGTAGTAGATAAGTGCAACAGCCTCCCAGCAGGAGTGGTAGAGGCCAGTACGTTGAGGGGACATAAACATGCGCGGGATAGGCATACGGCTCCTGAAAACCATCATCAGTCACCTCGGCACCAGACTGTTCTCAACTCTGACGTTATCTCAGACTGCGAGGAACTCCATCAGGACTTTATCTGACTGCACAAAGGTCTCTTTCTGAAACGGGTAGCCGGTCCTGTCTAAAAACAAATACGGACAGAGGTTAAGCACACGGGGGGCTTGACTTACCGGTCTGTTGTTACAGGTTTTGGGTGGCATGGATCATACACCTGCTGGAGGCCCTCTACAGCATGCGGCTCTGCAGGTCAGTAAACGACTCCATACGCCGAGGATATTAATAAATGTATGTATTATTATTTTAATTAGATTTAATTAATTTGTGTGCTTATTTTTTTTGTATTGCTTGTTTTAATCCGTGAACAGCATTGCATGGGTTAATTTAGCGCATAGAGCCGGGGAATAGAGGATGTAGGGAAACACGGAACGCGTCAATTAATCAAATATCATTTAATTTTTAATTTTTTTTTTTTTTTTTTTTTAATTGTCATAAAAAAATGAAAATATCGAAACTATTTTTTTATAATTATTTTAATTTGTTGGGTTTTTAATTATATTTTAAAAATTTAAATAGAGGATTTAAATTGACCGTCTGCATATGGTGGCTGGAGTGCCCCTTTCAATCTTTTTTTTTTTTAATTCTTTTTTATTTAATTTTTTTTTAAGCGTGTAACAGTTCAAGGAGGTTAAAAAGTACAAATATTGGTCGGGAGGGCGGAGATAAAGTTACTTTTAGGTCCTTTTGACGAGGCGTTAACCAGTTGCTGGTAATGCCGGTGGTGGCCAGCAGAGGGAGCCCAAACACCGACAGCAGAGTCTGGCCCATCTATACCTTGCAGAACTCAAAAGCAGTTCTGTGTACCAAGTTAACCCATTAAATACCGCTGGCAGATTACCATGGAAGAAGCCTTCTTAACTTCCTTAGGAGGATTATTTCTCCCCATTAAGTAAGTCCTCTTATTATATGTAAACTTTACAACAAAGATTTTTTGTTTTTGAATAAAACCTCAAAAGTCTCCATTTTTCACACACCTTCCAGATCGTATGGGGTTTATTCGCTTAAAGGTGAAACGCTCGGCTGCACCCCTTATTGCACGCAGTGGTCTTCTGCAAATTCTCCAGACACCAGTTTTTATTTTGTGCCGTCCGGCAATCGAGTAGTTAAACGCGAAAGAGCGCGACGGCTTCAGTGTTCACTTTCCCTGTCGTTTTCATTTCGTATTTCTGTTGTGGTTTCCACGGCAACCCAGCGATCCTGTGGAACAATCAACGCGAATTTGGAAGATTCTTGAATTTCCGTGCCGTTATGTAATATTCTGGTGCCGTCTAGGGGATGGCTATTTTTTTTTAGTTTTTTTATTATTATTTTTTTTTGTTTGTTTTTTTTCTACGGGGATAACAAAAGCTTTATTAAAGTTCAGAAAAAAATAAAAGGAAATTTTAGGAACCCGGGTAATATATGCAATTTTCATTTTTTTTTTTGTTCATTTAAAACTAAAAAAAATAAATGAAATAACAATCTTAAAAAAAAACCCAAAAACTTTTCAGAACCTGAACCAATATCACGTTTTTTTAAATATAAATATTACTATTTATTGATTATAAGATTTATATATATAATTTTTATTATTTATTTACTGATTATTACACCGCTATCAAAATTATTGCCAGCGGGGGTTATTTATTTAAAAAAAAAAATAGACCAAGAAAAAAAAATCTCCTGTAAATGGTTCAATTAGACCATTTTTCAGAATCTGAATATATAGAATTTTTGTAGAAATATATATATATTTTTTTTTTATTATTATTTTTTTTAATTCTTTTACATAATTCGTTATGGGCCGCATGGGCTTATTAGGGGAGTCGGGAACATTTAAATGTTGCCAACCCAGCACTGACACAGTTAAGGGCTGCCATTGACTCTTTCTGTGCCCACTCGCTCGCCTTAGAGGGAACTCTTTTTTGAGATCAGAGGCCCCGCCGGCAAATAGCTTTAAATCACTTCGCCGACCCTCCTTGAGAATGAGTTCCCGCTGTTAATTTCTACCTCTGCGCTTCTCTGCTTTTTCCTCCCCAGTTCCAAAGGAATCAAGGATTCGGGCGCTAGAACCAAATGGCTCCTCCAGACCTTTCTCTTCGGGGCGGCGTCGCTCCTGTTGCTGATCGCGTACAAGCCGTCGCCATCGAAGAAACGCAGATAAGAGACCACCCCGACGACAGTCTGATTAACTCTTTCAGAGACAGACGGTTATACAGCATATAAATCGACAACAGGATTTTTTGGGGTTAGAAAACCTCTTTTTTCATCACTTTTGGTTAAAAATTATTCTCCAGGTGGACTTCTCCGCCCTCCTCTGCACTGTTATACGTTTGAATTCAGGGTTAATAACCGACAAACAAAACTGCAACGCTGTGACCTCATTTTAGACTGGGACCGGTTTGTCTTAAAAGGGACACTGCGCGGCCCTGGGGCCGGAGCCCGGTCCCACCGCACAGGTAATGGTTTTTAAGAATAAAATTCAGAACCGATGAACTATTTGACGTTCTTTCCAACCATAATATCCTCCGAGAAGGTGTTATTGGGTCATAACAGTGGATAACGGCAGTTTTATATATTTTTTTAGACTGATAGATGAGGGAGGTGGGTGGGGTTTGTTCAAAGGGGGTGTGGCCAGTCTTTATTGTAGGCAGGGTCAACCCCAGGTGGGGCGGAGTCGAGCAAGAAGTGGGAGGACTTAAAGGTGTTTTGATTACGCCGCTTCAGGCACTCGATCAAAATGCCCAGGCTGAAAGACTTTGTTGCCATAGCAGCAGAAAAACCTTACACAATTGAATTAATAGACTCATCGCGAGTCAAAAAGAGGGGCGTCAGTGGAGGGAAGGAAAGCGCCACAAACACCAATACGCCTCCCAGCAAAGTATTGTTTTATTGGATAAGCATGCGCAGCCTGCGCTCCTCATTAATTCAGGCTCTAGATGAGCACACTGTTTAACCCTTTCTAAGCCTCAAAAATGGAGTTATGAGTTAAAGCGTCTTTGCTAGTCTTTTAGGACCAGATAAGGTGAGCGCGTCGTGCCCGGCTACCCCCTCCCCCCCTTCGGCAGTGAAGTGGTTAAGGCTTTATTGCATCATCCGTCGCCCAGCCGCTTCGGTCACTGGGAGATCCATTGCGCGGCTGGGTATTTCTCCGAGAGGGTGTTTCTCAGCTGCGTGGCGTGCGTTTTATCTCTCGTCTCCACGACACAAGTTACCTGCGAATAAAAGGAAATAAAATATATATATATATTTCTAATTAAAAACTTCATATTTTAATATTTAACCTTGAAAAAAGCTTAAAAGTTACAAAATCAATATTAATTTTAACAGAAAAATTTTAATAATATATTTTTTTTCCACCCCATGGTTTCTTGTGGGGGTTTTTAAATTAAAAAAATATAAAACGGTAAACTGCGAACACGATTTTTAAATTAATATTTAATCATATATATAAAAAAAAAAACTAATATATTTTAATTAAAAAAACTGGAAACGAATTAAAATTCATAGAACACTCAACATAAATGGGGAAAAAAGTCTACGCAGTTTTGATCCTATTTGCAATTAAAAATAATTTATATGCATGTTTTTAATGAAAAAAAAAATATGGTAAAATGCAAACATAATTTTGAATCTAATAAAAATATTAAAGAAATAATAAAATGAAGGTGGAACCCCAAAAGTTACTAAATCTTAAAAAATATTAGGAAAGAACCCAACACGTTTCACCCCAGTGAACAGCACAGTTGTCTAGCCCCCCCCCGTTTCTCCTGCTGTCTTGGTCTCGTCTTAGATTCAGGAGCTGTATGTTTAAATCCCCCGCCCACTCTATTACCCGCTACCACCTCTGCTGGGAGGCCGTTCCACTTATCTTCCGCCTTCTCAGTGACGTAAAACTTTCTTACATTATAATATTGATTCTTTATTCATGTTTTTGAGTTTTTGTACATATTCCCGGGCCCCAAACTATCCCTTTACATCTGATCTGATGACCGCGGGGTTAGCGTGAGTGCGGATCTGTATACAGCATGAGGTCATTCTGCAGGAACGCTTTGTTCATTTGCTGATTACAGACGTCATATCCTTAGGGAAAAACATTTTTTTTAGGGGGGGGGGGTGATAATGATGATCAATGCCAGATGCAGTTCTCATTCCTGTTTCGTTCTTGTCCAGTTCTAGAACGCTACATATTTTTTTATTTAGTTATTAAATCTCCGAGGCAGGACCGTCTGTTCTAGAATAAATAAAGGAGAAATAAACAAAACACAAAAAAAAAAAGTGAAAATCTTTCCTCACCCACCATCCAAGGCGGAAAATATGTAACAAAACGTCAGGATTGAGTAGAATACTGGGCTTCGTAAGAATTGCAAATTTATAGAATTTTGGTAAATTCGGTGACTTGTATGAAGCCACAAAACCGAGGCCAGACCCCCCCCCCACGAATCGGACGAAAACAGAGCAAAAAAAATTCCTCCGAAATGCGTGGGTCTCACACGCTTTCTAAATGTTTCCCTACGTTCTCTGCCGATCACTTCTGCATCTTTCTTACATCTTCTATCTTCGTCCGCATCTCTGCGGACATAACTCGGCGGGAACGTCTGCCAAAATGGCGGCCCTTCCAGTGACATCCTGTCTCTCTCCGATCCCCCAAGAAGAAGAAGATGTGGAAGTGGTCGGCGGAGAAGGTGAGAGAGTGTGAGTAAGCGGCCGAGAGCGTAAGTAAGAGTGCACGTGGGCTCCGGCCAACGAATTTCATTCCTAAATTCAAAATGGCCCCCGCATTTTTGGTGGAAGCGAATGGGCAGGGAATTAAATTTGTTGCCCGAAAATGAACGGGCCCAAAAGGAACATAAAAATTGGTCCAAAACGTTTTTGGCCCGTTTGCACGTCTAGTAGATATCCCACAGCATCTGCCCCCAATAAAGACATAGCTGGGGTTAAAGTATGCATAGTTACCTCTCTTTCCCATAATCCCTCAGTGCAGACGGCATTGAAATCCTCCTGTCAGCCCAAGCAGGAAGTTGTAAGCCACTTCCTGTTCTCTCCCCGCGTTGTTTTAGCGGACGGCGCATGAGCCTCTAGCGCTAGAGATTGTTTCCAGGGCAACGGACCGGTTAACACCATGTGATGGGGCGGAAGGCTGGTCCTGCTCAACTGGAAATAAAATTTTTTCTAATAATTTAAGAAAAAGTGCTAATATAAAGACAAAATCTCCTATTTTCGAGGATAGCTCATTCACCAAAATGAATAATGTGGCCAAAAATTACGCAATACGTAAGTGTTTAGTAATCGGCTTGTTCCATTAAAGCATGGATTACATTTTTATCCCCCCCCTCCCTTCCCCAGACAGGGTAATCGGCTGCCATTAGAGGCCGCATTGTTTTCCTCAAAGAAGAGATAACTTAAATTCTTGGGTAATGACTGCCCCAGAAATCGAGGAGTTAAGTCACGTTATTTTATTTGGTTACGATAATGAGAACCATTTGTGAATCCAACAGCAAATTCTCTGCCCGAAGGGAAAAAACGAGAACGAGTATTAAAAAGTCGAAAGGTTGGAAGGCCAGGGGCCAGAAATGTGACGGCGTCCTGTGATGATTCACGACTTGGCACCTCGATCGTAGTGTGTTGGGAAGATCACCAAGTTCTGTGTTGTTTTCAACAGAGCCTCATGGTATTTGTAGTCTGATCATGATGATAAATGCCAGAAGATTATTATCTATGGTCTATTATCTGTGGCCATGTTACCTCCATCACTTCTAGACCAGTGAACATCAAGAAGGTCTTGGAGAATATTGGTGAAGACCTGATGAAGTCTTGATAAGTTAGATTGTCCATAAGGACTCAGGTTGAAAACCATCCGGTAAGGACCATCGAAAAGCCCAGGCTATCAACATATATTTCTTATTTTAGGTTCTCAGGTATATTGAGGACCTTCCACATCCATATATTCATCTCCCAGTTAGAGAACCAATGGACAACCAGCCACAGCTGAAGGACATCAGCCGGAGGTTCTTGAATGTTCCTCTATCTACGTTTTGTTAGGTCTACTTAGAAACTCACCCACCTACAACATTTTTATGTTTTTCGACTGAAATATTGCAAGAGGAGAGAAGTAGCAGCTTTTCCATGTTTCATCTATCCTGACCAGCCTGTCGAGTTCATGGATAAGAAACGCACTCCAGATTTAATGTTTAGTATCGCTTCTGCACTCTATCACTCACGCAACCACTTCGTAAACAGAAGTAAACAATTCTGAACCCAAGGAGCTCGTATTCCTTGTAATCTAATCCAAAGCAACATGGCTAATCCGTATTCGTGTCTCTTACCTCTAGAGTGAAAAGATCTGTATTCGGAAAAATGTTTTCTTTCCGCATGTCCAGTACCCTGAAATAAATTAGAAATTAGATTATCGATTTGACCTATATCTGCACCAAACATTTATGAGCTATTGTGTGTTTCAGAGTCCTGACCCTCCAATTATGTTGGTAAGGGATTTGGTCTTCAAATAACCAGTAAGACTGTTCTCGATATTATAATACAGCAAATCGAGGAATGGTTTCCTCGAAAAACCAGACTAATAGATTTGAAGGCCCCGGAGCACATCTTATGACACCCTTGGACTTTAGAAAGTACCCTTGGCTAAGGGACGCTGAACGCATTGTGACCCTGGAGGCCTTGCTCCATCAGAACTGTGGATAATATGACCTTAGACCTTTAGGAGGGTGAGGTCCATGTCTCGGGCAGCCACCCAGGACCTGCTGGTGCAACGATACTGGAGAACATAGAGAAGAAGCTAACTACTAAAGTCAGTGCTAATAATTCTAAGATCTCTTATGAACTAACATTGATGCTTCTCTGTTTTTCGGAGAACAGATGTTCTGAAGGCACTTAGGGGCAAGAAAAACAGTGTACCCTACATATGGGAAATATGGACTTGAGAGACAGGAGATGACCTTTTTTTCAGACATCATTAAACCCTAAAATGTACGTGTGAATAAAGGTGACAACGAATGCAGAAAGGAGGCGTGTGTGGTTTCCCTGGACAGTCACCTGGCTTCTTCTCGCCCGATGGCTTCCATGAGCTTGGTGATTTCCGAAGGAAAGTCAGGAAGCACGATGGAGAATTTGCAAACTCTATGGTCCAAGACCAGAGCTCGATCCAGGCAGTGACGCAGTAAAGGCAAAGGCAGATTAGCACTGCACACGACAACGCCTACCCTGAGGGGAAAAAAATCGAGGTTGGGTCAGCACATCAGAAGTCAAAAAGATTGAGGACATCATAAGAGCTACGATGACCTGTATATAGTCAGGTTTGGATAATCTCCATGATCACTTGTCTTACTTTTTCCCTTTGAGGTCTGGCAGTGCCCCCGCTATCAGAGCGGCCAGTCCCATGGAGCCCTCAGCGTCGGCCGTCACCCGCTCATATTCTAACAACCTCAGCATGGCCAGAAGAACGTCCTCCTCTCTGAAAATCAATAACCCCAAAAACATGAAACTGACCAAAACCACCAGTCACTCAGCAGCGCATGCGTCATCTGTAGTCTTAGTGGGACAACTTTGTGGACGTTTCGAAATCTCGCCGGTCAAGCAGATTAGTGGAAGGAAACAATACAAATTATGTTATATGTTATAAAACCTACCTCACCGAGATCACCTTATCTACAAGCTTCTTCGTTAACTTCAAGGTGTTGCCACCAAAAGATGGTCCACCCAGCTCTGGAACACAGATTGGAAGAAACTGGAGCGTAGAACTAGCCAGGAACACAGGTTTAGAACAAAGAAACATGGATTTGTGATGGCGGGACAGCCAAGTGGACATTTTTCTCTGCCTATACATTCTAGAACTTTGTGATATTATTTTTTTAGTTAGGTTTCAGTTCTTTTTTTTAAGTTCCGATTCCTTCTTTCTTCCCTGTTTGTAAATATTAAAGTTTGTGAAATTCTGTCCACTCTGTTAATTTATAATTTTTAGAAAGTCTTGACGGGATTTTTAAAAATAAGTGGTTTTTTTTTACCTCCATACAACGGGTGCGTGATCCAGTCGTGTTCTGTCATGCAGTGTCCAATTTTCAAAGACTCTTGTACGATGGGAAATTTTGCGCTCTCTACGCCCTAGAGAAAAATGTATAAATAATAATTGTAAAAATAAGTCAATAAAAAAAATAATAATAATAATAATATATTTATGAATTAAATCATTAATATATTATATTATTAATCTTAATAATAATTACATTATTATAATTAAAAATAAAATGAATATAGGACATTGTGTGCTCGTGTTTGTTTAACTCCAGCATCTGAAAATATTTTAATGTATGTCCAGACAGGGGTTAACTATGAGAATCACTTGGAGGAACATCCTGATCCAAATCTAATGAAAAATCCCTTTTTTTAACGACTCCCAATGATCAGACTTCAAGAGGCTTTTGAAGCAATCAATAGGTATCCATCAAGTTGGACATCACAAGTTTTGATGGAAAAGAACTCTCACTATTCACCTAACTGATCCTGAAAGCTTAATGTGATCTTACTCAGTGGATTATGGTCACTAAATGGATTATGAGAAGAACAAAAGTTTTGCCCAAGCAACCAAGTGTCGCATCTTCAAAATGGACCTTTAGCGTGACACCCGCGTCATCCTAAACAAAGAGCGTGGTGTGAGTGAAGTAAAGGAACTTACAATCACTGAGATTTTGGGGTTCAGGTGCTTCAGAGCAGCGGCTGACGCAGCCAGCAGACCACAATGTCCACCAGCAGGGAATATGACGACGTCTAAGCCAGGCATCTGCTCATAGATTTCTAGACCTACAGTTCCGAGACCAGCCAGGTAAGCAGCGCTGTCTTCCCTGGAGAGAGAATGACCAAGTGAAATTAACTTGAAATACCAAAAAAAACCCAACAATTAAACTCAAGCCATACATACTCTTCCATGTAGAGGTAGCCATTCTCTTCGGCCAGCCGCATGGCATGACTCCGAGCATCTCTTGCCGTGGGTCCAAACAATATAACCATGGCACCATAGTCGCGGCACATCTTGACCCGTCCAGGCGATGTCCCAGCAGACATGATTACAAAAGCAGGAATCTGCAGCTCAGAGGCATGAAATGCCACCGCCATCGCAAAGTTACTGTCCGTAGCCACAATCACCCCTTTTTTCTGCTGATCCTGGGGGCGGAGGAGCAGAAACTCAGATCCGTCATTGGTCAAGAACAAGGCCAAAAATAAAATTACCCATTTGAGGATACAGAAGAGTTATAGATTGATATAATAGCGATTCAGATAATCCTACCTCACTTAGTGATGTGAGTAGGTATAACACCCCTCTTTCCTTTACGGACCCTGTGTACTGCAAGAACTCTTTCTTCAGGTAAATGTCCACACCATACTGCTTTGAAATCCTTGAATACTGGAATAGGTCAACAAAAACAATACAAAGACTTTAATTAATGTCCTGGAGGTGTTCCAGAGGGAGGTTCAAAACCCTGAGGAAACCCACCCTACACCGTCTTGGACTGCAGATCTATAATAGATATTATAAAAGCTCCTCCATATCCCACCTCATTATAAAATGTTATTAAATGTTCTTATTACCATGCATGGAGTTTTCTGAACGCCACTCTGAATTTTAAAGGCTGCCGCACTGATGTCCTCAAACCTCAGGAAGTCATTTTTGGGCCGAATGCTTGGCTTGCGATTTTTCGGGGCAGTGGGTTCGCCAGATTCTTTCAGCAGTTCCTCGGCGCTCCCTGCTACGTTCATTTCCCATGTGCTCAGTTCCCCGTTAAAATGTTCTTCCTCCACGAAGCCTTTCAGTCTTTCGGGGTTGATGGCCAATGGACGGGGTCCATTCTGGTCACAGGGCACAAGGCAATTTTTTTGACCCTGATCTTTGCTTGTGAGAGGGGGTTGGTTCTTTTTAGCTGCATTCTTATTACCACTGCAAAAACAAAAAAACACCACAGAGAAGCCGTGCCTCAACAAACGTCCCCATATGATGAAGTTTGAGAACCTGTCCTCTACTATCGTTTACCAGTCTCCTTCCGTGTTCTTCTACACTTGACCCAACAGAACAAGAGTGTTCTCCTGGAATGGGTTCTAACCTAGAACTTTCCATTTTCATCTTCCTGCCAACAGTGGGTTTCAGCATCTCCTCCAAGAAGTCTATCCACCAATTCCACCAATTCAGATGACCAACTGAGGATAGGACATCCCAGAGGAACTCATTGTTGTTTTCAACTGTAGAATTTATATACTGGCCTGATTATATTTGGACATTAAACTCATCAAATACCTTATTAATGGATACACCTAAAGGTCCAATCGGAAACATTTTTAATTGACCACCTATGGTTGGATCCACAACACCATGGATGTCTGTGTTCACCATGCATTAGGAACATAGGGGACAGGTAGACCCAAGCATCTCATGCGTATATAAACATATTCTTCATCTTTTGTGTGCAAAAAATACACACACAGCATGCGCGACAACGATACTCATGATGTGCATTAAAAAGCTGTTAACAAGTTGTTGGATTGTTATGAATCAACACCATGCATTTGCCACACTGTTGTCTAGTCGGTAGACCTGTTGAAGGGGCCAGTATATCAAGCTCATGGGGACAGCCTTTCATAAGTTCCATGTCTTTTTTTGGGTGGTGTGAGAAGCCTGTTTCAGAGCGACATTCCTCTAAAAAGTTAACGTTTTTACAACTTTTCAATTATACAGACATTATTCACTATTCCACCCGTGGTTCTACCTTCTCCTGGACCATACCAATATAGGGTGAAACCTCCTGGCCACCACTGGAGTGGACCATGTCCCTTTTACTTACATAAAAACTATTCTCAAATTTAAGTGGTAATATTTTGGATAAATATTCCTCATTTTGGGGCTGATTAAATCTTCTACACTCCAACAAGCACTCTAATGGTGTTCCTTTTCCAAGTCGAAACTAGGATTCTGGCTCAAAGATCTGTGTCGAATCCATAAAACTTGGCCCTCAATCTTCTTTCATTGAGTGCAGATGGGAATGGAACGTAATCATAATGTGTTTTCTTTGTTTCAGGACCAAGTGTTCAAGAGCTTGATACACAGACCCCCAGAGCGTCTTTGGAGGAACCTGCCAAGGAGACGTGGGGGGGGGGGGGGTTTGGGACACTTAGATAATGAACCTACTTGTCTGAAAACAGCGTCTGGACACAGCTGGAACAGAACAGAAAAGAGCGCGCTATGGGCAGCGTATGACAAGGCATGGCTGATAATACGGTGACGGCACAAAGAAGAATGCAAGATCTGACAACCCCCGTTAATTGTAATGGTGAACTTTGTAATAATTTTAAGGACTTTACACGGAACCAACGCGTTCCACACATTAATCAATAATACTTCATACAACAACATATGTATCGTGTTAAATGTTTCGCAAAAAATGTTTCTGACACGAATGTTAAAAATATTGAAGACACCACCCAACAAGAAGATGAGTTTTGACCTCCATACATCTCCTTCCATCCCCTGTTTACCCTCCATCGATGGAAAGGGGTCTAAACAAATACATGGCTTCCCAGGGGCCACAAGGATGGCTCTATGGGTCCTGCGCAGTGTTTCTACGTGATAGGGTCTACAGAGACGTCTAGCCAAGCCCCATCTGGCTAGAAGTCTCTGTAGACCCTATCACGTTGCATAGAAGGGATGCAGCTGGGTTCAATCCTCAGCTTTGACCCAAAATCAAAACACAAATTTCAGTTATTATTTAGGACTATAAGGGGTCCTTGGAGGGGGGTTGTGATTTTATACCCAGGCTCTAAAGTTTGTGTAGCTTGGTTCCAACTGAAGGCAGCCATATTTGCCAAAATTATGGTTGGCTTAATGTAAAAATAAACCAAATAAAACCAGGTTTTCTAACTTGGATGGCAACTTTGGAAAGGTTGACCATACGGAGCTTGGTGTCCATAATGGTGGGAATTAAAAGAGATGATTGCCATAATTGCGTAAGAAAGCGAAGAGCTGATGGTGATCACAAAAGTGATCTTCAGAGAAAGCCGAGGTATTAGTTCTGAGTGACAGGCGGTGACTTCACTTCGCCATCTTAACCCGAATGCCCTTGTCGAGTTCGAACTAACATGGACTGTACCCAAGAAGCCACGCAAGGAAAAAGTTACCTAAAAAGCACAGCAAAAAGAAACACAACGATGTGAAGCAGGCATCCAACTACTGCCCCCCAGGGAGGGAGAAGACGGGAAGGAGTCGGGGGGACACTGAGGCCTCTAGCACTGTCCATGGCTTCTACGTTGGGAGGACACAGAAGGTTACGGGCTTTCCAACCTGCTCCAGAAAGGATCGGTGTCCTCTTCCGGCTCGGAATCGTCAATGGCGTCTCTTTGGCCTAATCCCTTGGAATACAAAAACTGAATTGCAAAATTCATAATTTTTTTTAAAGAAAATTCCCCCTTTATGTGGATTCTGGTGTAGAGGTGAATAAGCCCCCCCCCCACCTCCTAGTGGGGAAATTTGTCGAGCTTGGTGTCCAGACCACGACACGGCTGATCGGGAGCACAGAGGGTGACTTTGAATGCTGGCTGCAGCTATTTATAGGGATTACAGAACGTGCTAGCCTGTCCCTGCCAATCTAACTCACTCTTGGGATTAGGACATGCTTTGAAGAAGGAGGGTTTGCTTAAACCCCTTAGGAGATTAGTGGACATCTCAACACCGCGGTGTCCTGGTTCGCTAACGGGACAACGTAAGTGAACCATAAGACAGAGGCATCAACCAAGTGCCGTACGTGGTCTTTCCTGACGTCGGAACAGTCCCAAAAGATGGCGGAGTATGCGGTTTCAGCCCCAAAATGAGGGTATAACTCGGGGGTAGAAGGTTCCTACAAGCAGACAACTCTGTTCTTGACACATTTATACAATTCTTTTTGGTGGCAAAGCCACCCTTGTGGCGCCTGGGAAACCATGCATCTGTTTAGACCCCTTTCCATCGATGGAGGGAAAACAGAGGATGTGTGGAGGTCCCAACTCATCTTCTTGTTGGGTATGAGCAAGGCCAGCCCGAGGCCAGCCCTAGCAGCTCGGTTATTTTTCCTTTGAAAATGCCCACTCCATAAATGGTTTGCGTAGTGCCTAAAACCCGACCCCTTCATTAACCCCCGCAGTCACTTGACTAGGGTAAGCGGTACAGGAAATAGAAGAGATGTCATCGAATTCCACATTGTTTCAAAGAGATTCCGGAAAAAGCAGTTCATTGATGGACATGCGTTGACCACTTGCGCATGCACCTGTGTAAGCGATATATAATGAATAAGCTGAGACAAGCTGGTTTTTGGGAAGGATTTTCGCCGTGGCCCCACCACAGGACCCCTCTCTGCCCTTCCTGTGTGCATCACGCGGTAGTTATGTGGGGATTAATAGATGAGGATAACCAGTAGAGAAGGTCCGTGTGACGCGGAATAACAAGAAACAGCCGCCATGGACCGTGAAGAACATAGCAGTATTCCGAGCTTGGAATTCCCACGCTGGATCACGGAGCAGGCATGGACGCGTGCCAGATGTCAGCTCCGGTTTACGGGGGGGGGGGTTCGGTAGGGGAAACCTTGGGAAAGATCGTATGGAGAATAAAAAATAATAATTATTAAAATAACATTATTTTGTAGATATTTTGGTTGGAACCTGTGATGGTCGTCAAGAGAGGAGAAACGAGAGACCATAATCTAACAGTAGGGCGTCAGAGGCTGAGATGGAATGGAAGGACGTTTTACTTTACTGAGAGGGTGGTAGATAAGTGGAACAGCCTCCCAGCCGAGGTGGTAGAGGCTAATAGAGTGAGGGGATTTAAACATGCATGGGATAGACATACGGCTCCTGAATCTAAGACTGATTAAGGTTGGAGTCTTTCCAGCAGGAGAAGCGGGCGAGTAGACAGAAAAGCTTTGGAATGATGTCACGTTGTGACATCATATTGAAACTATCATAAAAAAAAAAAAATCCAGAAAGCTAGTAAAAATATCTACATTTGGTGAAAACAGGATTGAACAAACATATGAGAACATGCGCGATGCCCCTGTGGGATATCTGTGAGAATCTTCTGGTTGAGATTTTTTTTTGGGGGGTTTGTTTGGAGTTCAAATGTCCGTAAAAAAAAGAACATCTGGAAGTTTGTAACCCACCCGAAAATATATACTGTCAGGGATGCTTTACAACAGATATAACCCGCCGCTCAACGTGTGAGAGCTCAGGAGGACTCACATATCTCGGAATGTCTGCTCCGTCCTTTAAAGGGGAATATTTTTTATTTCGAGAATCAGATTAAAAATATATTTTCAGAAATATCGCTCTGTTTACTTTTTTCACCCCGGTTGTAGTTTTTGCCCCATAATATAATGTTTTCAGGCAGCTGCATATCAGCCGTTTGTATGTTCTGACCCCCGATCTACTAAACACCCGACTCCTTATCATACGGCCTGTAGGAAACAATAGAATGTCTCGGTCTTAATTACCCAGCTGGACTGAGCAAGCTAAACAGGGACTCTTGGCAGGTATTTTACCCCGTTAACCCTTTCTAAACAGATGCGTTTCTCATCGTGTTTCCTCAATGGTCCAGCCACCCGTCTTCCCTGTATTTCTCGGACATTCCTAAGGAGAGTGGAAAAGTTTCGTGTTTTTTTTACGGGAAGGATATATTATTTACCGGAGTGCCGGCTATTCTACTTTTTTTGGTTTTGTTTATTTTTTTTTCTCTCGAAAAGCAGATGTGAAGTCACTGAGATGGGATGAGAGTCTGACTTCAGCTGAGCCCCCCCCCCCGTTGGGAGAAGAACTTAGAGTTTGGGTTTTTCGGTAATTGCGTCTGTTTCAAATCAGGGGGGACTGGGTAAGAATTACCGCGGACTTCACGTCAAGTGTGCAGCTGCTTCGAATATGGAGGCCGCGCCCGTCCCTGACATTCCTCTGCCTCGGAGAATAGAGGTTAGGAGGACCCAAAGGAGCTTAGAATCTAGAACTACCACCATCGCCACCTGCTTGCTCGTACCAATTAGTCCAGAACCTTCTGTAATCCTTCATCTAGTTATCCAAACGTTCCGTCCAACACCGTATTACCAGAGGAGTTACATGATCTATCTTGAGACTTTCAAGGTTCCTTTAAGGTTCAAGCCCAGGTTTCTTCTGAGAGGAGCTAGATGATAGGGGGCTGAGGTGGGGAAAAAAGCCAACTTTTTGGGGTTTTCAGGGTTCCCAAAAGATTGGAATTCAAGTTTCTTCTAAGAATAGCTACACACTTGGAGACAGTCTTTCGGGAAATGCCATCCAGGCCACCCTTATGGTTTTCAAGGTTCCTGTAAGGTTGAAGGTCAGGTTTCTTCTGTGAAGAGCTAGATGATTGGAGGCTGAGGTGGAGGAGAACACCATCTAAGCCAACTTTTATGTTTTTAGGGCTTCTTTTAAGGTTGGAACTCAAGTTTCTTCTCACAAGAGCTACACAATCGGAGACTGTCTTTCGGGAAATGCCATCTCAGCCACACTTGGTTTTCAAGGTTCCTGTAAGGTTGAAGGTCAGGTTTCTTCTGTGAAGAGCTAGATGATTGGAGGCTGAGGTGGGGGAGAACACCATCTAAGCCCACTTTTATGTTTTTAGGGCTTCTTTTAAGGTTGGAACTCAAGTTTCTTCTCAGAAGAGCTACACAATCGGAGACTGTCTTTCGGGAAATGCCATCTCAGCCACACTTGGTTTTCAAGGTTCCTGTAAGGTTGGAGGTCAGGTTTCTTATGAGAAGAGTTACGCAATCTGAGGCTATTTTGGGAGAAGCTCCATATAAGCCAACTTTTTAATTTTTTTTAAGCTCCTTTATGGTTGGAACTTAAGTTTCTTCTGGGAAGAGCTAGATGATTATGATTGGACGCCGACATGGGGGAAAGGCATCTAAGATAGCTTTTTGATGTTTTTTTTAAAGGTTGGAACTCAAGTTTTTTAAAGGTTTGGAACCCAACCATGACCATCATAAAGTATTCCTAGGTCAGGGCAGGCAAATTAGCACTGGACAGGGGTCAAAGGCCAGGGCAGGAGGGGTTACGTTTCAGCTTTCCACCAAAAATAAGTTATGGATGGGGGTGCAACTGAAGTCTATCTCACCATTTCGGGATTCTTACCCAAACCAACTGGACATTCATGCCCCGAAACGTGGCTCTTCAAAGAGCTGAAGGCTGAATGCCTCGTATATCAACAGCACCCGGCCAGCGTAACAAGGTGGAAGGTTGCCAAGAACAACCTTGACCTGCGTCAATATTTTCTGATTCGTCCTGATGATGATGACCGTCGGTCATTCCTAGAAGAACCCAAGAGGTTCCTCAACAATATCTACCAACGGGATCTGGAAAGAGAAGGGGGAAAGCAGCGGTGGAATTAGTGGACATGTTTAAGGGCTCCAGGCAGTATTAAGCAGAGTGGCTGTTATCCCCCCCCCCAAAGCACAAGTAGACCGCACCCTGCCTTGTTTCAGAATCAATTCTAAACAGGGATGGGAGATAAAGGTCACCAGTAACACTTCTTCCAGCTGTTGGGAAGAGTGAAGTCAATGAGCTTTTTCCACCACTTGACCTCCCAACCAACCGCCAACCCTCACATTAACCCTTTCATCACTGATCAGCTCCTCCCCAACAAGGTGCCTTCAAACTGTTGACACCTTTCCATAAGGCACGTGAGACCTCAAACCAGTCGCCGGTCTCGTCTTAGATTCAGGAGCCGTACCCCTATCCCATCTATGTTTAATAGTAATACTCTCACTGTATTAGCCTCAACCACCTCTGCTGGGAGGCTGTTCCACTTATCCTCCAATACTTTTGCATATGACATCCGGTGACTTTGGTTTGGAGCTATTGAACACAGGACATCTAGTCGAGCCATGGCAAGGGGTTAAACCAGAGCCTTTTTCTTTTTTTCCTCCCCGGTAGTAATACAGATCTGGCTGTGAAGGGGTTAATATCCTGGATTCTCTTTTTTTTCACCCACTTTTCCTGTAAGGTTAAAGGCGTCCTTTGAATTCCAAGCACGCCCTGCCCGTGTATAAATACAGGGGGGGGGGGGGGCAGGATTTGCTCTGGAGCCCGGCCAGCTTTTCTGGATACGGAGAGCATGTAAAAAAAGAGAGAGGGAGAGAGAGAGAGAGGGGAGCATCTGGCCAGCTTTACGCTCATGTTTTCCCGTCCCCGTCCGATTGTCGTCTCTTCTTAATCCCGAATGCGACGCGCCCGGAGTCGCTCTAAGAGAGTTCTGCGACCCAGCGGAGGTGGGGAATCGGGACGGAATAATTTCTCCCCGACGGATTATTAACCTGAAGCAACAGAATGCACGTTCCTGGTCTCACCGTCGGCTTGTTGCTGATGATGGCGCTCGGTGCTCTTGCAGGTAAGGCTTTCGGAGCGTTAACACTTTAATAGCCCGTCACACACAACAAACGGCTGTAATGAGGGTTGTTATGGAAACCGTGACTGGTCAGGAGGTGGAGGTATTCTGGATGGAGGCACCTGTATTCAAGCAGGGATTCCAGCTGTGATAAAGCAGGGGGAGAAGCACCAATCGGGACGCTCAGATATCATTAAATCAGAGGAGACTATGTGACTCTGAGAATCTGCCCATTCACCCGAGACTGGGGTAAAAACCCTGAGAATCTGCCCCTTCACCCCGAGACTGGGGCAAAAACCCTTAGAATCTGCCCCTTCCCCCCGAGACTGGGGCAAAAACCCTGAGAATCTGCCCCTTCAACCCGAGACTGGGGTAAAAACCCTGAGAATCTGCCCATTCACCCCGAGACTGGGGTAAAAACCCTGAGAATCTGCCCCTTCACCCCGAGACTGGGGTAAAAACCATGAGAATCTGCCCCTTCACCCCGAGACTGGGGTAAAAACCCTGAGAATCTGCCCCTTCACCCCGAGACTGGGGTAAAAACCCTGAGAATCTGCCCCAACACCCCGAGACTGGGGTAAAAAACCCTGAGAATCTGCCTGTTCACCCCAAGAAACGTATTTTGATAAAGAATGAAAGTTAATTCCCAGATCCATTGAGCCGGAATCCAGCTGAGGCTGCAGGGTCTGTGAAAGGGTTAAACCCCCCCCTGACAAACATGGACCCTCGGCTGCTATTTAAGGGTCCCGTTCGCCCTCCTTGTAACTCAGCGCGGCATCAGAAGCGTTCCCCTCCCGGAAATCATTCTTTAATCACGCCAAATGTTTGCCTTGGTCCTCATTTTTGCCGGGAACACTTAATTGTCATGTGACGGGAGTGCATACCGTAACCGCAGGGCCCTGCTCAGGGGAGCTTACAGTCCAGAAGAACGTTGGGGATAAATAGGACATAACTTAATATCTGGACAGTGTAAAGGTTATTCATATGGTGCCGACGCATTTCACCGGGGGAGGCAGCGGAAGTATGAAGACATAACAACACCAACACGTTTCACAGTAAACCACACCGGTGAGGATATAGAGATAGAGAGCATCGTTTATACAGCGCCGACGCGTTTCACAGTAAACCACACCGGTGAGGATATGGAGATAGAGAGCATTATTTATACAGCGCCGACGCGTTTCACAGTAAACCACACCGGTGAGGATATGGAGATAGAGAGCATTATTTATACAGCGCCGACGCGTTTCACAGTAAACCACACCGGTGAGGATATGGAGAGCATTATTTATACAACGCCAACGCGTTTCACAGTAAACCACACCGGTGAGGATATGGAGATAGAGAGCATTATTTATACAGCGCCGACGCGTTTCACAGTAAACCACACCGGTGAGGATATGGAGATAGAGAGCATTATTTATACAGCGCCGACGCGTTTCACAGTAAACCACACCGGTGAGGATATGGAGATAGAGAGCATTATTTATACAGCGCTGACGCGTTTCACAGTAAACCACACCGGTGAGGATATGGAGATAGAGAGCATTATTTATACAGCGCCGACGCGTTTCACAGTAAACCACACCGGTGAGGATATGGAGATAGAGAGCATTATTTATACAGCGCCGACGCGTTTCACAGTAAACCACACCGGTGAGGATATGCAGATAGAGAGCATTATTTATACAGCGCCGATGCGTTTCACAGTTTTTAAGGGAATGATGTGAAACGCGTCGGCTGCCATATCATGTTTCTCCGCTTCCCAGCTAGGATCCGGTTGGGGGGGGTTGCCCCCCTCCTTGTGTTTATTTAACATCATTCTGGAATGCGGCTTTAACCCAAATATTATGGTTTCCGAGGCCAGAACACTTAAACCGACCCCTAAGATACAATAATAATCAGGCGTCGCTTCTGATTGGCTGCGGCGCCCGATGCATCTCGAGTCCAAACGGAGAAAGACTTTTAAATGAATTTGTTAGTGGAACAGCCTCCCAGTAGAGGTGGTAGAGGGTAATACAGTGAGGGTATTAAACATGCATGGGACAGACATACGGCTCCTGAATCTAAGACGAGACCAACGACTGATTAAGGTTTGAGTCTTTACAGCAGGAGAAACAGGCGACTAGACGGGGGCCGGATGGGGCACTGTATGGCGTGCGGGGGAGACCACTACAAATAACACCCTTCCAAACCCTTACACACACACTACCATCACACTCTAACACTCACTCTGTAACCACACTCTAACACACACACACTACCATCACACTCTAACACTCACTCTGTAACCACTCTAACACACACACCACCATCACACTCTAACACTCACTCTGTAACCACTCTAACACACACACTACCATCACACTCTAACACTCACTCTGTAACCACACTCTAACACACACACCACCATCACACTCTAACACTCACTCTGTAACCACTCTAACACACACACCACCATCACACTCTAACACTCGCTCTATAACCACACTCTAACACACACACCACCATCACACTCTAACACTCGCTCTGTAACCACACTCTAACACACACACCACCATCACACTCTAACACTCGCTCTGTAAGCACACGCTAACACACACACCACCATCACACTCTAACACTCACTCTGTAACCACTCTAACACACACACCACCATCACACTCTAACACTCGCTCTGTAACCACACGCTAACACACACACCACCATCACACTCTAACACTCACTCTCTAACCACACTCTAACACACACACCACCATCACACTCTAACACTCACTCTCTAACCACACTCTAGCACACACACCACCATCACACTCTAACACTCACTCTAGCACTCACTAAGTCTCTCTCTAACCCTCACTCTATCACACACTCAAATACTCACACCGTAACACATACATACACCCTTCCAACATTTCAGGTTTCCAAAAAGGGGCTCCTATCTCGGGGGGGGGGGGGTTCAGCCACCTGGTCAGCCCGAGAGGAGGCAAAGCGAGAGCGACAGCTCAGACACATTTTCCTTTCTTTTGGAGTTCAGGGTTTTGCTTTTTTTCTCCATAAAAAATTTTCCGAGAGGCAGGAGAAAGCGGCGCGGAGGGACTGAGTGACGGAGGGACTGAGTGACGGAGGGACTGAGTGACTGAGGGACTGAGTGACGGAGGGACTGAGTGACGGAGGGACTGAGTGACGTCCTGCTCTCACTCACACCGAATGAAAGCCGGCTTTATGTGCAAGAAAGAAATAATCTCTATACGTACACGCCAAGTGCCCCTGCTCAGTTCATTTAGTCCCTCTCTGCTCCCCCGATGCCCCCTCTTTTCTAGGAGGTCAGAATGGATACGAGGGTATCTCAGGGTTCTACACCCCTAAAAGCCCCAATAAACAATGTGCTGGCAGATCGGCCCCCATTCAGCCCCCATCTAATCTGCCCGTTTCTCCTGCTGTAAAGACTCAAACCTTAATCAGTCGTTGGTCTCGTCTTAGATTCAGGAGCCGTATGTCTATCCCGTGCGTGTTTAATCCCCTCACTGTATTACCCTCTACCACTTCTGCTGGGAGGCTGTTCCATTTATCCACCACCCCTTCTGTAAACAAGTTTAGGATCTAGAAGTATTAGTACTTTGTAGGAAGCACGAGGTTGATCGTCTAGGACAGTATGACTCAAATACCTCCCCTTGGGTTCCTGAAATATTTATTTGTACCCCACCCTTGGCAGGAGAACGACCCTGTGCCGTGTGTAACGTGAACCTGTGTGTGAGAGCCAGCGTTTCAACTACCTCCGGGGAGATTCCCCTGTATAATGTATAGTTATATCCGTGCCCTGGCCCCTGTATAATGTATAGTTATATCCGTGCCCTGGCCCCTGTATAATGTATAGTTATATCCGTGCCCTGGCCCCTGTATAATGTATAGTTATATCAGTGCCCTGGCCCCTGTATAATGTATAGTTATAGAGTATACGTGTAATGGCGTTTCTGGTGTCTTTCCTCGTTTAGCTGCTGATCCCGAAATCTCCCCGACGGGTCACAGAGACGGAGACAGAGGCTGGTGCCACGAGCATCACTCCCTGCACCGGCGCCTCGACACCGTGGAGGAGGTGAGGAGACCCCACATTTTATTACATCATTAACCCCCGAGACCCCCCCAGACTGGGGTAAAAACCCTGAGAATCTGCCCCTTCACCCCAAGATGAGCGGTCAAGCTGTAAATGGTTAAAATAATAATTTAGAAAGCGCTTTAATATTTTTTAACCAAACCATAAAAATCTATAAATGATCTCAATGTAACAAATAAGAATATTCAAGGTGAAATCTCTAACATGCTTATAGCGCCACCTTGTGGCCGTCCGATGCCGTCTGTCCCGCGTTACCAGGTGGGCATTAAATTTAACCCTAAATTTTAGATCAGATCTCAACGTCTCTAACCTTCAACCAAAGGAACTTCTGGATCTGTCGTCACTAAATAAAATTTCATAGAAATTCCTGAAAAAAAGAATGCCAAAGAATCTGGGGTGTTGGGCAATTTTGGTGGCTTCGAGTAGAAGGTCCATCACAACCTGATGAAGGTCCCATGAGAGGCTAAGCCATTTACAAAATTAGAGCCCCCTGTCCTTCACAGTGAGGAGGGGTGGTATTTGCCCCAATGTGACAGAGGTTTGGGGGGGGGGACAAAACTATTCTAGGAAGAATTTGACCAAAAATAGTGAAACTGGAACTAAAACAAAGGGTAGTCTTCTTCTTCTTTAGATGCCAACCTGAGGCTTCCTGAGAAGGACCAGAGACATAAAATATACAGTTTTTAATTCTGCTTTTTATAAAAGTATTTTCTCAATGTAAGTATGGAGTCTCCAAGCCACCTGAAGAAGAGACCTCAGAGGTCCTGAAAGCTTACGTGGTGTTACCTCTTTTTTTTATGTTGGATGTGAACTCTTGCAGCAGGTGGAGAAGACGGTGGAACATCTTTACGCGGAGGTGAACTCATTGCTGGACTCTCTATCAGGGGCTTCCTGGGCCTTGCCGGTTATGCCCGGGGCCACTGCCTTGGATATATTCGAGGAGGGTAAGTACGCTTAGTGTTGATGTAAGTCGGGTATCTTGGGGCAAGTGGATCTATGAGGTCTACCATTGTGGGACCTCAAGTCCCATCAGCCATGTCTTGGGCCTTCATGCCTTAAAGGCACAGAGCACCTTCTAATGCAGCGCATCTAGGCTGGGCTGAGCCGGCACGACCTCGACGGGGCGGTTGAGGGGAGGAAGGACACCAAGAGGGACATCTGCCCCTGGTTTTGCAGCAGGGCAACTGCTACCCCCGTGGACAGGATACTTCACGGATTGTACCAAAAACAACATAAATAGGAGGATCTTTAATATATTAATGCGTTCCATTGTACAACGCTGCAGAATATGATGGCGCTATATAAAATAATACGCTTTCAGACGGACTAAATCATCTTTTTTTTTTTCCCTCTTTCAGATCCAAGATAAAGATGGTTTCTCGTATTCTCTGGATTGGACGACCCCCCCTCTCCCCCCGTAGATCACATGTATTTTTCTTTTCTGATTTATTGTGCACTTTTTTTTTGACAGAAGTTTTATATTAATAAACCGAAAAGGCTGTTTTATTCTGCAATTTGCACGTTGCGTTTAGGAAAAGCAGCGTCAGTACCCAAAGTGGCCAGAAGGGGGGGGGGGGAGCTCCCAATCGGACATGTATTAATAGAGCTCCAGCAGACTTCGTAGCGCTGTTACTTCTCTAGCTTCTTCCACCGGTAATCTCAAATTACATTATTTTGTTAAAAAATGGTTAAAAAAAATAAAATAATTTTCATGAAACCCCCCTATCTGGGGTCACCTAGGGTCAAATGGGCTGAAACTGGGTGACTTCATCGGCCTACGGCTCCTGAATCTAAGACGAGACCAACGACTGATTAAGGTCTGAGTCTTTACAGCAGGATGAAACGGGCGACTAGACGGGGGCCATCTGGGGGCCAATCTGCCGGCGGGTTCTAGGTTTCTAACACAGAGCACCACAGATTATACTAATGTTTTTGGAGGATGCATCCATGTGGTGCATCTTTACAACACAAGAAAGTGTTGGGGGGGGCTCTAAACCCCCCCCAACACACACACAAATTTGGAAAGGGAATTTAAAGAAATATCAAAATTGTGCCCAATTACCTTAAAAATTACTCTATGGAAACATGAAACAATTCTCGATTCCAGGATTCCAAAAATTATTTTACTTCTTCATTTTGAAATATGCAGTAATATTAAAAATTATGTAAAAAAAAAAAACCACAATTCTGGTGGAAACAATATAAATTTTATTTAGGAAATGTTATACAAAGACTTTTGTGGACAAAAAAAAATTAAATGAAATAATTCCAGAATTCTTTATAATAATTGAACATTATTTAGGGGTGTGGTTAGAGGTGTGGCTATGTTGACCCTAACCACGCCTCTAACCACACCCCTAAAATAAAGTGAAAAAAAGACGATATGTGACGTTTAACCCCAAAGTATCTCAAGCTACTTCTTATTAAAAATAAAAATAATTAAAACAAAATGTAAAAACATTGCCCCCTAGATAAATGCTTATATTTCAGACGAAATGTGTGTTGAGAAAATATTCCAGCAAATAAGTGATTTCATTCGTTGCAACAGAATCCAGCAGAACGACTGCGTAACATTCACAATAATAAAAAGTTAGTAACACGTCTTAAAAAAAAAATTAAACAAAAACAGGCAGAACATTCATAACAATGTAAAAGAAATTGTATTTTCAACACAAACTTGAGAACAGGTGCGCATGAGAGTGTTTTTTTGTGTATATACAAAGCCTGTCTACTGCCCAAACCTAACATTAAAGAGATATTGCACCGAGAGAGAAAAAAAAATAAAAAAAAAAACGCAGGTAAGAAAATTTGGTGGCCATCGAAAAAGATGGCGGCCCAACTGGCGTGACTAGGTTTAGTCATTTCCTCCACAGAGCTTCAGCAGAGTTTTCCTGTAGTCTCCGGACGTGTCCCCCTGTAATGAAAATACAGTTAGTTAACCAATGGCTTATGTCCTAAACGCCCACGAACCACTCGATTATTCAAAAAGAAGGGAGACATGTTGGTCAACGGTGAGCCAACATCATCATGTTCAACTGGACTCCTCAAGAGGAGGCGAGGAGACCAAGAACTAGTAAAGCTGACCAACTCTACTTCTAACTCACTAATGATAAGCATCTCACCAGCGCTCAACGGCAACTCAGCAACCTTTTGGGGCAACTCAAGACTCGAAATTCCACACCCAACAGCAATGAAGGTTAGACCACTCAAGTTGAAGCTTGAGAAGATCAAAGAGTTGAGTTGGGTCGTGGTCCAGTTGGAAGACGGGTTGACTTTGGCTACGTAAAAGCCAACGTTAGACAAATACTTTCTCTTTGAAGAGGTCTTTGGCCTGTAATGGTAGCCTTCTTGACTTAAATATGGGCATGGTTGCTGGCAAGTTGGTCATAGACCTCCGAGGTCAGGGTTTGCCCCATGGCAGTCCAAATCCCACCAACTAACTAACGAGCGAAATAGAATTTGGAAGGTTTTTTTCCAAGCCCCAAAACAACCAAGAGATGCTGGAGATACGCGGCCACTGACTCTCTTAAAGGTCATTCCTTACCGTGATGTCCGTGTACAGGGATTTGCCATAGAGCCTCTTGTACTCCAAGCGGATGTCCAGCAGGTCCACCTCACTGCGGGACACCATGATGCGGATAAGAGTCTTGTCTTTTGTCCCGGCGCCCTATAAAATAGAAGAATTTCAAAGTTCATGATCCTTGACATAGTTTAGGAGTGCATCCTACCCCCTGAGAGGTATCCGTCCCCAACTCACCTTCATTGCTTTGTGGAGACGCTCGGCGAAGAACGCGGGAGTGTTTTTAAGGCACTTTACTAGAAAAAGAAAAGAAAAAAAAATATTCAGTCTACATAATATCTTGGTAAGTTTGGGAAATTTTGGGTTACATAATGAAAAACAACCATTCAAACCGGTAAGATGATGAGGTCTACAAAAGAAATAATTTTTTTATTTTTTTTTCAAAAAAAGGCAGAAAAGTAACAAAATCAACACAATTATTTAAAAAAAAAAATCTTTCCCGTCCTGACCAAAAAAGGAAATCTGATTTTATATATTTGTTTTGTATGTTATATAAATACAGAACATTTATATTAAGAAAATACAAAAACTATTTTTTTTTTATTTAATGATATGTAATAAATAATGATTTCTTTAAGATAAATTAAGAAAAGCCCCAGCAGATTACTTGTTACTTGCTGGATAATCAGAGGGATTTTGCATTTAGGGTCTATGTTTTACGAGACCTCGATTTTTACGGTCAGAGAAGTTGTGATTTTTTATTTATTTATTTATTATTATTTTTTTTTAAAAAGGTAAGGAATTTTCTCAACCAGACCTCAAAATATCCTTTTGATACAAAGAATGTCCACAATACGGCACAAAAACGCACACAGTGACCAGGTCAGATGGTTCCGATGAGGTCAACCAAGAAGGACCCATTGAGATAACATGTTTGCCGATAACAAAGACATATTAAATAGCAAACAATTCCCCAAAATAAACTAAAGGGCATGCCAAAAACAAACAAAACACCACACCGGACGCCCCATGCATGGTAAGAATGGACAGAGACGTAGAATGGAACGTTGTAGGACCATTAAACGGAAACTTGGTGGAATTAGTGATCTATCGATTACCAGATGTCTTCTTCTGATGGCATAAAAGAAACCGCGCCAAGAGGGGGGAAAAAAAATATTATTGTTAGAAGTTGGGTCAATAGTGTGAGGTCTAAATCAAATGTTCCACAATGTATAGAAGGATAGGAACAGGTCAAGAACCTGGTAGGACCAGGTTGCGGTGATCAGAGAGACCATTTTCACGGCTGGGCAGGTGACACGGACAACCAAGATGGCTATTAAAAACGAGGCATGGATCTGCTGAGAAGACCCAACATGGTATGACCACGACGGAGGTTTGGACAGAAAGCGTCACAAAATAAAAAAATTAAGATCTCTCCAATCAACCCAAAAATAAAATAAGTCACCGAGATTTTGGGGGGGATTTTATTGGTTTCGGCAAATTTCCCCAAGCCTACAAAGGGCTGATCGTTCCTTGAAGTACTCACCCACGGCAAGCATTCCTCTCTCCAAGTCGCCGGACATTTCCCGACAGATGCTTTTCTCGAGGTCCCGTTTGCACATTCTCTGGTATTCAGAAAACACTGGGGTGGGAAAAAAAAAAGAAACCCCAAGCCACATAAGACTGTATGTTTGATCCAAATAATACCTTTAAAGAAATTCCAGGCTCCTAGGGCAGGATTACAATGTATTTGTTAAGTGGCGCAAACAGTACAACGCTTCACGTTACCTGCATGAAGATGGGTCCTGCTGCGGGAGCACAGAATGGCGTTGAATTTGGATTCATCTGTCCCCAGGCGATTTTCTCCAGCTGCGTACAGCTCCTGCACAACACATGCATTAAAAATAATAATAATAATAATAATAATAATATTCATAGCTGGAAAGCATGGTGGCCACAGATTGGAATTGCATGGTCATCGTGGCTCCTACAAAGAGTCTGTTTCTACACAGATCATCCATGGTTGGGTGTTATAAAGGACTTGGATTCACAGCTCTGGTATGTTGATACCCATCAGGGCTGCCTTCTCTTTATCACCTGAGCTTCTCAAACTAAAGTGTGTCACCCAAAGGAGGACTTCTCCCCGATGCATGCTGGGAGGTCTTCTTCTCACTCACCTGTACATCACGTTGAACGAGGGTCATGTCCACGTTGGCGCTCTCATCCCGGTTTCCCTGTGAGAATCGTAGATATGGGTAAATTAGTCTATTAGCGCATTTCCATTTTCAGAAACAATTATTTAAAAAGAAATTAAAAAATAAAAAGATTCCAAAGCCCCCCCCTCCCAAAAAAAAAAAAATCAATCTTCTCCAGAAATGCTAGAGAAGTGGTCTTCTTGAGTTTGGCCACACAATTTGGAGAGTGCAAAATCCCCGGGTTCTTCTCACATTTATCCATTGGGCAAAAAAAAATATTAAGGTGTCCTACCCCCTGAGGCCAATCGGAGAATTTCTGTGTCCGATGGCCAATGTAGACTTCTTGAAGACATACCAAACCGAAGCTCGAAAGCGAGTGGGAAAAGGAAAGGAACTTACCTGAGACAGAGAAATCAACAGCCTTTGGAAGTGTCCAGAGGTATCACTCTTAATCGCTTGCTCCAAGGTCTTCTTAAACTCTACAGGGCAAGCAACATTTTTAATACGGAGACCATATTGAGAAGGACTTTGATCAAACCATTGGACATGAAAAGATCTGAGCGTTAAATTTATTGATAAAACATACCTGTTTTGAACAATCGGTTTATTTCTTGTATTTCTGCGTTGGTTCGAGAAGCCAAGATCTCGATGAGACATTCTTCATCTGTGCCAGCTCCCTGCGTCAAAAAAGTAAGATTTGGCCTTAAAAGATTGTTGGATATGCTTTAATATTGATGGGTTTGGGGCTTAAAACTCCAATAGGTTTGACTGTTTAGCTGCATATCAGAGAATATTCTCGGCCAATGAAAAGGTAGCTAGCATTCAAAACTTGGTCAATGGGGGCCTGGCTCGGTGGTCAACGGGCACCTGAGTTGGTGCATACTCACCTTAATGGCGTCATGGATTTCCTGAACATCGTATAAACATGGTGGTTTCATCATCGCAAGGATTGTCTTCTCAAAGTTTCCGGACAGTTCAGACTTTAAATCCTTGATTAAGTCCTAGTTAAAAAACGTATAAAAATAATACAGAATTAAACTTATAGAAGGAAACCGAGGGTCTTTAAATTACTCAACACTCAACACTTAAACATGATTTCCTCCAGAAGATCCTAGATAGTCCAAGAAGGCCCTCTTCCCTTTGGATTAGTTTAGAACAGCCTTCTTCTAACCAAGACCTCGTCTATGGTTTTGCATCATGGCAGAGATAGCAGATCCTACTCTACAAAATGTCACTTAATTTAGATAGAGTTGAGGTTGATGCCTTCTAATGGCAGACTAGATGGGTCAAATGGTTCTCATCCGCCATCAAAGCCTATTCTTCTACGAGGACAACATATTTTAGGTCACATAATCTCTCGGGACCTTTGTGCTCTCAGATGGATCAACTCAACAGGACCGGTCTACAGGTCATCGCTGCCTTGTTCTTACCTTTCCATAGGCGGTTTTGAAGGACAGGCTGATTTGTTGCCTCTGTTTGCTGGAGCGGCTGCCCAGACATTCAATAATAGCTTGTTCATCCGTTCCTGGGGTAAAAATGCCAGAAATGGAATTTTTTTTAAAATTCTCATTTTATATTATTCTTAAATTTTACGTAGGGACGGCGATACGGGAAAATGTAATTTAAAAAAAAACAAAACAAAAAAAAAAAAACACCTTACCAAATCCTTTCATCGCTTTCCTTAGTACTTCTGCATCTCTTAGTGGATCAAAGTTTGGCGCATCTACAATCGTACCCCTTTTGCCAACCTAAACAAAATTTAGTTTGTTAGATGAATTATCCATATTTTAATATTTTATTCCATTTTTTTAGTGTGTTAAAAAAAAAATAAAAAAATCTAAAAACACATCCAAAAAAATCTTTAAACCTTACACCAAAGAGCGATATAAAATTTCTAGCGACATGATGTGGAAAATGTATTTTTTGGACCAACGATGGTAGCGGAGATGGTCACTGATCAGAAGGAACTCTAGGCAAAATTGGAATATAAGAGATCAGGACCCTCAAAAGAGCTCCACTATGCTCAAAGTTGAGCTTTCTTGGGGGTTCCTCAAGTTTCTTTTTCAAAGACCCACCGTTGAAAAATGATGGACTAACAACGGCTTAGTTGTCATGGAAAATGCACGGGGAGGGTTTAGCTGTTGAAACACAAAATCCCAAATTGAAATGTCCCCACGTTACCATCACTGGAGGAATGGTAGGCATCCCTGAAGACGGTGCCCCTGGAGTTGGGTAGGATGGCATGGAAGGGTTCACTGCTTGGCCTGGAGGATAGTTTGGCATGGGTTGCTGGCCTGGATAGTTCATCGGAGGCTGTCCAGGCATTGGCATGGGTGGTTGACCAGGAGTCGGCATGGGTGGTTGACCAGGAGTCGGCATGGGTTGACCTGGTAGTGGGGCTCCTGGGTATCCAGGGTTATATCCCGGCATTCCTTGTTGTTGGCCTCCACCTGGAGGAGGGTACATTCCATAGGGAGTGCCTTGAGGCTGCCCAGGCTGTTGTGGGGCTCCATATCCACCCCCGACAGGTGGATACCCACCACTGCCACCCGGTGGATACCCACCACTGCCACCCGGTGGATACCCACCACTGCCACCCGGTGGATACCCACCACTGCCACCCGGTGGATACATTCCTTGTTGCGGGTTCATCCCTCCGAATCCAGCCGGGAAAGTTGGCCCAGGCTTGAGAAATCAAAATAAAGAAGAAAAAAATTGTAATTTCATCATTGTTTTCGGAAAAAAAAATTAAATCCTTACAACAATATTAATTGGCCCTAAATTATAAAAACTAGCGGGCAAATTGCGGACCGACAAAAAACATTATACCGGATCTCCTCCAAATACGATTGGGGAAAACTAAAGTTTTTATTTGTTGTTGTTTTTTGTTTTTTTTAACAAACTCTTCCCCCTTGCCCCCCAAAAAATAATTCCTGGTACCCCTTGGCATTCTCCTCCGGTGAGAATTCCCTTCCAACTGCTCTTACCGTGAACTGCTGGGCGTTGAACTGCTGGGCGAAGCCTGCCACGTCCAGGCCAATTGGCGGTGGGTTCCCAGGCGCCCCCCACGGGTTATTACCTGGGGGATATATAACAGAATACAGCAATTATCAACTCGCTAAACAAGAGGGTGGAGTACGGCATTTACCAAAAGTACCGCATTCCGGCGAAAACCACAAAATATCAGAATTAGAACCAAAAGTAGGATTTACCGGTCGGAACAGGGGGGAAGCCGCTCATCGGGGGATATCCTGGATAATTCATGGTTTAACGGAGATGCACAAGTTACCGCGCGTCCTGAAAATGATAAACAGAGACGTTACATCAGAATTCCGGGGGGATTGCGATATATAGTTACGCTGCATGTATGAACGGTTTAAACCAGGAAGACCCCGCAAGAGTCTATTTAGATAGACCACTTAGAAGGCATTTCTATACACACTATGGGGGCTTTTAGGGCTGTAGAACCCTGCGATACCCTCAAACATTCTGACCTCCTAGAAAAGAGGGGCATCGGGGGAGGAGAGAGGGACTAGACAAGCTGAACAGGGAGACTCAGCAGGTATATATTTCCATGGATTTCCGTACAGCTATCACGGCTCCACATAAGCTTCCTGGCTTTGTTTCTGGAGAGGTAATAACAGCGAGAGTGCAGAGCGTGAATCGGAGGGACGCCTCCCCTTGGGCAGCGATCGGCGCAGAGGTTCGCTCCCACTCACACGGGAACCTGGCCGATAATCAAATATGCATTACCTGGCCAACCCAGCAACAATCAACACACGGGATCTGCTCAGCATCTCATGGATGTACCTGGGAACTGGTAGGGTTTGTCCCCGGCCTCAAGGTTCTTACCCCAAGTCTCAGGGTGAATGGGCAGATTCTCCACATCATAGAGTTTGTGTGACGGGAGTAATAAAGGGTTAATACTTAGGGAGTCTCAGGAGGGTAAGCAAATGCTTACATGTAGCGGTAGGTAGGATTGGCTCTGGAGCAACCAGGGGCTACAAGGATGATGACAAGAGGCTTCTCAACCTTATATGTTCACCAAGTGGCATCTCTAAGAGGGCCTTCAAGTACCCAAGAACCTACATAAATTACAGGGGCAATAAGGCAAACCAAAAAACCCCACAACCCAAGGAATTTAATGTCCATGTGCCTTGAGAGGTCCAGAGTGACAGGGGGGAAAAAAAAATTCTAGTGTACTGGACCAGCCCCGTCTCAGAACGTGGCACGTTATGTCCGAGTTGGGTGAAGAAACTTCTAAAGATCTTCTAATAAGCAAAGGAGGTCCTTAGTACCAGATTCTTAAGGTTCATTCACTATTGACCTCTGCCCTACAGTAACCCAATGAAGAACGATGGTCTACAAACTACGTCTGCAGAAGACACCTCAAAAACTTAAGGGGAACCTTCAACAAGGTGGCCTGGGCAAGGTTTTTATCCATCTATACAATTTATATGGTCCAGAAGACTCAACCCCAACTTGAAACGTTGATGGAACATCTCCAGAAGACTCAACCTCCCACCCTCGAAAGGTTGATGGAACATCTCCAGAAGGCTCAACCCCAACATGAAATGTTGAAGGAACTTTCCAAGCGCTTCCGTTAGCAATCGGAAGACAGATAGTGGAGTGGCTTCTCATATTGTAACATTGTCTGTAATTATGGGCGTGGAGATAAACAAATAATCCGTATTTAAAGGTTAAGGTGCGGAGCTCTACGAAGGGGGCGGAGGAGGCAATTAGGGACTTTAGACTGCAGTCTCTGTAGATACACAGATAAGAGTCACTGTCTCTTTGAAAGAAATGCCAGTCCTAGCTCAGCATACCTGCCAAGTGTCTCTGTTTGGACTGTCCAGTCCCTCTTTCCTCCCCCGATGCCCCCTCTTTTCCAGGAGGTCGGAATGTTTGCTGGGTATGAGGGGATCGCAGGGTTCTACAGCCCTAAAAGCCCCGATAATGTGTATAGAAACAGCAGGGAAGGGGTTAATGAATTAAACGGTGTCAGTGCTGTCTAAATATAGATCAAATTCAAAGCATGATTTACTCCAAGGGACAGCTGGTATCTTAGTAACACGCAGATAACACGTCATGCAAAAAAACAAATACACGCTAAAGAGCCAGCCCTGCAGAACATGGAACAAACATAGAATCTGCCAGCAGATCGGCCCCATCCGGCCCCTCTGGTCCGCCCGTTTCTCCTTAATCAGTCGTCAGTCTCGTTTTAGATTCAGGAGCCATATGCCTACCCCATGCATGTTTTAGGCTGTACCACCTCTGCTGGATGGCTGTTCCAGTTATCCACCACCCTCTCAGTAACAACCGGGGGGAAAAAACCCAAAACCTCTCTCAATGGCTATTTGAAGTATTTTTTCATTATTATTATTTATTGTTTTATATATAGCACCACCATATTCCGTAGCGCTGTACAACGAGCGTCTCCGATATCGCCCCGGCTTGTGTTGTTACCATAAGCAAGGGTAACTGTTGCATAATAAACACCGCCACGCTACGGCCCGTAACATTCAGGAACTCGGTAGATCCTTCTGAACCCGACCGGGAAGCCCAGCTGAGTTGGTATTCAAAACAAACCTATAATTCCTGTTCAAAAAAAAAAAAAAAAAAAAAAGTCCCCTCGCTGTATTAGCCTATACCACTTCTGCCGGGAGGCAGTTCCCGTTATCTACCACCCTCTTCATAAAACTAAAAAGTTTGATTGGGGTTAGCGGCGGGACGTTTTGCGTTACTTTCCCTTTAAGAGAGATTCCCGCGGCTGCTAACAAGCTGTTTTTTTTTTTTTTGAAGCGGGGGATGGGAGGCATTTCTTCAGAAGATTAACCCCGCCCCTCGGCAGAGAGAAAGTAACAGCGGAATTCTCTAAGACGAGACGGTTAGCACAGAGGTAACATCCCCCCCACACACACAAAAAAAGGGGCAAACGGTTGTATAGAACGTGAATATTGTGGAAATGCGGGAAAAAAAAATATAAAAATGTAAAAAAAAATCTCCAAAATTATAAAACGGCGCAACTTTAAAAAAAAAAAAATATATATATATATATATATATATTTATACTTAATATTCTGTTAAAATATAATAATAATTGAAAACGTGTTAGAATCAAATAAAAAAGAAAAAAAATATATATTTTTTTTTAAAAGAGTGGAAAAAAACAATAACTAGTTATATATATATATTTTTATTTTTTTTGTCGAGTGTTAATATGTTAGAATTAAATATACATTTTTAAAGATTTTTTTTTTTTTTAAATAAAGTGAGTGAGCTTTAAATAAAAAAAAAATTATAATAAAAATAAATAAAAGTGGAAATGTGTTAAAATGAGATAAATATTTTTTAAGTGAGTAGAATTTACCAGAGAAAAAAATAAAAAAATGACATGGGTTTTCAGGCCCGGCGTGCGCATGCATGCCTTAAAGCGACACTCCTATGTAAATTGGGCAGGAGCCCCCCCTTTTCTGGTCTGGATTGGTAGAGCCGGAAAGACTGGAATTTACAAATTAACAGAAAGTGCGGTAATCTTCTTCATTAACCCTTTCTGCTCTAAGAAGAAACTCAAAAAAAAGCAATTACCGAGGACTGGGGAAAAAAATTTAGGGAAATTTTTTTTTTTTTAACAAGGAATACAAATTTTACAACTGATTAAATTCAGAATTTTTGGAGTTTTTTAATTGAAAGAAAGGAAAACCGGTCAAATTCTGAGTACTAAGGAGTAAAACCCAGAATTCCTTCTCCGTTTACCATGCAGGCCTGGTTGGGATCCTCCTACGGGCCCAAACAGGAAGTTGTACCCAACTTCCTGTTCTGTCCCCGCAATGCACTGCGGAGGGGCCTCTAGCACCGGGTCCCTCCGTAGCGCTATTATCACAGATACCTCAGGGCGAGGCAGGCGTCTAAACCATAAGCCCCCCCGAGACGCTTCAAATATTAACCCTTTAATAACCCGTCGCCCAGTACTGACCCCCCCTAATGTGTTACCCCAATGGCTCTAGTACCGGTCGTCATGGAAACCATTATTTAAAGAAGCATTTAATGGAGTCACCTGCATTCAAGCGGGGATATCAACCATAACATACTGGGGGGGTGGGGGCAAAAGCACCAATAGGGGGTAACAGAGGGGGAGGGACTTATATTAATTAATTAAATAATTGGGCGAATGAATAGCGTTACGAGAATCCGGAATTAACTGGAAATCTCGTTTTCTGTATATTTTTCACATCATTTTTTTATGGCTTCGGAAAAAGAGGCGCCACACGGTAAATAAATCATTGAGGAGCGTTATTGAATGTTACCATGGTAACCAGCGCCATATTAATCCCCCCCCATATATCATAGAGCTAGATTGTAAGCTCCTCGCCTTCCCATTCTGCCAGTCTAAATGGTGATGTAATCGACTACTTGTTTGGACCCTTTGTACGGAGCCACGGGGTGCGACGGCGCTATATAAGCGAATAAATGACGCAAGTTTAACCCTTTGCTAACCCCAGAAGGTTAACGGCTCACGGGGAGGGGGGTCATGAAGAGGAATATTCATGGATAGCATGAGGTTATACTAAAAAAAAAGTCTTGGTTGCTATGGTGATTGCACAAAAATTGCAGGAGTAGTACCTGGTATTCACCCGGCTCCTCCGCCAGCTGACAGCGCAGGGGGTAGCTGTCATTAAGGGGTATAATGGACCCTCTGTCAGCGCCCCGGCCTGGGCTATATTTAGAGGAATAACCGGCAAGGGAGGGTCTCTGCCTGGAATGACCTTCCTCTCGGGGAGGAAAAAATACTCGGATGAGGTCACAATGCTACCATTTTACAGCTCGGCTCCTCCCAGCATGCCCCGCTACATAAACTATTTACATACGAGGGCCACGGAGGTGCGTATACAGGTACTCCCTTCACTGGATTAGCCTCTACCACTTCTGCTGGGACGCTGCTCCACTCATCCACCACCCTACGACCTTTCGAACAGACAGAGCGCAAGTTTGTTGCCGGTATCTGTTCTAGTGGAAATATAAGATTGTTGGACGATACACACCAGGGGGGGGTATTAAGTCATCGCCAAAATAAAAAAGTCGCGCCCCCCCCCAATAGTTTTGTGATAGTTTTACCCCCTTTGCCTGATTGGGTTAAGCATTCACACAAAAAAATGACAGACAGACCAAAAACTCAGGACTGTGTCCGAAACACAGGACAGCGGGCAGTTTTTAGAGTTCCAAGACCGCCCAATAGCGAAGAACACAAGCTTTCCACATGACGCATGAAAGCCAAACATTAGGGGTTTATTCACTAAACTGGGACGTGAGAGGGGGTAGTTATTGGGAATTTCTAACCCCGGGGGGGGAATAGGGCTGCCTCTGCATAACGTGTATTAGAAGCAAATGCTCTGACTCAACGCTTAGTGAATAAACCCCGCCGTGACGTGCATAGAGCGGTGTGCCAGGTAACATATACCCCCCCCCAGATTGACCCCCCCACAGGGTCAGTTTACAAAAAGTTACCCCACTTTGGAAGGAAAAGTTACAGTAATTAGCGACAAATTGCAACATTTCCGCAACTGCCTGCAAACGCCCTCCCACCCGTTAACGAGGCCGTTTTAAATCTCTACCACCTCTGCCAGGTGGCTGTTCCACCTATCTACCACCCTCTCGGTAAAGTAAAACCTTCCTTGCCAAACCTCTGGTTTTAGACTATGACCTCTTGTACTCAAGGAAGCCCCCTTTCTACCACCCCTGCTGGGAGGCTGTTCCCTGCAATCTCAGCGGGAAAAGCCCCACTCAATGATTTTCCGCTATTAGAAGACGGTTACCTTCAGCGGTCTCGGCTCTGTCTTCGCTGGGAGCTCTCGGCTTGTGTTCCTGGTCTGAGGCTGGGGCTGCCGTCTCTGCAGAAGGAGTGGTTATTGCTGCTGTCTTAAAAAACCACAGAGGTCCCCGCCTCACAGGGCAAACACAGCAAAGCTAGGGGCATGGCCAGTGCGTGAAAGCAGAGGTGTGAGTGTGAGTGAGTGTCTTCCTCATGGAAAGTGTGAGCAATGTTAACCCATGGTGTACACATGAAAGGGTTAAAAAAAAACAACCTTTGCCTACAAGGCAAGATCCAGAAAAAAATAAGGTCTTTTAATGCAAGTTTTGGGGGGGGGCATTTGTTTTCTATGATATAAAGCTGGGGTGTCATTTATTTACCCCAGTAAGGGGGTAATAAGGAAAGGAATTGTACCCCCTTCCAGGGTGCTGGGATTTAAAGATTGCGAAACAATAAGTTGCATTTCTGCAAATGGCCACTAGGGGCATCTGGAGAAAGAAGGGGGGGCACACCCTGCAGCGGTTAATGTAGTTCCTGGAGAAGGCAGAAATGCTTCCAGAGCGCTGTGTTTTATTGCTGCCGAGTGTCCCTGTTTAGTTTGGTCAGTCCCGCATCCGAATCCCTGCTTTTTCCACCCCCTGATGCTCGGAACGTTGGCTGGGTATGAGGGTATCACAGGGTTCTACAGCCCTAAAAGCCCCCCTCCTTCAGAAATGGCAACCGGTTTAGGAGCCATAAGCCTATCCCATGCATGTTTAAATTCTCTCACTGTATTAGCCTCTATCACTTCTGCTGGGAGGCTGTTCCACATATCAACTACTCTCTCAGTAAAGTAAATCTTCCTTACCAGAAGTTTCTGTTTTTCCTTACATAAACAGGGGTGAAATAGTGTCTGTTTGTGGCATTCGACCGCTCCTCGGCTGCTAATGAAAGAGACGCCTCCCTGGTGGGTCTCGCTGAACAATGCGAAAACCAGCCCTTCCAACTCGATCTAGAAAGACCCGGCCGTGAGCTGGGTGACTGGGCTTACCAGCTGAGATGGTATCTGCCTTCAAATACAACATTGTAAAAATGCCCTAGATCTTCCATCCGCAGTAAGAAGACCACGAGAAGAAGACTTTCCAGGAGGACATTTCAGGAGGACCTCTCATGTGGTCCTCTCGGTCTTGGTCATTGACTAATTCGATGACCTCTCCCTCTGTTTGTTATTGTTTATTATTATTAAATTTTGTTTTAATGTTTCCATTAAAATGTTTTTACATTTTTATTTTTTTTTATATATTTTTTTGTAATTTTGTAAAAAAACAAACAAAAATAAATTAAAATAATGTAATATTTTTTTTTTCTTCTCATTTTCATGTGCTTTGTCCTGATAATTTCTCTGAAATTTCCTGTGACTCCCCCAATTTTTTTTTATTTTTTTAGGGGGAAAATATTTTGTTTAGGTAGCAGAAAATGACCACTGACCAAAAATATACCATCAAACAGAAGGCAACGGGGGAGAAAGGGCTCTCTCCCCTAAACAACCGGCCTCCTTCCTAAAGTTTTATGAGTTTTCTAATTAAAATAATTGTCCGGGGCCGCTGAGAACCCGTGCTTGTGGTCCGTCTGTTGGAGAAATATCGGAGTCTTCCGTTAACGACACCAAAGAATGTCCACGTTGGACCCGTCGCACCTCACGTCACCTTCAGATAATGAATTGCACAAGGAGGCTCCGCCCCGTAATTGTGAAATATTCCGCTCACACAAATTTCCAACAGTTATGATAAAGATATCATTTGGAAGTTCCCGATGGGTTAATTAGACAGTGTATCCCTAATTTAGTCATCTGTGCCGGCGACCATCAATTATACGACGTGATACCATGACTCAGAGGTTCACTTTGACCCATAAAACCATGTTCCTGTAATTAAAGTATATATCCAACCAAAAAACGCTACTTCTAGTGATGAGATTTCAAAAAGTTTTCATAAATATCTCTCTGATTTCTTTTTTTTTACCCCAGTTATAGTTTTTGCCCCATAATATAAGGTTTTGGGGTATATCAGACGTTTGTATGATTCTCGCTCTGTTATCTGAGCCCTGATCTAATAAACACCCCGACTCCGTATCATACTGTCACACAGTCGGACTCTCTGACTAATGAAAGTCTATGGAGGAACGGACTTCATTAGCATCGCCATAAAGCATCAGCTCAGTGTGGTGTTTGGGCCGGGAAAGTCGCCCAAAACACCAGATGACTGAAAACGATGGAGGAGACTCAGAAACTTTTGCCTCCTTTTCATGATCAGGTTGACTCGGTTGAGTGACAACATCTGCCGTGGAGGCCGAAACTAATCTTGTGAGCAAAAGAGTAATTGTTTCTAATCCCAGTGTCAGTGGCCGGTAGCGTAGCCAATCGCAGAGCCACATCAGGATCTGGAGAAGGGATTACAGGACAACCAAGCAGTAAAATCGCTGGTCTTAAATCAACCAACGTCATAGACACCGTGAGTAGGCTTCTATAGATTAGAGATGTAGCACTCTGCCCCCTGGTGGCTGTAGTGGTGTTCTGCAAGTTTCTCTTCTTTCAGGGCAGTGCGATGGAAGCTTCCGGTTCTGTCGAAAGGGATCACGGGTAAGACCTCATATTCCATTATGCAATGAAGCTGCCTGCAATGCAAACAGTGGGCACTAGAGGGAGACATGATCCTGTGGATTCATAACCACCGTAGGTCTCGTAACAGTCCACCGGAAGCACTAGGGGGTCATGAACTCCTTACACAACCATTTCTTAAACACATTGAACACCTAGAGATGGGATGTATACACTTATTACAAAGTGCTTGTGGCCTGTGGTTGCGCGTGCCCTTCCGTAAAGGAAGCCTCAAGCTTTGTGATGTCAGGAAGCAGCTACCTGAAATGATCTCTCTTCTTCCCCAGTAGAGGTCTACGTGGCCCAAAGTTAGTGTTGGATACACAATTTCAAGCCTTTATCAGAAGCTAAGGTTAGAGGTGGAATTCTATGAGAATAAACCTGGCTCTAGCAGATGCGCCAGGCCCCCAGCCCACCTTGGAATCCACGTGGCCACCATCGCCCTAATTCCTTGCCAAGCCGTGCATGATGTCTGACATACTCATGAATCCCCCAAACCTCTTAGAAATGGCTGCCATCCCGGCCACAGCTGGAAATAAGATGGAGACAATTAAAGGAACATACATAGATAGGCTGACTGAGCCTAGGGCAGCAGGTCCAGGAGGGTGGCAGCCCCCCTCTTGGGCAATCAGGCTCCAGGTGTCCTCCTGCTCAGTGGGCCAGTTACATGGAAGATCTTCTGACGACGTTACTGCAGCCTCCAAAGGAAGCTCCTCCGAGGGAAACACAGGCGAGCGATTGTGCGTTTTTATGTATAGTGGGTTTGTGATGTGAAACCGAATCCCTTCGAGGGTTAGGAATGAGGCTTCGCCCGCAACTGGACATGATGCCGGACGGGAAGTCCAACGTTCAACCAGCGTAGGGAGAGTATGACTGTCATTCATACTGGAGACAATGGTGAATTAGAGAGCAAAAAAGGGCAGAGTCACAGACTTCGGAACTGAAACTTAACAAGATTTCAACTTCTTGAATGAAGCTGCTGCCGGTTCCCTTCTCACTACATCATCGGTGACGTTGAACCCACTCAGCATCAAAATCCTACTGGCTATTTATGGACCTTACAAGCAATTCATAGAGATGCCACCATGTGGGGCTATTCTATTCTATTCTAACTGGGATTTTGGGGTAGTAGCCTCTTTTTTCCCTTCTCAAAGCTCCACAGATGACCACAAGGGACCTTTTGAGTTATGATGTCAACAGGGAATTTGACAACATCTCCATGTCAGAGTTGGTCCATTTTGTGTTCACTTCCTCTGCATCGTCCAGTCCGACTCAGAGATGTAGAAGTCCATTAGTAACAATGTGGCTTCTCAAACACCACCCTGAGCTGATGCTTTATGCAAATGAAGTCCGTTCCTCCATAGACTTTCATTAGTCAGAGAGTCAGTCAGGGTGATTAAGAGTGAGCCAAACCTGGTTCTATCTCATTTTGTCCCAACAAACTCAATTCATCTGCAGACCTGGAGCCGCCATTGCTGTCAGTCATGTGATATTTTGGGGGACTTTCCCGGCTCAAACTCCACACTGAGCGGATGCTTTATGGCGATGCTAATGAAGTCCGTTCCTCCATAGACTTTAATTAGCCAGAGAGTCCAACTGGTGATTAAGACAGAGCCATTCTATTGTTCCCCACAGGCAGTATTATAAGGAGTCGGGGGTGCTTGTCTAGTAGACTGGGTTCAGATAACAGAGAACGAAGCTGCGCTATGGAGTAATTTAGGATAATTAATTATTAGGAGAGGACCATCTGACAGCGGTTGTACTTTCTTTCTTTTAATAGCGGCTGCTTAGGGTAAACACATCCAAATGGTCCTTCTTTTCTCGTGTCCTAAGGTAGCACGGTCACATAAACTTGGTTTTAATGCAGATCCCTTTGATTAATGAGAGTGGGAATGGAACATGACCCTAAAGGTGTTTTTCCTCTCTTTCCTGTCAAAACATTCTAATACCCAATGACGAGAGCCTGAGCCTACATGAGACAGGCAGAAGGGTGAAACGCATGTCCTTCAGGAAGAGAGAAGCCATCTTGAGAAACTGGAACATTTTAATTTAAAATATATATATTTCTACATAGATTAGAAATATTTGAAGAAAAAATCAGAGGAATAGTAGAATTTAGGGTCTTGCCCAGTCCAATAATCATGTTAAATACATATTGGAGTCCATTCTGGATGGACTCCAACGCATTTTACGGCATGCAAATCGGTGCAGGCATTCTTTAGTTATAGGAGTTAGAAGATGACATTTCTATCTTATAAAACTCCTCCCCATGTGCCTCTCATGAAGGGAGGAAGCATACCTACGTATGCTTTCTGCACACGCTCAGTAGAACACCCATTTAAATCAATGGGAGTAATAACAGCCAATCATGTATAGACAGGGCCGGACTGGGGATGACAAGAATGACTAAAGAATCCATGCGCCTATTTGCATACCATTTTGGGAACTAGACTGTTCCTTTCAAGGCAGGTAAGGGCCCATCTAGTCAGGTTAGGGCCCTGGGATACGCTACCCCATGTAGGTTTAAATTCTATCACTGTATGAACCTCAGCCACCTCTCCTGGGAGGCCGCGCCACTCATCTACTGCCCCATCTGTTTCGATTTTGGGGTTCTTGGCATGGATTTTCTCCTTTAACGCTCAGGTTTTTCTTTCAGCCTCTAAAGACTAAGCGAACAGACCCTCAGGACAATATCAACTGAGAGGGAGGTTTGGAAAGCTGAAATCTGGATACGGAAATGACCTCTCTCCGGACGGAATGTTGGAACACAGCAAACGCATGTTAAATTATGATAATAATCCCGATAACATTTTAACCGAAAAGTGTGAAATTGAGGATTGGGGGGGTGTTAACAAAAATGATGATTTCTGTGCTGAGGCAGCAGGCGTTGGGTCTCTTTGTGTATTTTTGGGGTTTGAACAAAAATGGGGGGGGGCTCGCACCACACTCATGCCTAAAAGGGGGAAAAAAACATTTGAAACCATTATTTCCACGAAAAATTATCCATATAAAAAAACGTAAAATTTACCGAAAGAGGGTTAAAAACAATAGGAAGAAAGTTGTGTAAATTTGCCACTATGAAGCCTCCTTGCATGAATTTTTTTTGTTTTTTCTGCACTCCTGCCAATTTCCCTGATCTACAGCGCCGCGTATTATTTTACTGTTGCTAAGGCAGCAAAGAATTTCAGGATAATGGATCCCAGGAGTTACTGGTGAGGTCAGCAACCCCCCCCCCCAATTTTTGGAACTATGGATTCCTCCATCTGCACCCCTTTGAGGGTGGTGGTAGTGGGCGTTGAGTGGATGCAAAAGTATACTATGACATCACAGATAAGCATTTCTCCCTGGATGAGGCCAGAGGAGAGTTGGGAAAAGTGATGTCATTGATGTCGAAAAGGACACAAAATGTAGAGTGGTCCTACCTACCAAACCATAAAGTAAAACGGTCTTACCTACAATCACGGAATGAAGAATTCTCCCACCTACCTTCATGGAATGTAGAGTGTTCCCACCTACCTTCACTGAATGTTGAGTTGTCCTACCTAAGATCACAAAACATAGAGTTGTCCCACCTACCATCATGAAATATTTACTAGTTCCACCTCCTTTCATGAAATGTGGAGTGGTTCAACCTAACGTCGCAAACAATTTAGTGGTTCCACCTACTGTCACAGAATGAAGAGTTCTCCTGTCCCACCTCATGGAATGTATCCTGCTAGGTTAAGAAAAGTGGGCCCACGTACCTTCACAGAATTTAGAGTTGTCCTACATACTTTCATGGAACGAAGAGTGGTCCCACTTACCTTCATGGATTGAATAGTTCTCCTGCCTACCTTCAAGTCATGTAGTGTTCTCTCAACTCCCTTTTACAAAATGTACAGTTGTCCTACCTTCACGGAACGAAGAGTGCTCCCACCTACCTTCATGAAATTATGAGTGGTTTCACCAACTTCACGCAATGTAGAATTCCCAACCAGCTGTTGGCCAAGAGCAGATCCTGAGAGGGTACAGGAATCAACCAGGAGCCATACCTAGGTAAACCTTTGAAAGGAGAACTTGGACACGAGGTCAACGAAAGTGAAAGGAGGCATTGGCGGGGTTTCAATCTTAAGAAGGTAACCAAGAAGGTGAGAAGAATGAAAGGAAGCAATGTGTTGGGTGGAGCACCCAGAAGGCGTTAAGTTGTTGACCTGCTTAAAACATGGGCTCCAGTTTTTCGGTAGGAGGTGGTGTGCTTCAGAATTCCCTGTTGGTGAAGGTTGTTCTTGAAATTGTTATAGAAAGGGAGTCCAACGGGACATTCTATTGGTTAAAGAAAACTCAGTCTAAAGTTTGGTAACACTAGCAGGACATCCCTCGGGCGTTGAGTCACGTTGAAAAAGGGTCCATGTGTTTGACTCTCTCTTAACACAATCAAGCTAAAAAACTGTGTAAACATCCTTTTAATCATATAATCTACCCAAATCCCACACCCACCCCCTGTCCTAAGTAAACAATGCACCCAGCCAGGTGCTAATGCGTTGGCCAGGGGTAGAATCTCAGATAAAAGACCCACACAGTCTGTTTACTTTTCATGCACTCCCACCTATCCCAGAATACTGGAGTTGGAGTAAAGCGAAAGCACTTTGCTTTATAACACCTTCTTCTCCATCATTAGCAGCTGTCTTCCGATGTGCGGCATTTGTTAGCTTCGTAAATTGAGGAGCATTTGCTAAAATAGGGCAAAAACAAAGACAACTGTACACAGGCTAGCTGGAAAAGTGGAAGTTCATTAGAGGGGTCATGTAGAATGCACATGTATAAGAAATCAATGATGTCATGGGATTTTTGGTGCAAAATGCTGTATATGACATTTGGGACATCATAATAATCCCGGCAACATGTTATGACGTCATGACATGACATCATGACATCATATCCATGCATCGTCACTCAGCTGGTTCTTTTTCAGATAAAGACTGGAAAGGAAGAAGAACTAAAGTAACATAAACATGGTTAACCAAGTTGAATAGGTAATTATCTGCCGCTGGTTGATGAGGTTGAACATCAGACTCGTGTATCACATGATCGGAAAACGGTATCACTACCAGCCATGATAACAGAAATCCAAGGAACCTTCTAAGAAACCTATGTTTGTTGTATGAAAACCAGGTTGGGTTCTACTGGATGTCTCACAGGTGGGTCCACAGTGTCAAATCCAAGGCCACCTACTCTCCTGAGGACTTGCCCATCACAGAGACACCATCAGAAGTATTTCTGGTGGCTTCCGTCAATGGTGGGACACCTTTTCACTGAATAGATACAGTAACAATCATGAAGGAGAACACTCGCAGAGTTCTCTTTTTTGATGATGGCTAAAGAAATGATCGACCTACATGGTAGGCAAGGAATCCAACCGTGCAAGAAAAATCATGAAAGTAGGAAATGGGTGGTAATTTGAGGATGTGAAGCATGAGTTATGAGCAAACAACGCAGTTTGAGGTATTTGGAGAGAAGATAGAAGTCCTGGTACGTGTAGCAATAGAGGATGCTTTATCTGTTTAAATGAAATCCTGGAGGAGACAGGCCTCCAGTTAATGGACTGCCAGAGACAAGAGCGGCTCGGTGAATGGAGAGTTCAGAGAGTAGGTCTGGTTGCCACATGAAAGATTTAAGGCTTAAGGAAAGCAGGGAGATTAAAAGTGAGGTTTGCGAAGGTTCCAAAAGGGAATGATAACTTAGTATATGAAATAGATTTGTGGAGTGGCTTCTGAGAGACAAGGGCAACCTGCAAAAATATGGATGAGGTGAAGGTGGCAAGGATTACTACACAAGGAAATGGAGTGAAGATAAGGAAAAAATAAGGAGTATGAGATGGAACCCCTGGTTACTTTGTTAGGAAAAAGTGAAGTGGAGAGGTAAGGAGAAAAGACAATGACAAGAGATGACAGGAAGAGATGCCAGGAGAAGAAGAAACAAAGAGGAGATGATGAGAAGAAGGAGAGAAGACCGTGACAAGTGATGGCAGGAGGAGACGACAGGAGAAGAAGAAACAGAGAGGCAATTGTAAGAAGAAAGGAGAAGAAGGAGAGAAGAGCATGAGAGGAACAGAAAGAACGGAGAAAGTCTAGAAAATAAGAGTAAGAGAAAGGAACATGAGGAGGAGAGCAGGAAAAGAGAAAGAGATGAGAAAGCATGAGAAAAAAGTTGGAAACCGAGGAGGAACGAACGCAACTCTGTATTGAGAAGATGGTAGCCACCACGGGGATCGCGGTGAGGCAAGTAGAATGAACGTGAGCCTGACTGAGAGCAAAGGAGGTAGGGTGGCATTGAGAGTCAGAGCTAAACAAAGCTTCTCTCAACCAAGCCTGCCCCTTGGCCTGGCAGTAATCCATCATATGTGGACCCCCTCCAGGGCAAATCATTGAGGAAGGCAGCATGATGTGTATGAGGTCGTCACTTGCACTGGAAAGGGTGGATGTAGTAGAGACGTGGAAATCTATACCTTTCTCCAGAACTTCAGAGGAACGACCTGTTGGGGGCACAATTCCTAGGCAGATATCTTCATGGCCAGACCAAGTGATGGAGCGACTATCAATGCTGCCAATTAAAAGAAAGGTAGTTCCCACCCATATAAAGTTGGCTACAGCCATGTTGGTCCAGGAGAACATGGAGTCTTTAGTTAAAGTCGACACCTTTTATTGGGCCAACATAACAAAAAGATGTAAAGTTACGTAAGCCTTTGGGACCACAGAGGTCTCTTCTTCAGATGGAACTGTGGCTATTTGTTATTTGAACTTGTGTGGGTGGCTGGTCGGAAGTATGAGAGTTTTAGCTACTGGGCTTCTTCTCGAAACTTGTTTATTTGGGCGCCGATTTCGAGGCTCCATGCCACTACCACCTCTACTGGGAGGCTGTTTCATGTATCTACCATTTCCAGCTACCACCGATTTAGAATTCATACACATTCTTTGAAGGCAACAATGTAACAATTCAAACATTTACAAACAACTTGAAAAATAAACATTATTTCTAAATGATTTGTTACTGTAGCAAGAACATCCCCCCCCCTCCTCTTCTCCTCTTCTTCTCCAGCCTCTTTGGAGTCTCAGAGGAATGGTTTCCCTGGGCTGCCTCCTGACCTTCCTGCATATGCAAATGAGGAAAAGCCATTCTGCCCAATCAGAGGCCAGCATGGGCGAGGCAACAGAGGCACATAGCGGATTGCACTGCTAGGGAGAGAGAGAAAAAAGAGCTAGCTGAAAAGTTTGGGCAGGAGAAGTCTGCAGCAATGCACTTACTGTCAGCCCTCCATAGGAAGGAAAGATAGGGGGGGGCAGAGGAAGAAGAAGGGAAGAAGAGCCTGGAGGAAGAAGGAGAAGAAGGAACAGGAGGGCCAAGAAGAGGAGAAATTCTGCTTTGAGTGGAGGGGGGATTTGAGGCTCCTACTTCTTTTTCCTTCCCTGTGTTTTGGGGGTGGGGGTGGGAGGCAAGATGAGCCTGTTGTCAGCTATTGATACCACTGCTTCAGTCTACCAGCCTGCTCAGCTCCTTAACTGGGTCTACCTATCCTTACAAGACACTCACCAGCCAAGTGCCTTTGATGCCTTCAGACCAGAATCCAGCTCTGCCTCCCACCCTGATCTCAACAACTACTCCAAAAGCCCCCCTGAGCTAAGCTCCTCCATCCACTCCAGCTATCTCAGCAGCTTCCTGCAGCTCCAGAGGACTGAGGTGTGTCCAGAACTTCATAAACCCCCCTTCATCCTTGTCTTCCTCTTTCTCCCCATGTATTATAATGGTCTTTAACCCTTTGTCCTGGGGAAGGAGGAGAAGAGCCAAAGTTAAGCCCTAGAACTTCATGACTTGCTCTCCCCCCTCCTCCTCCCCTGGCACTTAAAGGGTTCATGTCTGCATGCTCATGTCTCATCCTACCTCTCTTCTTGCCCTGCAATCAGATCCATTACTAGCTGATTTCCATGCTAAAAACCCATAAATCCATCAGCTCTTTATTTAGATTATATTTAAATTTTATATATATTTTTTATTATTTTCTATTATTTTTTATATAGATTGTCAAATTTGCTGCTTTTCTGTATAATTGTGTCCCAAAACTGCAAAGTTTGTCCTTTTTACAGTTTATTCACTGATTGCCTGCTTCTTCTAACAACCCCAAAGCAGCCTTTTTTTAAAAAAAAAAAAAACAACTAATATTTTCAATAACAAATCATTCTCTGCCACTTTTACATCATAACTTTTAAAATTCTTATTTTACTATAAATATATATATTAGATTTTATTGCTTGTAAAAAAAAATGTTGGATTTTTAATTTAAGGCCAGATACCCTGATTTTTAAAAGTTACTTATTTTAAACAGTCAACGTTCCAAAAAAACCAAAAAATAATTTAATTAAAAAATAATATTGTAGCAAAAGTTTCAATTTAGAAAAATGCAGTTTTTTTAAAACAATTTTGTTCTCAAATTGAATTTTAACTTTAAAATTCGATTTCAAAGTGAAATTTGAAGAGTCAAAGTGTTTAAATGTCTGATCTGGTCTGAAAATGTGTGCCTTGCATACCAACGCTTCCTTTATATGGCATCTGGCTTTGCTCTTGGGGAGGAATTACCAGAGTATAAGGATAATAGAGTTTACCACCCACCCCCCCAAAAAAAAGGTTTGTCGAAATTAAACGATCCAATTTGCAGACAAACTTTCCAAATTCTTACAAACTTTTTTTTTCTTTTACTTTAGTATCCATCCAGGGTCTGCTATGAAAAATCCTTATACTTTTTCCAAAAATCACCATAAAAGTTTTAATAACTATCACAGAGCTTGTTTTAACCATACTTCAAAGTATCTCTGGAAAAAAAAAATAAGCAGTTCCAGGCCACAGTTAGAGAGGAAAAAAAAAAGAGTTTCATCCCAAAAAAATTTTTGGGAAAGAATTGTAAAATGTAGGCCAGGGGTACAAACGGAGGTCATTGGTTTTGCAAAGTATTTTTTTTTTTTATTATTTTTGTATTTAAAACAAATATAAGCAAACTGGAATTTTGGTAGAACTTTATTTTTGGAATCAAATTTTAAAAAGAAAAAAAATTATTTTATGTTTTTTAAGGATATTTCATTTAGAAAATTGGATTCAAAATGTATTTAAATTTTGTCGGAGGCTCTCATTCCAGTTCTGCTAGAAAAATATTTCCAAAAAAGGGAGAATTAAGAATATATATTGAGGAAGCTTCATTTTTAATTTTTTAGGGGGATTTTTGTCCAAAAAGCAATAGGAAAACTATAATTTTGTATTTTTTTTTTTGCATTAAAAAGTAATATTTCAAAACATTTCAAAAATTATATTGTTGGTGAATTGATCTGAGCCACAACAGGCACTGTCTTCAGAGTTAGGATTTTGGCCTACTGGTTAAAATTAGGACCATGAAAGAGTCCCCCATCCCCCCCCCCTTGCATTTTTTTTTTTTGCAAATTTGCTTTTTATGTTACAATTTATATTTCAATTTTTAATTTGGAATTTTTAATATTTATGCAGGCAAAGGGCATTAAACTTTCAACAAATTCAATTTTTCTAAATTTATTTTGAATTTGGAAAATGTTGGCCAGATTTTTTTTTTTTTTTGCTTCATAAATTCCATACAGGCAACTAAACGCCATAGACTAGAGGTCCAGAGACCACCCTGCCAGTTTCTTTTTTTTTTTGTATAATATATTCTAGATAGGAAATATGGGCAAATAAACAAATTCTTCAGACTTTATGTACAGCCAACCATTTCAAATTTTATTTTTACATTCTAAGCTATTTTTTTATTATTATTATTATTATTATTATTATTATTTTATTTCTCATAATTTATCTGTATGCCAAAAAAAAAATAATCCACAATTTGTCTACGATATTTTGAATCTGGAGTTAATGATAAATCATGAAAATAACAAAAAAATATTATTACCTATTTTATTAACTGTTTTATTTTTTTTATTATAATTTTTTTTTAATACTAAACTAGTTTTGCATTTCCGAGCCATAAAACATAGGGTTAATTTCTCGATGTGAAGACTTTTTCTTGATTTCTGAGCGGCCTCTGCATTTTGAGAGGGTTCTAATGAAAGGCTATACACACACGCACACGCACACACACACACACACACACATATCTCCTCTTTAGCAGGACGTGTGTGCAGTCAGCATACAAATTACCCTTAACAGTTAAACTATTCACTTCCCCTGGTGTGCTGCGCCTGGGGAGTACACACCGTTGGCCCTAATGATACGGAGGTGGAAGTTTCTTGGCAGTCTATGAGCCTCTTGATTTTTGTACTGGGGCTTTATGTGACCTGCCTTAGTTTAAAAAAATAAATAAAACACCCTCTTGTAATGCTTCCTTTACCAGGAGGTAGTTCAGGGGACTGTCATCCATGATAGCGAATGGATGGGACGGTATTATTTATATATGTTCGAGGGTTTTTAATGTTTTTTGGTTTTTTTCTTTTTTTTTCATACGGTATATCTGAAAATATGAATTGTTCCTTATATTAACTGCAAAAAAAAATAAAATCTGGAAATGCTTTTATTTGACCAGTTATTGCAAAATAAATAAATAAATAAATAAATAAATACAGTAACCAGACTTTTTAAACAAGTTTCTGTGTTGAAGATGACAAAAGTTAACACAATTAACAAACACACCTATTTTTTTTATATTTCTTAATGATTTTTTAACCAAAACGATTGTGATGCGGGTAGTAACCATCGATAATGTTTCTTGGTTTTAAGGGTCAACCTCTGACTTCTAGTCCATGCAGGGTATGCGAACAAACTTTGTCTTGTGATGATGTTTGGTGATGTCATGATTGGAAATGGCCAATCGTAGCCAACATAGCATTCCGAGGATGCTGCGTCTCGCGCGCAGTCCTTCTGCCCATCACCGATGTCATCTGCCGACCCATAAAGAGCCGGCATAGTCCTCCATGATTTTCTTCCGAGCTTCTTTTAAAAGTGGAGTGCCGGGATATGAGGACCCAGTAGTAAGGTCAGCGTCAGGAGAGGGCGACAGGCGGCATTGGCCTGGGTTAGGTTAATACATCACTGGTTATGTCTCTAGGGTGCCATGTTTCTGCGGCCGCGAGGACCTCAAAGCTATTGTCCACGTACATATGTGAATGAACTACAGACCGTGGACAACTTCACATCTCAGGAACATGTATGTGTCTTGAGTCGTTCCAGTGGCCGCGTGTTAAATTGGGACGGTGACCTACGCTATGCAGAAATAGCAACAGATTAGCAACCGATTAGCAACCGATTGCATCGCAAGATGTAAAAATATCCTGGTGCCTCAGATAATGCGTGTGTGAGAATGACGGACGCTCATTCGCACGCTTCAAATAAGTCGATGGCAATCACCCCCGTATGTAGCACATTGGAAATTATAAAGGGTACGTCAGCAAGGACCATAACTATAATCACTTCTGTGTGACATCACTATGATGACATCACTACGCTTATTTGTTTCTTTGAATGAATATGTTCATTGATAATGGAAACTAAAGAGGGACTTCGAGATGACTGTTTAGTGATGGATGCTGAAGACCATTCTTTGGATTTGATAAAATAATACAGGAGATCAGTAAAAAAAACCTTGGAAATACCAACCTCAGGTAGGCCATCAAATAGAGTCTACAAGAATGATCTGTTATTCTTGTAGACCACGTGCAGACCATGCCCACAAAGGTCTTCTCAATAACAAAGGCCTTGAGATTGGACTAAGAACCCAAAAATTCCAGATAAGGTCAAACTTTTTGAGCTTTCCAGGTGTCCATCAGTGATGGTTTAATGCCACCACGTTGTCCTGAGCCATTGGTATTTTGTAGATCTGGAAATTCAAGCTTCTGAACCCTTCTGAAAGTTGTAGGACCTGGCTCCCAGGTGTTCCTTGGTCATGGCTGAATGCCACCACATTGTACTTTGTACTTTGTAGACTTGGAAATGTCATCTTTTCAATCCTAAATTGCAGGACCTGAGTGATTATCGGAGTAAATATCGAAGGTGACCCTAAACTAGTACGGTTTGGTTCATAATGAGGTAGAGTGGGTCTAATAAAGAGGGCATCGAGAGAAACATTGGATGAGAAGAAGAGAAAACCTAAGAGAAAAAACAGAGGGGGCAAAAAAGGAAATTGAAAACAGGGAAGGGGAGGAGATTGAGTAGAACTTGTAAGAAAAGACGAGTTCTCCGTGTATAATAAGACTTTTTTTTTAAGAAAAAAGCTAAGGAACAGAAAACAGCTGTTTGTGCCGGCCAGCTGTTTCCCTGTGCAAACTCCCTTTGTGCCCCGAAACATGTTATGAATACAAGCCTCATCTGTGAGGGAACAAAGACGCAGAGTGTGTCCAGTGTCAGCTCAGGAGAACTCCCAACTGGAGGACAATTTGTTCTTGTAAACCGTGGGTTTCTCATTTTAACCCTTTATTCTCTGAAGGCTTTTTTTTTTCCGCGTAGGAACGTCGCGTGAACGAGCTTAGCGGGAAATGCAAAAATCACACTAAATAACAGAATTTTATTAAAAAAATTTTTATGGATGGTGCGCTAAGGTCTTTCAATATGGCGTCTAGATCTAGGTACTAGATATAAAAAGCAAGAATATACTAGTAAAACTTGATCTCGCACTGGAGTTCCACAAGAGGGCCGCTTTGGTTTTAGGTCTAGCTGTGGGCGGGGCATCGCACCCTATTGGAGGCTATTTTATTCGCATTGGAGGGATAATCACAGGAAGTTAAGATGGCTGCTCCCATGATATACACATAGGGGGGGGTTCTAATACATAGATGTCTAATTCATAATCCTGTATCTTGTTTGCCAGCATGTACCCCCCCCCCATTAGTCTATTTAATAACATTTTAGGGCTAGTTCAGAAAACAGGAGACTGGTTTTAGAGTGCCCAAAGTGTCCAAATGAGCTTCAAAACAAGGAGACTGCTATTGAATGTATTACATCATGGATGCCTTAAACATAGCCACTATTGCCCTCTTTAAATGTTCTTCTATACAGTACACAAAATTATTTCTGGTAGAAAGAGTGTCTTCAATAGCTGTCTCAGGAGGCATCTCCCTGGCTTTCTTTGGGAGCTTTCTGGAGAGGAACCGACGTGAATCGAGACCCAAACACATCCTGGTCAGCTGGTTCTGGACACTTTTGGAGTCTTTATACCAGCCTTACTATTCCACAACAGCACCAGTTAGATATGGTCTTCAAAACGACGGTTCCCAGAGCTTTCGAGATGTTTACCTTTTTTTTTTTAGTGTTCACAAAAGTACATTTGTGATTTGATTTTCTGGGAATTAAGGTATTTGCTAGGAAACGTTGTATATCTTCTTTCAGGAGCCACTTTCCTAACTTTACGTTTTCTGTTTAAGCTGCTTTCCCTGGGGCGTCCAGTTAAAGAATTATTTAAGACTGTTGTCTCTGGGGGCTGGGGATATTCATTAATCAGGGCCTAGGAGAGAAAGTGCAGATTTGGTTTTTATACTCCCAATGAGTAGATTTATGGTCAGTCCAATTGGAATTTAGACACATCAATTAAACAACTAAAGGGATGACGTAGAGAAGACCTGAGATGAGCTTTGTCTTCTCAAACTATTCATTGATAGGTCAAAAGGTCCAACTTGGACCTTCTTGTAGGGTTGCAAGCATTTGATGCTTCCAAGTCCTTCAAGTCCCAGGAACTTCGCTGGCCATAGGGAGTGAACTCTCAAAACAAGGGCCAATGTAGCCCAAGAGTAGCCCTTAGATGAACTTTGTCTTCTCAAACTATTCATTAATGAGCCAGAAGGTCCAGCTTGGGCCTTCTCATAGGGTCGTGGTCGGCTCGTTTCAACTGTGTCACAGACCCCCCTCCCCAAGGACCTGAAGCCCTGGCTGTACTGTTGACCCTTCCTCTTGTTGACATGGTTTTCACTGATTATCTTGGCGTTAAAAATGTATATTAATACGCGTGAGATCCTTCAGCTCCTCAAAGCCTGTGCTGAGGTGTCCAGGTTGGGTTCTCCAAGGGCGGTGAAACCTGTACTAAAGGTCGGAAGATCCCACATTTTTGGCTACGGAACCTTGAGTAGTTGTAGTTGATACCGCACTGTCCTGCCTGTGTTTCTAGCCCGGTGAATTGGGCCCGGGCATCTCTGAATGTCCTTTAAATAGACTCCTATGAGCTATACCCCTGCCTGCTGCTATATCTAGCTTAGCTGAGCCCGCGACATGAATGCAGGGCCGAAGAGGGGGGGTAGATATGGAAAGAGTTATTTAAAGGTCTCTACTTAAAGTTGAGGTTGCATACAGTCTCCTAAGCTCTCGAGTTCCAACGAAGGTTCCAACAGCTGCTATGGTGATTGCACCACATTTACCATTTTAGGGGTATATTCGCTAAACTGGGATTTAATGGGTGAGCTGAACAAATTATTGCCATGGGGAGCTTCTCCAGTGGGAAGGGCTGCAGGAAGCCTGTATAATGTATAGTTCTTGGGGGACGGTTGCTTGAAAGTCATTTGAACTATGCATTATACCGGCCATCCCACTGAATTGAACTATACATAGTGCAGGGTTGGCTCAACCTTTCTTGCCAGGGAAGCTCACTAGCTTTTCGCAATGCGTGGTGAAGTAAAGGAGATTGCGTAGACATTTGTCCGCTCTTCGGCGACTTAACAATAAAGGGGAGATAACTTAATGGGGAGGAATAACCCTGCAGATCCTGAGAACAGGAAGCTAAAATGGCTGCTCTCATGGCATACACATAAGGCGGGTTTAGAATACTTGCCCACCATGGTATGGATTGTGTTACACAAGGAACAGACCCCCTATCTGCTTCTCTGTGGAGCAGATTTCTTCTGGCCAAGTCTTCTTCTGGTCAGTGTCCGCGAGAGGGTGGACACCGCTTCGCGCTGTATTTCATTGGAATGAAATCATTTTCTGATGTGCTGCCAATTTACATTTTGATATTACCTCCCCGCAGAAATAATACTTTGTTTGCCAAACACAGGACGGGTTCGTCAAAGTCCACTTAATATTTTCCACCGCGGTCTCGGCCCTGTGTGCCTAATCTATTCGATGAAGAAGGTCACTAATGCGCAGTTTTACTACCACTTGCTATGTATTTCTGTTGATGGCCTTCAAGTTCAAACCATGTCCTTCTCTCTCGTAGGCATTAGGCAACAGCCTCTACAAAACTACATCCCCATACGGATCCTTGAACAACATCGTCGATGGGTTGAGCTCCTTAACTGAACACTTCTCAGAAATTTCCCTCTCCAACGAGAACAGGAAACCCAGCAAGAGACCTCCACCCAACTATCTGTGTCATCTCTGCTTCAACAAAGGACATTATATCAAGGACTGTCCACAGGTAAGAGTTCCTCCACCCCTCTGACTCGGGAGTCATTTGGTATGACCCATGGTCATTAAGCCTGTAGACCCTTAACTGGACCTACAGAAGGAACAGCAGAGAAACCTAAGAGAGAGACAAGCTGAAGACTTGTATGGGGTCACACCAGGTCTGTGACTCAGTTCCTTCTAGGGGAGGAATGATTTATTGGGGAGGAATAATCTTGCAAGTCCAGATAACAGGGAGTCCAGATAACAGGGAGTCCAGATGACTGCTCCCATGGCCTATACATAAAGTAGGTTTATTTATTACGCAGACTGAATCGTAACACGTAGAAATTGGCAATATTTCTTTGTTTTCAAAGTAGAAGATCCCGGAAGCCCTTTCAATATGTGTGTTATTTTTTCTCCCTCCTGAAACACTGCGGAGGGTGAATAAGCCCCCTGCCATTTGCAGGATCTGCTATGTTATCCTATCTAGGAAGCTAGGGTGGCATTGGCAGGTAGAGGTAGCCGCAAGTCACAAGCCATCCCGGCTGTTTCACAGCATGAGACAGGTCTGAGCTGGCCAAATGGCCATTAGGTTGGTGCCCGATTGCCCTCCTATGTACCTTTATTGTCGCTCATGCAGCCGACCCCTTCCTTTAGTGCATGGTCCCCTGCTGGATACATGAGGCTGCAAGCTGTGAGAGCATCGCTCATCAGACGCTGGCCTTAAAGCGGCAGCGCTAGTTTTTAACTCCCAGCCCATCCCTGGATTGTTAAACACTAAAAAAAGTATACAGCTTTCAAAATGATTTAGTCTCCCAACGATGAAGGCTGTCGGAAAAGACGTTGAAAATGAAAAGCAGTTTATAACCGGGTCCCCCCTAATAAAAAAAATGTGTTCCCCCTTTATAATAACCAGGATTTGCCATTTTTTCCTTCTTCTGTCCCACCGGTTGTTCAATCTGAGAGAAGCCAAAAGAGTGTGATGCGCTACCTCTCCGGCAGAAATAGTTAAGCTTTCTAGATACCGCAAATAAAATCCATATGTCCATTCCCTGCCCCCTCCCCCCCCCCCTTACCTACCCAAAATAATAGCTCGTGTACCCCTCCCCTATATCAGCTGGATTGGGTTACCGCCAGAAAAATCAAGAGAAATTCCGAGAACAGCTGTAACTTTAGCCTGCCGGCCGCTCTCTATTCCCTCTGCAGGGGTAACATGCCTGCCTCTCGCCCTGTCTTAACAGAAACTTAATAAAATACTGGATTGTTGAACTCTCCAGAACGCTAATATCCTTCCAAGGATGGGGGTCTCCAGAACTGTCCCCAATACTCTAGGTGAGGTCTGTCCAGAGATCTGTAAAGTCGTATAACCTCCTCTCGCTTCCTGCTACTAATGCCTTTCCTTGTGCAACCCAGCACCCTATTTGCCCCCCCCCCCCCTTGTTCCATTGCCTGCTTCACTTTAAGTCCTTAGAAAAAATTACCTTTGAGTCCCTCTCTTCTGCTGTCACTGACAGCACAGGGGCCACCAATGCTATTTGTTGGGAGGATTTTTATGTCCCAAGTGCGTTATTTTACATTTATCAACGTTAAACTGCAGCAGCCACATTCTCAATCATCCTTACTTACCTTATTTTGACTTGTTCTCCCTGTAGTAAACCCGAGCTGTTCCTCGTCTTACGAAGCGTTTACATCCAGATACTTAGCAGACCTTCGCTTAATGGGTTTCCATTAATCGCCCCCCACACACACACACACACGCCGTTGTCCCTAGTACATGATCAGGAGCTGCAGCGATTTTTAGCATCGACTCCAAAGCTTAAACATTTTGACCTTTCCCCATAGTCCATCACAACAATGAAAATGAAACACTTTCTCTTTCCTGGCATTAAAGTGCTCCTATTGTTTAGACGCCCATCGGTAATTAGTCCATCTAGACACAAAATAAATAAATAAATAAAATAAAGAAGAAAGGTCAGCAGGGGCCAACAGCGGTGAGACGGGAAGTATTCTGTTGGGGTTTCCGCTGGAAATATGATATCATGTTTCTGTTCCTTCAAGAAGCCATTTCTTTTTTTATTTTATTTATTTATTTTCTCAAGCCACAGCCAGCTCTACCACGTCTGCTCATTGAGGTGCATGGAGTAGTTGCGCATGTATTGGGAGCAAACAATCCCACAGGTACCGCAACTTTAACCAGTACTTCCTTATCAGGGGGGTCCTTAATTCAACATTTCAATGTGCTGGGCTATATATCTTTAAGACCGATATGCCATGGAGATACAGTGAGAGTCAATGATGTTTAGGAGATGGTGGAACGTCCATATATCTTTGGTGGCTGCTCTTGACCATGCGTTTGTTAATAATTTCATGGTGATTGAGGATGGCGGTCATATAATTACGAAATCTATCAGAATCTAATGGATTCTACTTTGGTCTGCCAATGGATTTTTGGTGGACGTTCTTCATCACAATGAACAAGAGGCCCTGCCCATGGTGGCCTCCTCGCTTCCGACGGATCGTCTTCTTTGTAAGCTTGCGCATATTTAAATAATTTCAGTCTCGATGCATCTCCTTCCTGTCACCCCTTTTCCTTTTTTTTTTGTTAGCGAAGCCTTTGGTCCATGAAACGACAGGGCCACAAGAGCTCATTGTCCTATCTGTGTGACCGATTAGCCCTGTCACTTACCGAGGAATGTGAACCACAAAGAACTTTCTTCTTTGACAGAAAAGCCCTTCTTTGCAGCGCCAAATGGCTTTATTCTCGGGACACAGAGGACGTTTGTGAGCAGAGCGTCAGAATGTTCAGCCTCGTGTTGTACTGGAAGATCCCGCTCCGACGACCGGCCCTCTAAGCCCAATTTCTAATTCGTTAGTTTTATTAATAGCTAACGAGAAACCACAATTTTCACTTTGGCTAGTAAAAATAAAAGGATGGAAAACCTCCTTGTTCTAAAAAAGCCATTTTCCTCCCCATCAGGACTCTCGGGGGGGGGTTCCCTTTTTTTAAAAAGGGTTTTAACCCTATGAATAAGGTGAAATGGTCAATACTTGTGTTTTATAACGGTGGACATCTTGTCAAAGAACGAGACCCCATGGCTCATTCCACTGTAGACCTAAGCAGCTCAAGAGAGAACTCATCGAGAACATCAACTCTTTCACCTTCCATGAACTTCTGATTTGTTCTGGACCCATTTTCAGAATAATCTGATTATCTTCTCGTTGGTCTCGAATGAAACCGGGCCCACACAGAAGGCATAACCAATCAATGGCTGATGAAATGTGGATGGAATTCAAATTCACCACCACACTAGAGTTCCAAACACGGACTTGGTTGAGTTGTCAACTTTTTGGGAAACGTTGAGCATTTACTGGGGAAACGTTCGGTTGATGCTGTGGCCACCTCGTTTCGAGGGGTTTTCCGGTCTGCGTATGGTCAACATTGAATTGTTGGTAAGAACTTTCTCATCTTGGTAGAAAAAGAAAAAAAAATCTCTGTTATTTTCTGGCGTATCATAGAAGATGATACATTTCTTAATCTTCACAAGAAACATCTACTTCGACTTTTATAAGACGTATAAGGTGAAGGCCGAGTGGACCAGGGCAAGCAGGTATGAACTTGGCTTGGCTTGGCCTGTCTCGTCTGCAGGGCCGGAATGCGAGCCAAGACAGAAATGGGAAGCTTTTTCTAAAGCATTTCCTCTCCTTCAATTATTGTCTCTGGAGGGAGAGTCGGATGAAAAATTGGCGAGCCAGCCCTGGCAAAGTGTGACGGACACTTGGGGCAATACCGAGAGTTTTCCGGTTACTTCATGTGATTATGTTGTTTTTGAAATTAGCAGTGAATGACTATATGCACGTACCCGCCTTTTAGTATCCGAGGCACACGGCCGTGTATTAAAGGTGCTGTTCCACTGTTCCAATGAGTTTATTTTGCTGGTAGGGTCTCTTTAAAAAAATTTGGATGGAGAGTGGATGTCTCCCACCTTCTGAGTCAAATAGTGCATGGAAGCACTCAACTTTGTTGCCATTGCAGCATCATTTTTTATGATTATAAATGTTTTGATCACATAAAATATGATTGATCCGCATTTTCATTGGTTGAAGCGTTTAATAACTGTATTTTTATCTACATGGGACAAACCCCCCGATACAAATAAAAGTCCCTTGTGTCGAAGCATCATAATAGCCTATGGTGCCATGGCATCGTAACATTTCGGGGCATTCCACTCGCAAAAATGCCCACTCCCTGCTTAATTTTACCCGTGCACAGTGCCTGAGTCTTTTGAACAGCTGCCGAATGTCAAAATAAACGAGACATTTGCCAGGGCAGCTGGGACTCTGGTCCTTGGGACTGTCGCAGGAAAACGTTGGGATTGTTGGCAGCTGTTGCTTATCCCCTCAACAGCAGCCCACAACTTGTAGGGTCAAATAGGGCAAATTAGGCTTTATCTTATGTCTTGGCTAATAGGATATCACTCTCCTCTCGTTCTACTGTGGGGTCCAGGGGGTTAAGCTATAAATTGTTTACCCTTGTCTGAAACCCAGCACCCCCCACCGCAGCTGGACAGACCATTAGGAGGCCTCTCGTGCTGTCTAGAAGGGGGGGTTGCTTTAAGTAACACATGCCAAGTTGTCACCCACATGCCAAGTTGTCACCCACATTCTTCCCCCTATATATATATATATATATATATATATATATATGTAAAAAATATAATAAAAAAATAATAAAAAAAAGAGCAATTAAATCTGTAAGAATTATACATTGTATGATACCTAAAATATTATTTTAACAACCCGTTCCCCTCCCCCCAAATAAAAATCCAGTCCATTTTATGGTATTATTTTATTTAAATTGCCAGCACTTTTTTTTGTGTGTGTGTCTCGGTTGACAAGAGCCTTGAACCTCTATTGTTCAAGTTCACTAATTCAGCTAAATTTCAGAGTGGATAATTAATTTTGGATTCAGAAATGTTGATAAAAGGAAAAAAAAAATGCAAAATAAAAAAAATTAGAATTTTCTGGTTATGATTTGGAATGCCTTACTACTTACTACTTTTCTTTTTTACATGAATAAGCGCGATTTTAGATATCTGGGAAATCTAAATTAAAATGTAATTCAAAATCTTCTCTGAATTATTTATTATAATCCTTTTTTATTTATTATATATATATTTATTAATTTTTTTTTTATTTATTTTTTTTGAGGGGGGATTTCCCCCCCCATTCAAGACATTTGGAACTAAGTTGTGAGCTCTTGTTCTGGATGGTAATGAATTGCACCCCTCGCTGTCACTCAAAGAGTTCACGTGCATTTGGGGATGGGTCATTGGAGAATTTGCCTTTGATTTCCTGGGATGAATTTCTGGGGGGGGGGGTTCTGATGCCTCCTTTGTCTCCATAGATGCCATTCTGTGTCTGCCTGCTCCTCCTCTGTTCCCAAGATTTTCTCATGCCTCCTCCTTCCTTGGCGATAGGAAGAAACGAGGGGAGGGGGTGCTTTTATAACACAAAAAATGCCTAAACTAACCAATAACTCAGTCCCGATTTATATTTGTGATTTGTTTAAAAATGGGTATTTTTAAATTTTTTTAAATTTTTTTATTTTAAAAAAAGGCCAAAAAAAACCCTACTCTTTCATCGATAAAATTTTAGCAGGAAATCTATAGGAAATCCAAAAATTTGGGACTAAACAATCACTGTTCCATAACTTAACTATAGCAGCACAAGGGACAAAAGAAGATTGCCCGACGCGTTTCACGCTAATGGAATTTGAAGGAATAACTGTAACAAAATATAACAAACAAACAAAATTTTAACAAAATATAGGCATTTAAAAGGTGTACTTTTCAGTAACCCCTCAACAATTGGCCAAAGGGACACCATTAGAGGTGTGTTAGAGGCGTGGCAAGGGGCGAGGTTTTCTGACCTCCGAGAAAAGAGAGGCATCAGGGGAGGAAAGAGGGGGCACCAGGGGGGAAAAAGAGGCATCAAAAAAATAAATAAAAGAAAAAATCCAAAAAATGTTCTCAGCCCTCCTTGTCTCCCCGTCTTGAAAATACATATAAACATTCCCCCGGGGTCCGCAGGGAGTCATATATTAACCCCAAAGAGAACGTATATCCATTTGGCTTCAAACCAAGAAGACGAAGCATAGGAGACACGAGTTCAAAAGTATAGCCAGACTGGGCAGATTTTCAAAATAAAACCCAGGGATATTTTTAATTCTTTATTTTTTAAGATTCCACCAAATTTCAGGCAAAAAGGAGCAGGAAGGATGCATTCCCTATCTGTAATAAAGAAACGTTCATCAAATAAATCAATAAATAATAATAATAATTGATACAAATTCGACTTTAATATAATGTAATTTACTTTTTAGATTTAAGAGCTTTTTCGGGGGCCGATTCCAGTGAGAAAAAAAATAAACTCTGGGCCGAGGCTCCGATCGCGGGCCGCGTTTCCTGGAAACATGGACATTTGATAAAAAAAATAAATAAATATTAACTTTTCGTTTCTAATCCCGTCAGGCGGCCTTATCTCCGTTGTCTTGTTTTTTTAATGCGCCTCTGGACTTTTTACAACATTGACGCTGGGGTAAATAATTAACCACGGAAGGGCCAGACTAAGCTGTTTAGAAATGAAGTTCCAAATATATATATATATATTTCATACATTATTGCAGAAAATGATTAAACGCACCAAAAATATCTAAAAAGTCTGGATACGGTCTGGAGCCGATTCCTTAATATTCGCATATCCCCCTAGTATCCCTGTTTTCGGCCTTGTCCAACATAGCTGCCCCACTTGCGAATCCCGACTGGTGCTTTTTCTCCCTGCTTAATCACAACTAGCATCCCTGCTTGAATACAGGTGATTTCATCCAGAATATCTCGGTTTCCATGAGGGCCGTAATTAGAACCTTCTGCTTTTGCCGCCGTTACCAGTCACGACCTTCCAGAAGACCATCCAGAAGACCTTCCAGAAGACCATCCAGAAGACCTTCCAGAAGACCATCCAGAAGACCATCCAGAAGACCATCCAGAAGACCTTCCAGAAGACCATCCAGAAAACCTTCAATGAAGATTTTATGTGGGACATACAGCCAATCTAGAATTTTTTTTAAACCTCGGCCAAAGACCTTTCAGATGTATCTTCTTATCTAAAGACGATCTCCGTTATACCCCTCCTCACGTCCCAAAACGCAAGAGTTATGATGGGTTGTACACAAAACATTAACCAAAAAATCCCTCGACCTCGGAATGGCCACATATTTCAAGAGCGCTAATCATTTCCAGAGATCCCGTGATTCAGCCTCGATATTTACATAGCTCTTATCATGCGGCAGTGTGGCCGTAGCGCATTAATAAAATTACTTTCAGATGACTTCCATTTAGCAAAGCGTGGAGTTTGTCACACTATTTGGACTTTAATTCTTCTTGAGTCGGAATATTCCGTAAACATTTTTTTCCGTAATCATTGATTGATTTTTTTTTCCATTTTGATCCTTAGTTTGCCAACATTTAAAATCATGTCGTTATATGCGGAACGTTCCCGTTTCCTTACAAAACGTGAACCATAGTTACTTCCCCTCGACTTCAGCCTCGCCTTACAAAGGTCTTCTGCTTCAGAGAAGATAGAGTTTCTTCTTGTTCGCTAGAGATCAGAAATCTTATGGAAATAATTGAGAGACATTCTTATTTTGACCCATACTGGGTATAGTTTTAAAATGTTAGCATTCGTATTTCAAAATCCATTTTATCTACTGATTGGCCACCCATTGCGTCCCCTATGCGTTAGCCTGAAGGGATACTCCTCTTGGCCAAAAAGAGACACCTTTCTGCTTTCATACGTATCTTCTGCCTTGGAAAGCTGGTGGCTTCATTTGTTGTCAAGGTCCTCCTCAGAAGAGGTGGACCTTCTTTGGTGGACCAATATGAAGGGAGAAGAACCTTGGGAGCTACGTCTCAATAGCGTGATGGACTTATGCCGAGATAAACCTCTTATCAGCCATCAAGAAGGTTTAAATAAAGGTACAGTAGAAGCCGTGGCACAGGAGAACAATGGAGTAGACAGGCGAATGTAAACTGGCAGGTGTTTGGAAACCAAGGCTCGCCATACTCTCTCATGGATTGTAGGTGGTCCTTGGTCATCTGCTATTTCTTTTACCCAATCGATTATATATAACAGGTTTCCCTAGGGGAATGTTACTGATTTGTGGCTTTCTATGCCCAATTTCCAGACACACTGTTCCTTTAACAGTATTATTAGTAACAGCGATTGCTGTCGCTTTAAACCGTGGTGATTAAGGAGACGTGCGGGGTAGAAGCTCCGCCGTGGTTTCGTTGCATACACCGCTAATGTGGTTGTGTCTTCATCAGCAGTTCTCTTTGTCCACCATAGGTTTAATGTAGAATGGGGGAGAGTTAAAACACCAATGTTATCTTAAGTCTTTTGGCAAAACCCCAGAGAGTTGAGCTCTTGCGATCTACAACATCTGGAAGCCATCACATTAAACAATGGAGCCCCCCAACCCCGACTCCAGAGAGACACCGAAAGCAGAACTTGAGAACTTGTAGCCTCTTGTGGACAACATGTGGTCCATTATTTCAAGCTAACAGCCCCACGTGCTTCCCCCTCTCTTGTTTTACTTGGCAAAGAGTTACCCTCTTTCTGCTGTGGAATTCGGCAAGCAGTACGTTAAGCTCCGGGGCTTGCAAAGCAATATATATATTTTTTTATTTTATTCAATAAAATCGTGAAAACCCCAATAATCTAGTTTAGCAAATAAAGGAAATAAAGGAACGTGGAGGTTAAACTGTCTTCTCTAGAAGACACTTTTGTCGGGTGAAGCCCAGGTCGACCTGACCTGATACATTTCAGAGAATCTCACAGCTGATTCTAATTTGCGTGTGCACACACATGTGTCATACATATTTTCCTTATCCAGAAAGTCAAGCGTTACTAGAGTTAAGTATCATATTCGACAATGGTCTGTGTCTATAAGCGACGTACGTTCCTCGTGCCCACAAAATGTTTTTTTGTTACCTGTCCAGAAACCTCACACATTGATGGGGTTGTATGCAAACTCTCCCACGTGTTGGGGTAACATTTCAAATACTCCCTCCTCGTTCCAACCCATCAGTTTATTTTTTGGTGTAACACGACTTGTTTCGAGGTGGTGAGTGACCCTGTTGACTCCAACAGAGTTTCTCCTTTAAATTCCTTGCTGAACACTCCTAGATGAAAGCCATCGACCGAAGAACATTGTTGGTCCAACGTAGACCTTAGTAAAGATATCCCTTAAGTAAAGAATATGATGACCAACTTATTCAATGAAGTTGATCCACCATGTTGTTCTTGAATCAAACCATTAAAAAACATTCATAGGTGAAGGTCCATGTCTAGATGGACATCAAGGTTCATAGCTACCTGCGCATGAGCTCCAAACATCACTATTCCCAAAGAGGAGAAGGTTCCTGACGCACCTTAAAATTGTCATTCGGTCTCATTACATATCTGACTATTTCTACTGACAATGATACGCAAAGAACAGTTGGGGACACACACTAAGGTTATATACTGCCAGATGGCAGGTTTGGACCTGCACACCACCCCGCCAATGTACACAACACCCAATGACTCTATGGAATTAATGGTAACTTGGCAAGGTCTATAAAGGGTTCTATCCAGGGAATCGCTTCTCACTGGTAGTGAAAGACGGCAGCATTATAGAGTGGTGGAAGACCACCAGATGATGCTTCCTTCAAGGCTGTAGGGTTCTGCTCTCCTCCTGTACGTTTAACAAGTTACTTCTCAAGGCAGCTCCTCAATAAGATGGTGAGACTGACTATTGCAACTTCCAGTAACTCACGATGAGCTAACCCCAGATGTCCACGTCTTCTCCTGAAGACGAAGCCTTCTGAGAACATCCATAACACGTCACCAAGGAACTGGTAATCTCTCCTTGGCCACATCCGCCGAAAGACTGTCCTTAACAGTAGCAGACTAGCATCTGCGCCTATGTGCAGCCCAGGAGGTTCATCTACTGTCCAGATTTCCTCTCCTGGAACTTTGACCAAAATCTGGATACTGAGCTATTTTCCACACGCAATGGTTTCTTTGTTTGAACATATACAGTATATGCTGTGGCTTTAGGATGAGCGATGACATTCCGCAAAGCTTATGACGTTTGTTTACCAAACGACATCTTTAACAACGAGCTCCAAGGGTTTAACTCTTCGCATTCTAAAGGGGGAACCCTGACACGTTTCTCCAGCAACAAGGACCGAGGTGGCTCAGTTGAACATGCACTTCAATTAATCAGTAAAAGACACCCATGTTATTGGTTGTTTGAGCTAAAATACTACCAGGTGGCTAATGTATGTTTTTTCGGCACATTTGAGCCCAATTAGTCTCCCGCCGACCCGTCGATGTTGTCCAGAAGTGCGTAATGATGACATAATTTGTTCATTTCGCTCCTGCTTTTCCATAAACCAGTCCCTGCTGCAGCTGGAAGCGATATCCAGTGGCATGTCCAGTGAAACGCGTAGGACACTGCCAACCCCCCCCCCCCCCCCCGAGACCACTGCTGGCTTTCACTTACCCAGTTCTACGAGCTTGCGTGAGCTTCCGTGACGGGATTCTGGATTCCCCCCCCCCCGATTCTCTTTCACCGCAGAAAACGTCAAAATTGTTTGCGCAGGTTTTGTTTGTTTTAACAAAGGGTATCACATTTACTTATTTATTTTATTTTGTGAGAGAAAGACTCAAACCTTAATCAGTCGTTGATCTCGTCTTAGATTCAGAAGCCATGTGCCTATCCCATAATACCCTCACTGCATTACCCTCTACCACTTCTACTTGGAGGCTGCTCCACTTATCTACTACCCTCTCTGTAAAGTTAAATTTCTCCATTCTTAGGTAATTCGGCATTTCTCCATCAAGTCTCACTATGTCCCCGGGCTTTTCTTTCTGACGTTGTCTATTGAAAGAATCTTCGGAAGCCAAAATAATTATAATTGGCTGTGCGAGTTTTTCCCTGCTCAGCGTGTCGGAGCAGCACCACAAGAACAATACTTTGCTTATTACTCCCAAACAATACCAATTTTTGGAATTCTACCAAAACCTCTTCATATTTGGTGTTCTGCCGGATACAGAGCGGAAACAACGTCGCAGGAGAAATGCATCACTCCCAGCATTCTCAGTCAGAGAGTCCGACTGGGTGATTTAGACTGAGCCATTCTATTGTTCCCCACAGGCAGTATGATAAGGAGTCGGGGTGTTTAGTAGATCAGGGCTCAGATAACAGAGCGAGAATCGTACATACATTGTATACATAACTGCACCCAGAATCCCCTCTAACCTCCTCCCCTCTTACCTTTTGTCTTTTTTCGACAGGCTCGTCCCAAGGGGGAAGGCCTGACCCCGTATCAAGGGAAGAAACGGTGTTTTGGGGAGTACAAGTGTCCAAAGTGCAAGCGGAAATGGATGAGCGGGAATTCTTGGGCCAATATGGGGCAAGAATGTATAAAGTGCCACATCAACGTTTACCCTCACAAACAGGTAAGTGATTCATAACTTACCCCTCGTGCCCCGCTGCTCAGTCGCCTGGTTACCAGGGAGATCTCTGATAAACGTATGGAGCACCAGGTGCATTTTTAGGTTTAGAGGGCGTGGTTAGAGGTGTGGCTTTGGGCGGGATTTGTGCCCTATTGCTGAGTATTTGTGTAACTGAGTGGGGCATTTAGAAGAAGAATAATGGGGTTTATTTACCCCGTTTAATTTATAAAGCCGTTCCCTGCTGTTTCTATACACATTATCGGGGCTTTTAGGGCTCTAGAACCCTGCGATCCCCTCATACCCAGCAAACATTCTGAGCTCCTAGGAAAGAGAGGCATCAGGGGAGGAAAGAGGGGGACATCAGAGGAGAAGAGAAGGGAAACAGAGAGGAAAGAAGGTCACGGGAGGAAATGGGGCATCAGGGGAGGAAAGAGGGTCACAGGGGAGGAAAGCATCGGGAGTGTCTAAGCTGACTCCCACCAAAGTTACTGGTCCAATCACTCAACCAATCATATGAGACGATGAGTTAGAGAATTTATGCTTTGCTGTTCCCCGGGGGGGAATGATTGTTTTTTCCTTTTTCTTACGTTTCATTTTTTTTTCTCTCCACCAGAGACCTTTAGAGAAACCTGACGGACTTGATGTCTCAGACCAGAGCAAGGAGCACCCTCAGCACCTGTGCGAGAAATGTAAGGTGTTGGGTTATTACTGCCGTCGGGTTCAGTAACCAGCTGGCGGGCCGCCGGCGATCCAACACGGGAAGAGATAAAGGAAAGGAGAAAAAAAAAAAAAACTGACTTGCGTGTAAACTAATAAGAACTATTAGAATGTAACCTTCTTCCTGTGTATGTGCACAAAACCTATTTATACAACTATTCGTTATAAAAAAAAAGTTAAGATACAGTGTTATTATCACAGTTGCCATCTTTTTCCAGATGAAAAAAAAAATAAAAAATTTGCCCCGCATTTAGCTGCTTCCTGTGTGGAGGAAATCGAATTTAAAAAATTTAAAAAAAAAAAAATGTTAACTTTTTGTTTAATTTTTAAATTTATTTATTTTTTAAAATTAAGAAATATTTTTTTTTAATTTCCCATTCAATATTGGATAGTTGTTAGAGCTCTCCTAATTTTTTTTTCAGTACCTGTTACATTTTAACCAACGTTTCAGATACCTAAATAAACAAAAACGCACAGGAAGCAAAATTTTACAAAAAATAAAAGCCTAGAATTTTTCAATTTAAAAAAAAAATACAGAGTTTACCATTTTAAAGTTTACAGCACCGCCAAAAGAGAGAAAAAAAAATTGAAAATTTAAGATTCTGGAAGCTGATGGCAACTGTAAGTTACATAAAAAAAAACTTTTCCCCAGTTTTTGGGGAACTAAGGGGGATTTGTTTACATGGAATATGCCTTTTGCTGCTGGGGGAAAAAATGAACTAAAATCAAAATATTTTTTCATCTCCAGTGTATCAAAAGGTTTATAATAATGAAAAAAAAAATACAAAAATATGGCCTGAAAAAAAAAACCATAAAATATATCAAAATAATTTTTAATAGGCCAAAAGCACACGATAATTCTTAACTGTGAATATGGGGGTCATCCGTGGATGACGCTTTTCCCTGATTTTACAAGGAGACGTATTTATGAATTATTTTTTTTTTTTGGAAGCCACTTTCTGGATCATTGTTCTGTTTTTTTAAGGTGGTCTGTGTGTATGCGTGTGAAACAATATACCAGGTTATGTGTGTACTAAACGATTATCTAACCCCCCCCCTCCCCCGGGGATAGGCTTTCCCTCATTCCACGTGGACTATTCAGTTTCACAAAAATGATTCTGAAAAAAATCATCTTGGTACGTTTCCGACAAAATATATAAATTTTTTTTGGGGGGAAATCCCAATTTTTAGACCGTTGTCCTGTAGATATCAGCATCAGCAGGAAAAGCAGATCTAATGTTTCCATCGGGCGTCATATTTTGGCCATTCATGTCGATCTCCAAAAATATGAGTTCTTGAGGGTTTAAAAAAAAAAAAAAATTAAAATTATTTTTTTGATTGGCTTTAAACATTTTTGACCTTCTGCAGGTCCACCTGTGGCCAAAGGGGTTGGGTATCTAACTTAATCAAATAAATGGTTACGTTGAGTTGGATGGAAATAGGCCAAGTGATGCGAGGGCAGGAGAAAGTATATAAGACGCGGTTCTTGTGTTAAAAAAAACATTCTGAGGGCAAGGTAATCGTTGGCTTTTATTGGTATATCGTCGGGAGGCCATGGAGAAGACTTCCATGGCCTTTAATGGCCATTAACGGGTCTTGCGGGTACTTATTATTTGAAGTCATCGTCCGAGATGGTTTACTATTCTTTTTTTTTAACAAATTTTGGCTAAAAATACCAAATTTAAAATCTAAAAAAATAACGAAATTAGTAAGCCCATTGGCCATTGAATGATCCATGTGGTACATGGCGACTCTGTAGGTACTTGAAAGCTGATTGGTATTTGATGGTCAAAGCATGTCGAAAAGGATTGTTGAGTTCTGTTGGTGTCTCGGAGATATCTGACTAACGCCTTCGTTCCACTTGGTCCTGCAGAAGTCATTCCCTAATTTTTTTATAATTTTTTTTTTTTTGCACCTAAAAAAATAATAATAATTAAAAAAAAGAAATAACTGTGGGGGGGGCGGGGGTTGGCACCTCTTTCAACGAAGATAACTTTAGATCAATAAATAGAACTTCCATCACTGGAATTTTTGAGGTGCGGGATAATCAATCATAAAAAAGAACCCAGAAGACTTTTTTTTTTTTTAAATTAATAAAAATCTACTGGATTTTAAATAATTTTACAAGTATTTTTAGGTGAACAAAACTGCCCACGTCAACAGGTCAAATGATGCCCTTTATTCCTACACAAGTCCATCAGAGAGTAGAAACACAATTTAGCTTGACCTAGCTGGGACTTCCTTGTAGGCCTTGAAGATGGTTGTTCTCCACCCTTTGGTTGGTCTTCTGTCTCCAAAGTGTCCGCTTCGCGTTTCCCATAGTCGGTGTGTGCGTGTGTGTGTGTGTGTAAGAACTTTGTATTTATATATAAAAATTTAAGGGAGCTACTGGAGGGGAAATTAAAAAAATAAGAAGGTCATCGCCTAGACCAGGGGTGCTCAAACTGCGGCCCTCCAGCTGCTGCAGGACTACATCTCCCCTACTCCTCAGCCAGCCCCTTAGCTGAAGGAGCATTATGGGAGATGTAGTCCTGCAGCAGCTGGAGGGCCGCAGTTTGAGCATCCCTGGCCTAGACCTTGGCTGTCTTTGGTCACCATGAAAGGACAGGAAGCCCCACCCCCAACGCAAATCCCACCTACGCCTCTGTGTGTGTGTCGCATGATCTTATAAAGGGACAATCATATATATTTGGTTCACCCATATAATTAATTTTTTTGAACGTTTGCGCTTGCAGATGGATATTTATGCACAGTATTACTTGACATAGCGTAAGTTTTTTTTAATTTTTTTTTTATTATTTTTTTTTGAGGAAATTTCATGAAGATGTTAAATTTTATGTGACACTAGTTACGAATGAAGTTATTGGAATTTTTTTTTTATTATTATCTAATAGAAGATCATTTTGCAACAATGTTTTATTCTGTATATTTGTTGGGGCCTTGTGGAGTATTTTAGTACGTTTTCGACGTATGTTTTTGATTCTTAAAATATTTTTAAATTTCTAAACTTTTTAAAGGGCCTTCTATACACCCCCCCCTCTCTCTCTCTAAACACTAATAAAAAGTAAAAGTGTTTTCTTACTTATGTTACACTTTAAGGATTTATCCTATAGGAAATATTTATGGAAGATTTTTTTTTTTTAATATTTTTTTTTGGGCGGGCTGTTTGTGACTATATTTTTGTCTGTATAAAATTTGTAACCAAATTTCATCAAGATGAACATATTACCTGCGTAATAGTATTATATAAAAAGTTGGTATATTATTTCTGCGAAATACCTTTTACATTTATATAAGTGATGTGTTATTGTGAGGTTTTTTTTATGCTTATTACTTTAAATTTAATGGATAAGAATAATATAACAAGTTATTCATAAAATGTGTTTTTAAAAAAAATAATTAAATTTAATCTCAAATAATTTAACTTCTGCACTTGGAAAAGGTCTTGACAATTTTGTTATTTCCGACCATTTTTTGGCAGCAAATGGGTTAATTGTTTCACAGTTACACGTGTAAAAATATTTTAAAAGGGAATTTTGCTCTGTAAATATATAGCAATTTTTTTTTTTATTTCAATTTTTTTTTTTTAAATTAATACGATTAGTCGTTCATAGCTAGGAATGCTCTGCTCGAAAACTTGCTTACGTTCTAAATTATACTCACAAAATTTGCTTGATTTCTAAATTATTTTTTTAAATGTTTGAAATTCACAAAGTAAAATAAAAATAGAAAAAGGCTCCAGGCACTCAAGGGTTCCACTCAGGCAGGTTTATTGAAAAATTTCTTCCAAATTGGTAAATTTATAGCAGAAAAATAAAAAAAATGTACCTTAAAATTAACAAAATAAATGCACTTTTCACCCTAAATAGAATTTTTTTTAAAAAAAACTAAATACATTTAGCAATATATTGATCTTTTAAAAATTAATTTTCAAGCTAAAAAGTGCCTTAATTATTTACAATTAATGACTTAAAAATTTCCTCCATTTTTGGGTTTTTATGCTTGAAGTATATTTCAAGACAGTTCTGCTACCTCTGTGCAAGAGTCTTAATTTTTTTTAATTTTTTTTTTACAATATCACATCTGACATATATTGCAAATATAAACCAATGTTTTTTTATTTTGGGCCATAATCCATTTTTTGTATAAATTATTTTGAAGAATCCATGCCAAATTTGTCATTTTTCTTTATATTTACATTTTTCCCGGTTACGGTTCTTTTTGGAGCATAAAAATACAATCTGAGATAGCTCAGAATTTGCCATATAAATCATTTAACCTTTTTTTTTGGACCAACCTCAGTAAAGGTAAATGGTTTGGCCCATTTATTCTCCATGCAATATACATTATTTTTCCAATTTTCGATGAGATGTTGGGCCTATCTTCCCAAAAAGTTGGATATTTCTCCAGGAATCGGTATATAAACCTCTGTATTAGACATACCAGTGGTAGATTTCGATCGGTTGTGTGGACATGGGCCATACCAAGTAAATTGGTCAGCTTGACAAAACATGGACCATACAAAGTAAATTTGTCCTTTTGGAAACAAAATGGGCCATACCAAGTACATTTGCTGGTTCGGTATAAACATGGGCCATATTAAGTAAATGTGTCTATTTTTCACAATCATGGGCCATACCAAGTAAATATCTCAGTTTCAAAAAGGATGGACCATACCAAAGTACATTTGTCTCTTGGAAAAAACATGGGCCATACCAAGTACATTAGTTTGTTTGGGAGAAACATGGGCCATACCAAGTAAATATCTCGTTTCAAAAAGGATGGACCATACCAAGTAAATTTCTCCATTTGAAGAACATGCCGATAAGTTTTATCTGATCGAATAAACCCCCACAAATACCTGGGACAGTTAAAATTCCCAAATTTTTGTTTAAAAAAAAATGATTATTTTGCAGGACGCACTATATGTTCTAAGGCTAACAACACTTATTTTGGGGGTAGAAAATGCTACTTAACCCACGGCTGCCCCTCAATTTGGCAAATATTTGAGACAGACATTAAAAGATTAATTTGAAAAAAAAATAATAATTTTGTAGATCCGTTTTCTTGTGTCCACAGATACCTCATCATAAATTATTAAATTGTATGTTTACAGAAAATATTAATCATAACTAGTCATTTCTGCCAAAAAAGGAGGGACCTCATACTGTATATTAGGATTAAGTCAACACCTACGTAAAAAAAAAAAAAAAAAAAAATTCTAAATCAGCTTCAATCTTGCATTTTCATTAATTAAAATTAATTTTTCCTCCCCTTTTCTAAAGTGCAAACCTTAAATGGAATAATAAAAATTTTAGGAGCAAAAAATGAGGGCTATCAATTTTGTTTTTGTTTGTTTTTTAATCTTCTTGGAAAAAAAATAATATAGTCTGTAAATATTAGGCAGATTTCTCATGTATTTTAGCTTTATTATAATTATTGTTTTTTTAAATATTAAATTTGTATAGATTGGACTAAAATGTTATCGGGTAACCATATATTGAGCTATAAGCGATGGGAAGACCCCCGGGCCTCACTGCCACATGGCGGCTGATCCGGGTAAGGGGTCCGTTTTCCATATTGGCATTCCGAATTGTGCCTTAAAATGCTTTTTTTCTTGTTTTGTTTTTCTTTCGATGTAGTATTTTAACGAAAAATTAAAACTTTGCAAACCTAAACCGTGATTTTTTTTGGTGTGTTTATTTTTTTTTGGGGGGGTGGGGGTTGCATGAATTTTTATTTGATGGTGCTGTCGCTTTAAGAGCTGTTAAAGGGACAGTTACACTGATATATAAATGTTATTAGTCTCTACCACGTCTCCTGGGAGGCGGTTCCACTTATCTACCACCCTGGCTTTTAAATGTATATCTAATGTTATGTTTAGTTCTGATTCCAAACTGCAAAAGAAAATGATAGCCAATCAAATCAGCCATGAGTCATTTGCTCCACCAGAAGATCAGAAGAAGTATGGGGTCATCCATGATCAATCTTTGACTTAACAGTGGGACAATTTGTCCCCCTTGAAATACTGGTATTGATGGAGAAGAGGGCCCTGTGCTTAAGAGCTTACAATCTATTATCCAGTCCACAGACTGCTTTGGTATCTCACACCTAAAGGCCACAATCACCGGCTCAACAAATACCATCATCGGGAGTGTTGGGTTATATAAATGCATCAAGGCTTATCTCTCAGGGTGGTAGGTAAGTGGAACGGCCTCCCAGCAGAAGTGGTAGAGGGTAATACAGTGAGGGTATTAAACATGCATGGGATAGATATACGGCTCCTGAATCTAAGACGAGACCAACGACTGATTAAGGTTGGAGTCTTTACAGCAGGAGCGACTAGTCGGGGGCCGGATGGTGGCTGATCTATGTTTCTATGTTTAGGCTTAATGTTGTAGACAAAGAATTATAAGGCACTGGGTTGGAGTTTCTTAAGAAAGCTTCCAGGAACCCCCTTCTCTGGGTGGTGTCTTTATCTAGATATGTCCCACCAGACTTAGGACTTTCCAACCAGGAAGTCCTTGGTGGCTTTCGGCCAGCGAGTTGGACAATGGAGTGAAAAAAGTCGATTGAGGAGTCTTCTTCTCGTCCGAGAACCCAGACTGTCCGGCAAACGTCTGGATTACAAGGTTCTTCTCCAGGGTTTGTGACCTCGTCCCGTCCAGCTGCTTCACGTCAACGGCCTTAATCTCGGCTTCTTCCCGTACAAACCATTAACGACGGACGCTCTTCAGCAGCTGGAGTAACAGAAGGAGCCAAGCTTTTCCCGGAGGGCCCCCAATACACGCGTGACCGAGAAACAACAGCCCTTCCTAATGAGCTGATCAGGCCACATATTTATCCTTTAGAGGACACGCCAACCTTCCCGAGAAAACGCAAGAAGGTCCTTCAACGTCTTCTCTTCCCAAGATCCTAAAATGGACTTTCAAGGTCGTTAGACGAAGCGGCATCAGCTTTCGGGACCTTAATCATCCTCGATTCAGGAGCCGTATGTCTATCCCATGCATGTTTAATCCCCCCACACCACTGTATTTCCCTCTACCACCTCTGCCTGGAAGGCTGCTCCACGTATCTACTACTCTCTCTGTAAAGTAGAACTCACCTGGTGAGTGCAGCTCTCATTCTACCGCTCAAGGGCACCGTCTCGTGTTGCAAAACGAGGTTACGAGGATATTATTTATGTTCTCAAAGCTGAGAAGGATTTCAGGAATGCTTAAAGCCAAAACATACAACGGAAGCCAAAACGTGGGTCTGCTTTGTGTTATAAATCAGCGGCCACCGCAAAGGAGGAGAGACGCAACAACAAGAGGCCAGACTCTAGAGGGTCAGAGGCTTAGATGGCACAGAAGTTTTACTTCACTGAGAGGGTAGTAGATAAGTGGAACAGCCTCCCAGGAGAAGCTAGTACAGTGAGGGGATTTAAGCTCCATGTTCAGGGGGAGTCCCTTTAAAGGAAGGCCGCCATTATACAACGTATAAAACGCAATTTGGTTGCAAGGGGCTAACAACGGTGTAATCGTCATGGCAACCGATAGAATGTTCCACTAGAATTCTTCTTTGTACATAATAAACAATAAATAATAATAATTCACAATTATGGTTTTATTTACCCAATTTTTTTACCTAAATGTATGGATTAATAATAATAATAAAAATAAATAAATCTGCCACCACAAAAAGGGTTAAAAAAAACAGTCTTTTCCATGTCCTGACTCATTAAAGGGTGTTTTCTCATCGAGCCCATGGGGGGTTAAATTAGCCGGTTCTGACTCGTTGGCCTCAGAGGATTTCCAACGTAATTAATAACCTGTCCTGATTTCCACGCATAACGACTAACGACCCACGGGGGACCAGAACATAACAATCGGGAGGGGGGGCCACTCTGAGGGAAGAACCGGCCGAGGAGCAAATAACTCTCCACCGGGTCCCCTCAGCTTTCCGACGATCCGAAAACATTTAATTTTATTTTACAGATTTGAGAATTTTAGGGATTTTTAAGATTAAGATTTTAACCATGTAATGGGTTTTATTTCTATTTATACACATTATCAGGGCTTTTAGAGCCGTAGAAACCTTCGATACCCTGACCTAGAAAAGAAGGGTATGAGGGGAGGAAAGAGGGGCATAAGGGGAGAGAAGGAAAACGTCAAGGGTACAAGTGAAGGGAGTGCCAAATATTCTAGACCACCGGGACAATGTTTTTTGGCACCAAAATAAATTCCTACAATGTTCTAGACACGGGTGGTGGGATTAACCCCAATCTGGCGATTCTATGATCATTCGAACCATTGGTTTAAAATAAAAAAATAAATGAACAGATGGCGGCCGGGACTCCTCCATCCAACAAAAAAATATGTAAAAAAAAGACAGAATTATGGACCATCACCATAAAATTAAATCCACCAAGACAATGGTCAGTTTGGTGGTCATCCAAAGTCATGAGACATCAGAGGTACCCCATCTAATTTCCTTTGAATGATTCCAATCTCTTTGTTCCACCACCTACAGTAGGCGTGGCTGTGGCACAACCCCCGAGGAGCTGCCACGGGTGTTCATGTTCTCAAACCAATGACTACTTCAGCATGGAGCTGGTGGGTGGAGCCACCTAAAGCCCCAGAGCTCTAATTTCCTGGCCGGATTCCAGGGGCGTTGGGCCGGAGCGATAACTCTGCATACTGAGTTCATTGAGGCCATGTTCCAAATATTCAATAAATAAATCAAAATTGCAAAATAAAATTGAAGGAGATAGATTCTACGTGACTCAAAAAAAAAAAAAAAAAAAAAAACTTCTGCTCCTAAAAATCCTGTTTAATGCAAAAAAAAACTTGAGAACAAAGAAGATCTGCATTAAAAATAAATAATGTCAGAACATTTTAAGGTCAATGTTCAGCCCTTCCACCAGTCATTTGCCAACATTCTGCATAAAAAAAATTACAATTTTTTTTTTTTTTTTATTCAAATTTCAGGATAACCAAAAACAAGAATAAGAAAGGAGGATCGGTCGGTTCACAAGGAGCCAAAAAAAAATAAAAAATAAAAAAAATGAAGACATTGATTGCCAATTCCTAAAACCTGACCCTACCGGAGTTAAATACCCCGCGTGACCCAAAACTAAAAAATGCAGAACTGCCTGGTTTTTATAAATCAAAAAAGATGTTTTTGGTTTGGAACCAAAACAGAACCATTACAAGAATACACAGCGAGAGGAATAGTTTGCCGATTGCCAAGGGTGTTGGTCGTTTAACCCTTTTTTAAACTTTTTTTCCCAAGTTCATTTTTAATAAGTGGCATAAGGAGTCCTAACAAATAATAATTAAAAAAAAATCATATATAAAATGTTTTTCCTGCAGTTCTAGAACCTTCCTAAACGTTAACACTTACAAGGCGACAAATCCCCATTGTCAACAAAATCTCAGCCCCCCCAAAAAAACCTATCCTATCCCCCCAGCTATCGGTTACTGTCTGGGGCAACAATATTAACTGAAAGTAACACATAAAAGTATAACTCTACTGCCCCAGAATTTACTGAAAGTTCTCCATGCGGGATGTTTATTTGTGTTTTGTAAGTAAAGGTCTAGAAGTCACTGAGAGGGGGCACTTTCCTCTATAAACATGAGGATTGAAACACATTGTAACAGTGCGCCACCTAGTGGCAGAAAGGGGAACATCAATCGCTCCAAATGAGTCCAAATCCAATGCCATCTCTGTAGGATTTAGAAAACCCTCACCCGTAAGCAGCTAACCCATAGAAGTTATTTTATCCTATGCAGTACGGCTTCCATTGTCTTTGTACTTGTAAAATGCAAACAAGGGTTCTCCACCAAACCAAAATATGTCTCAGACGGTATCCAATGGTGGACCACCAGACCATGAAGGAGAGTTCTAGAACATCCAAAGGCCACCTGCGATGAGTGGCTTTTAAACAAAGCACCTTTCGTATTCCATCATTAACACATCAATGGGTTAAACAATTCAAATATCTGTTAAATATGTCGCTTGTTTACCCTATGATTTTTTTTTTTTTTTACTTCCTGCGCTAACAGATCCGCACAAACCCGGTTCGATTCCCGCCCCCACCACCAGAAGAGGCGTTTCTAAATCAGCTTCCTAAATCTAAGAAATATCTTCCCAATCAGATTTTTTTTTAGCAAAAGAAACCGCATTTCACAACGAGAGCACAGAATGAAGGGGGGGGGGGTTCTAAAGCATGTCCGGTTCCCAGCTTTATTAACGCGGTCCCAGTTTGTAAACATATTGCATGAAAAATCCAGATAAAAATAAATTTAATACAATTAAACAAATTAGAAATATCAATTAAAAAACATTTTGCTTTCTGATTTTTGTAAAATCTGCAGCATTTAGTATTGGGGCCCCTATAACCATCGTTGGACAACATTCACCTGTAGCGCAATGATGTAACCCACTGTAAAGCACATTTTCATATTTCATTAGAGTCATATAGTTATGGAGACACAGGAAAGCAGGTAAGAAAACACAAGTGGAATTAGAACATTCTGAAGCAGCAGCAGCAGAATAGAGTTTGAGGTTCTTGAAGGCCATAAGTTGGGTCTTAAGAGACGAGGATCACGCAGGAAGGTCTTCTCCAAAGCAAGAGGTTCTTCCTAATTAAGAAAGCAAGATCCATCATGCAGGGTTGAGTGACAGGATACGGGACCAGCAGATGGTCGCACGCTGGTTCACAGTCCACTTTCATGGTCGTTCCAAGAGGCAAATGGCTGACCATGCGTGTCGTCGGATTCACCGCTTACTGGCCAGATGGACTATAAACACCCACCAGACGCCCTAAACTAATCCAGATTTATTGGCTCTAAAAAACAATCAGAACCTTAAACTTGACCCGTGTTGAATATTTGCCACTACCCTCTGAAGTCATTCTTCCCCTTTGGCCCCGAGGGGCAAGTCCCAGACACAAAGCTCATTGGTTATGAAGGTAGGTAAGATAGCCCCCCTACCTTAAATATCTCCCAAATCATTTAACAGAAAATTCAGAAAGCACAAGCTACAGGTAAGTAAGGGGGGTAGTATAGTGAAATGGGGAACTGCCCCAGCCAGGGGTAAACTTCGAAAGACTTTAAGCAGTAATGGGGAGCCTTGGAACTATTACAAGGGTTTTGTATGAAGTAACTTGGTTGGCTCAGATTGGAAATGTTTACATATACACAGAAAAAGTTTACATATATCTTAGTCAAATGCGTTGGGTTCCAGATCAGAATCCTTGTTCTTTGTAAGAAAATAAAAAGGCTAATTCCTGATATATTTATTATATAAATATCGATTTAATACTTAAACATGGCGCAGTGGGCCGTGTATCACAGTTTGTTTTTCACAAAGTTTTTGTAAACAGTATTATTTCTATTCAAAATAAGGCAGATTCTTTCTACCTTGCATATCGCAAGACGATAGCAAGGAGAAAAAAGGGTTAGTGAGGGGGGGTTGGAATTAACATGTTCCTACAGTTCAAGTTTGTGAGAATTCCCTGTATTGATTAAGCGCGTGAAAAATGAAAAAGCGGTTTTTGATAAAAAAAAAAAAAAAAAAAAGCATTGTTACCCCTGGATACGGGGTGGCCCATGGACCACAGTGAGTGGTTTTAAATGTTCAGATATTCATTTCATTCACAGCTACGAGAGGCTCCAGATTTATGGAGACATCAAGAAAGCTCTCCGCAGTCTGCGACGATGACTTTCTTGGTCGGCCGTCCATTTTTGCTACCGAAACGCTCCATTTTTTCTACCACGTCGTAGCCGTCTTTCACGTAACCGAAAACAACGTGTTTGTTGTCCAGCCTGGGAGGACAAAAAAAAAAAAACAAAAAAAAAACCCAAAACATTTACTAGTCAGGTCATTTTATTATGTAGAAACTAGCAGCTACTACAGCCCTTTGTGTTATAGAGGGCTCCATACAGGGACTTCCTTAACTGAACCTAGAAAGCTGGCAAGTTTGATAGAACGGTGACAGAGAAAAGCACTGGATACAAAATTACATTTTCTAGAATACATGGCTAGTTGCTTGTCTCGCTTGAAAAACTCAGACTTTGAACCTCAAACTTTGGAGCCTAGCTTAACATATATAAAATATATTAAAAAAAAAATATATAAAAAACAAACAAACAAAAAAAACTTGTCGTCTGGTTTCACAGTCTGTCGCATGTTAAAAATACTAATGACCTTGCAGCAATATTGACAAAAAGCCGGAAAGCAAACAGATCAAAAACAGAGCCCGGAGGAGAATGCTAAACAAATCTTCCTAACCACCGTGCTGTGCGAGCTTGCCAGTAGCCATGGCTTTGATGGAAATGCAATGCGGAACAGTAACTGGCCCTTTTATACACTTACGGTGGCCAATTACTATTTTGGAATAGAGTCTTGTAAATTTTAAAGAGAAGGAAAAAATATAAATAGAAATATATATTTGATATCGCCATCTAGTGGACAACTGAAGAATGCAGTTTGTCACCATGAACTTTAAGAGGCTGTTAATCCCCTTAGCTAATCAGTACATTAGAACTGCTATGGGGGGGGAGGGGAGATGAGAAGTTACAGTATCCGGCATGATAACGGTCAGCGTTATTCATTGGATTTTAATTATTTTTTATTTTACTCTGACGGCCTAGACTTACCATTCAGTTTCCACCGTGCAGATAAAGAACTGGGAGCCGTTCGTGTTGGGCCCTGCGTTTGCCATCGAAAGGATTCCTACAAAAAAAAAAAAGGGGGTTATGGTGTTATTTTTTTAGAAGATATGTTGAAAGAATATTGCAGAGTGATGTAAGGTATACCATGCTAGGGGTTATTAAAGGTATACAGCACTAGAGGGGTTATTGCCGTCTTCAGCGCAAGTAGCATGAACAAAATGAATTTAAACATCTCAGATCTCCCAGCTTGTCATATTCTTACCTGGTCCGGTGTGTTTTAGTATAAAATTCTCATCGGGAAACCGACTGCCATAAATTGATTTCCCGCCGGTACCGTTGTGGTTCGTAAAATCTCCACCCTACAGAGAGGAATCACATGAGAATCACGACGCCTCAAATGCCATAATTATGCATTTTTAATCTAAAACATATCTGAATAGCTAAAATTCAAATCACACTCCCTGTCCATGAAAAGCACAGGTGAGAATAGTAAAGGGTGGTAGATGAGTGGAAGAGTCTCCCAGTAGAAGTGGTAGAAGGTAATACAGCGAGGGTATTAAACATGCATGGGATATACATATGGCTCCTGAATCTAAGAGGAGGCCAACGACTAATATATAAAAAAATATATACGTTATACAAATACCTGACACATGAAATCTGGGATAATTCGGTGAAACGTGGATCCTTTGTATCCGAACCCCTTCTCGCCGGTGCAGAGGGCACGGAAATTCTCTACACAGGAGGCAAAAGACAGACAGTGAGAATTCAAAAGCATTAACAGAACATATAGAAGTGATGGGGTTAAAACTAAATAGTGATATTCAGCATACAGGAGTAAGTATTTTAACGTTTCCTTAAGGTAATGAAAAAAATATGAAGTTGTGAAAAAAAAGACAAAAAACGCGGAAGTGAGTTTCTGTAACAATTCCAGAAGTCACAAGTAAAGCCAACTATAAATACACCCTCCATGTTCCAACTGCCAGTGTGGCAGGTGTTATGTGTACATAGGGCAGCCTGGAGATAAAAAAAGGGGATGGGGCAGTGATTTTAACCATTTATGTGAGTTATAGGGCATTTTAAACCAAATTCTGTCATTTAAAAAAAAAAAAAAAAACGCATCTTGAGCTATACATTTCCTAATGACACAATGTATAGATCAAACCGTAACTGAAGCCAAATCATACCTGCTGTCTTTGGCACCACGTCGGCTTTCAACTGAAACGAGAGAAAGACGTATTTAGTTAAGGCGCACGTGAAAACAAATCCTCCCTTGCTGCATTACCCTCTACCACTTCTACTGGGGGGCTGTTCCACTTATCCACCCCCTCTCAATAAAGTAATAACTCCTTCCATTCCATCTCAGGCCCTCTAGGGTTAGATTCCGGCCTCTGGTTCTAACAGGTCTCCTCCATTTGTGATCATCTATCCCTCTTGTAGGGCAGACAACAGGTTCAAACACGCTTTCTCTGCGCATGTTACACGTGGAACACTCTTTCCTGGAAACGGAGGATTCCTCCCCTAGTAACAGGCGTGTGCTGCTCTAGATTAGCTACTCATAGGAAACGCGGGCGACTATAGGGTCGAGATAAATGTATAACAGCACAAAGACACATTCATACACCGGCCAAGTGTCTCTGTTACGCCTGGCCAGTCCCTCTACAAAACCCCTGATGCCCCTCTTTTCTAGGTCAGAATGTTTGCTGGGTATGAGGGCATCATAGGGTTCTACAGCCCCGATAATGTGTACTAAAACATATACGACATAAGCACACATGTAAATAGAGTCACCCGGGAGCCACCTTGGTGACTCAAAGCGCATTGGCAGAAACTCCTGCTACACCGAGACAAACACACAGGGGCGGAGCGCACTCGGCTTTGTTGGCATATGTATCACGCTAAATAATCAGGACCAGCCGTGACCTCAATAACCTGAACACCGGCTGCCTCCTGTAGACGTGCACCTGCTATAACTCTATAAAGAAAATATCACTCGCCTGCAGAATTATTCCTCCCCAATAAATTCTCTCCCCCCTCGATTGTTAAGTTACCGATTGGTCCAGAACCTCAGAACTGGAAATTGGTTAGATTATGCTGGCTCTGCCACCGATCAAGGAACTTTTTATTTGAAATCAACTTTATTCTACTGTAATCAGATGCGTTTTCTCTATTGGCGTCTTTTAAAGGGGAGGTATAATAAGTAGGGGGGGGGTCTACAGGCATTAGAATCAGGCGACAATAATCATGAATACGCTAGGAATCCTGGCCTGAAGAGCTTACAGTCTAGGAGACAATCACTTTTTAAATATTGGAAGCTCTCCATCTTGAAACGCGTTGGGTGAAGGCCCCCCACATAACATGTTGCATTCCTATCGGGGTGTCAGATTCCACACAGTGATGGGGTCCGGTCTCACCCCTACTGCAGATTCCTAACTTTAATCACGACCCAGCCTTCTGACACCATATTAATAAATATAATTAAAATAGTAAAAAGATAACATTTTAAATAAATACATTTTGGTATTTTTTTGGGACCCTCAAAACCCAAGCAGCGCCATCGACATTTTAAATATTCCTCCGTCCTCTGACAGTTTTATCAGGCCAGGGACACCAACCACAGGAAGTCTACGAGCTATCACTTCGTTACAAATGTAACAAGGTCACCTTCTGGGACATGCGGGACAAGAGGTCCACACAACTCGTAACAACGATTACTACACAACAATAAACAATTACTACACAACCGGACGCCTGGTTTAAGTAACTCCGGGGTTAATCAGACAAAAATGTATACATTTCATACAAATATTTTGGAAAGTGAGGCAACAAGTAGCAGGGTGTAAACAGAAACGCGTAAATATAATATTAATGAGGTCGTAAAGGCTGACACTTCCCTATTCGGCTATAAATGGGGATTCTAGGAATTATGGCAAAATAAAAAAAAAAGAAAGACAAAATCATAAAAAATAAAAAAGATTCAGTTTTAAGATTCCAAAGATATTACTTTTTTTTTTTTTTTTTTTTTTTTTAAAGTTATTTAAACCAATATTTTATTACAAATAACCCAGGGCAGTGGAGGCAGAGTACCTGACACCTGTCTCCAGGGTCAGGCTAGGACCCATCATACCAACCTGTGACATCACAGGGCAGAAAGGCACCCTGAAGTTAGGTTACCATACAGATCATGAATAATAATAATACCAATATACAATAGCTATGTATGTTTTACACCCAATTTGATTTAATGGCAGACACCAGGTGGGCAATAAGGAATTCAGGGGCTAATAATTAATGGTCTATGCCTATAAGGGGGGTGGTCAATATTGCCCCTGCAGCCTCATTTGCCCCAAAATGCTATGTAGGAAGCATTAGGTAAATAAAGCCCATTGTATGCCTAATCTGTGGTTCTTACTATTAGTTATAACAGTTATGTAATTGCTCCACGTCTACCTACCCCATCCAGCAGGCCTAAATACCCCCAGATGAGTGTAAGTGGGGCAGATACTTACCTCAAAGACGACTCGTCCCAAAGGCTGGTTGTCAGCCACCAGATCCATGTAGACCCGTGGGTTAGCCTGAGGGCGGGAGCTGCAGGTTCTCAGGGTAGTTAGAGGGCCGGTACCGGCCCGGCAGCCACGGAGAACAGACCGACAGCACAAGGAAAGCATGTTGGAGGCTATGAGAAACCATGCGCTGCCGGCCTGCATATATACACTGTGTAAACAGCGATCCTAACGGCCCGCGCTGGAACTGCAGCCTCAGCAAATAGAAACAAGCAAAGCGAACAGCGATCCCAGCGGCCAGTACTAGAACTGCAGCCTGAGTACATAGATACAAGCAAAGCGAACAGCGATCCCAGCGGCCAGTACTAGAACTAGCGCTGGAACTGCAGCCTAAATGAACGCAGCCTGAACGGCGACACCAGCGGCTTGAATTGGAACTACACCCTTGGCACTTCCTAAAGTATGTATACTATAAGTGTAAAGGGAGTCTGATGGAAGTTGGTGACTTTTATTGGACAAACCCCCCCAAAAAACATGAGCATTTCAGAACTCAGAGATCTTGTTTCCCTTCCGTTTGAAAAAGAGACCTTTTTGTAAAAAAAATATTTTTAGGGAAAAAACAATTATTCTCCATATAGAAAGACGCAATGTTCTGAAGTTTATCTCTCCACATGTCTTCTCTCTCCCCTAGGGTCAGCCTACCCAGGATCCTGGAGACTCGAATGTTTCTCCTGATGATGTTTCTCCAGGATTTCAGGGAAATAAAAACACATTTTTATACCCCCTCAAGATGTAGTTTACAGCCAACGGGCAGGTTTTATTTACACTCATAAAACTGTATAAACAATTTTTGTTCTTTGGTAAATCATTTTTACAGAACATGGACAATGTATCGCGAGGCTGTGATTCCCAGTGGAGTCATTCTCCTCCAGCTTTTTGTGTTTGGAGGTGACTGGAGGAGATCTTCCTGGTCGAATTGATCATAAATTAAACAATACAATTGAAAATGTATAAACTTTTTGTGTTTGAGATTACTTTTTATGAGACATTTGGACACAGAGGACCACTCTCCTGGTCAACTCCATTTGCAACCATCAGATATTATACATTTTATAAACTTTCTGCATTTTTGTGTTTGTAGGTGACTTTTAAGAGACATCTGGACACTGAGATCAACCTTCCTGGTCGAATAGGTCTCCAATCATCAAAAATTACAAACTTTTTGTGTTTTGGAGATGACTTGGAGATTTTAAGACACTAAGGTCATCCTTCCTGTCCTACACCCATCGTGGTGTCCTTGGGACAACTGGTGGTCCACCACCCCAGAGAACCATGAGACAAAAATAACTTTTGATCCCTGATTCCCACAACATAATATTCATGTAACTGGTATGTTTTCTTCCTCTTCTCTTAGGAACTTATTAATTATGTCTACACACGGTTTCTCTTACATGAACAACTTGTTCCACTGGCCACGTTATGTATCAGTGGAAGTTCACATGTCCCTTCCGTTCATACAGTTGTTGCAGATTCAAGTGACGTTAGGTCATGGGGTGGAGGAAAGACGCCTTGTTACAAAGGTATGTAAATTGGTCGAGACTCATCCTCTTATGAGGAAGGAAAGAGGCTTAGGTCACCTTTACAAACCAAAGACCTTCTTGTGTTTTACAAGATTTTTATTGGGTTTGCAATAAGGTGGACCTCCATAAGGACGTAGCCTCCTAATGAGTCCGAGGTGCTCTACCAGACGTCTCCTTACATGGAATTATACACATTTCTCCTTATTATGTTGAAGGAAGGAGATAGAATCTTTGGTTTCATTTCCTGGATCTTCCTCTTTGTAGCATTTGAAGAGTTGGCTTTGTGATTTCGCACGGAGAGGTTACTGTGACTGTGCTAAAAGTCCCTGTAGAACAGGAATAACGGGTCGGAATTATGTCTGAATCGTATGATCCCACGGAGCACGTGACATGACTAGAGGTGTCTATGTATTCAGAACAATTAGCATTTATAGACCGGAAATGTTAAAGGGGTATGGATGGTTAACGGGGCAAAAGTTGGCCAGATTAATCCTCGTGGCTCTGTTTAGGAGTCACACCTATTGTTTCTCATGTCTTTACATTATATATACAAAGCGCTATTACATTAATATTAACAATATACTAAATTGATAATAGGATTAATCCAAGGCATACTGGTACAGAAGGGGATGAGGGCCCTGCTCTTGGGAGCTTACGATCTATTTGGAACCGTTACAAATATTTTTGTGCCCCCCCCCCAAATATCCCAATTTTTTACTCTGGAATTTTGTAAGAAAGTCTTTTTCTACGGCCAGATAACCAACTGATGGAAAATGAAAAGGGTATTTTTAATTGTTTCATTTTGTTTGGCAATTCCCAAATTCCTCTGTGTTTCCCATGTGCTTGGAATAGCTAGGCTTAGTGCGTCTATTTCTGAAGAGCATGAGAACATAGGTAGGTAGGTGGATCAGCCTCCCAGCAGAGGTGGTAGAGGCTAATGCAGTGAGGTAACTCAAACACGCATGGGATAGGGATATGGCTCTCCTGACACCTTCAAAGAAGAATGTGCCTCTGGAGTCTTTCCTGATGACAGCCGTGTCAGCAGAAAGGTGGGGAAAACACACTATTATGTAATGCCATGACATCAGAGGGTGGCTCTTGTCATGTGTCAAAAACGAGTTTGTTAGGAAAAAGAACCGAGACATAGGCTGACATCTGCACAACACAAGGACCAGAGAACAGCTTTAAAATTAAATGTAAAAAATGTAATTTAAATTAATTAGAAAAATAAAACAAATTAATTAAAATTGAAAAAAAATCAAGTTAAATAATAAAAAAAGATTAAATAGAAAAATTACAATAAAGGTCCATGGCAGGTAGAACCTGTTCATCTGGAAGGCAGTTCATCTCGGCCATTGTCCTGGGATCCAAACAGCCACGGCTTATAAAATTAGAATTTTAAAGTTTTTGTTATTGTTTTGGTTTCTAAAAATAGAAGAGTGGTAATTGTTCTGTTATTACACGTATGATGTCATCTATGAACAGATATGCAAAAATGTATGAGCAAAACCTGACAAGTCACGCAGAAGAAAGTGTGGTGAGGAACCAGGCGTCTGATTCATGCCTCACGCCAATATTTTCCGTGGAAGTGCGCATGGGGAGCCACGCAGGTGTTTTGTAATCAACAAGGGCGGCCTGTTTTTCCAAAAACATCAGTGATTTTGCAGAAAATATAATGCAGCGTGTTTTATAAGATCAATAAATTAACGTTTTCCTTAAAAATATCTAATTTACCATTCTTGGATATAAACTCTGAAACATAGGAGGCAATAAAGGGGAACTGCCATCAACTTCTCTTCCTTATAGCAGGTTAATCATTTTTCAACATTTTTGCCAAAAATAATGTTTTCAGGCAGCCATATCAGCCATTTGAGTTCTCGTTCTGTTATCTGAGCCCCGATCTACTAAACACCCCGACACCTGTGGTGAACAATAGAATGACTCAGTCTTAATCACCCAGCCAGACTCTGACTTATAAAAGTCAAATACTTCATTAGCATTGGCAGAAAGTACCAGCTCAGTGTGTGTGTGTGTGGGGGGGTTATTACTGTATACAGCGCTGGGGGGGTTGCACTGGGGCAACATGCATCAGACTTTAGTCTGCTTGGGACTCGAGCCCCGAGCGACGCTCCTGGTACCTTCAAACCTTACAAAGCGAGCTCAGGAGATATTCCGGTCTGCAACAAAATCTAGTTTGTGTGCGCCCTCTAGTGGCTCAGATCAGGAAGTACAAATTTACCAATATTCCTGTTTTTCACATAAATCTTGAAAAAAAAATTTTTGAAACTTTTTAAACATGATTTTTCTATTTTTTATAAAACAAATGCAAATCCCTTTGATATTGTGTCTTCATTTCGATGAAGTAGCCCTGGCTATTCCATGCATCCATGACTATTCCTGCAACAGCAGATTCTTTATCATTTCAATATTATATTCCTTCCAGTAAGAGAATTTTGGATACTTTTTTGGATATATATATATATATATATATATATATAAAATATTTTTTTTTTGCTTGTTACTGCAGTCCACTTCAAAGAGTTAATTTGGTTTCATTGCCCTGTTGATGGGGTGAATGTTACTTTCAGTACTTTTTTTTTTTTTTAAATAAAAATGTTTTTGTGCATTTTTTGCAGTTTGTTCCATTATTCCGCTGTGGGGGGGGGGGTAGGAGTGTATATAATATATAAATATATATAATAAATATATATTTTTTGTGCTTTCCTACCCCAGAACACATTTCTTTTCGTCCCAGACTCCCTCGAGCCTCATTATGATATCATCTTACCCTGAAACCCCTCATTATCGTAAGACGCCATATTATTCTGCAATTACAACACTGGAAAGGAGAGAAAAAATAAACATTGTTATTATACCGGGAGCTACGAAGGCGTCCGCTATGGCTCATACGCAGATTAACCATTTAAAAGTTTAACCTGCCTCCCTGAGGGTAACTAGGCCACAGGGGGCCTCATCTTCTAAATAATTTGAGTCTCTGCTCCTATAACCGGCATAATCAGCGGGACAATATTATATATATATATTATATATATAAAAAATTATAATTTTGGATCTTTTTACAGTCAAAGGTTGAGTGCTGTCTCTGGACGTCCAATCATAGTTAAGAGCATCCTTCAACTTAGTTCCCATTGGTTTAAGACTTCCTTTGCAGAGCGGGTGGTAGATGAGTGGAATAGCTTCCCGGTAGAGGTGGTAGAGGGATTTAAACATGCATGGGATAGGCATACGGCTCCTGAATCTAAGACGAGACCGACGACGGGCGACTACATGGGGCTGAATGGGGGGGTTCTAGAGTTCTGTTTTTTTAATATTGTGTATTATAACGACACAAAATGAAAAATTCATTCCAAGGAAACGGTTTTCATCTGAGTACATATTTATTTGATAAATATAAGGTTGACACAACTAACTACATACAGTTTTTTTTTTGTTGCAAGACTAAAAAGCACAATAACTTTTCATTCTGAACATTTTATGACCTTCACTGCCGGAGAGAAACGACATGCTCTCTCCGGTAGTGAAGGGGTTAACAAATATGGATGATTAAATTGTACATACAATGTACAGACAAAATACAGTGGCCCTTTTTGCATGTTTTATTACAGATTGTACCATTTTATTATTCTCTTTTTTATTTTTAATTTTTTCCCCATTTCTGATTAAAATATCAAAAAATTGTACAAATAATTTGGTTACAATCTAAATTTTTTTTCTTTATTTTTTCCTCCCTTAATCCACTTTTTTTTTTCCCTTTTATTCTGTGTGTGTGTGTGTGTGTGATTTTGTTTTTGAACCTCGTGTAGCACCTTAAAAATTACACAGGACTAATGCGAGTCGGCTAAATGATTACATGAACGTAAAACAGCAAAAAAAAAAAAATTATTATTTTTTTTTTTTTTTGACAGGACTGGAAAAAATGCTGTGAGATTTCACACAAATGCACCCAGACCATGACATTCCCCACCCTGCTAAATATAGGATTATTTCCACGCCATATGGAAACACACTTTTTTTTCTGTTTTTAACCTCATTTTTTTTGCAAAATAAAAAACAAAGAAAAAAAACAAAAACAAATGCACATTCTCAGGAAAATGAATGTGGCTGTGTTTTATGCTCTACTGGTCATATACATATTTACAGAGGGTATATGTTATTTTTTTTAACCCCTTCAATCACTGAAAGGGTTAAGCATTAGCTGGCAAATGCATCTATCCCTTTACACCTCTTTAAAATGAACGGGTTTTAAAATTCCAGTTGAAAACTGCCTTGAAATGTTTTTTGTTTTTTTTATTTTATTTTTTAATTTTATCCAGGTAAGCCAGGCTGCTGTGCAAAAATATTGAATTTCTCTCTGAAGGTGAAAGGGTTACAATTTAAATTTTTGATTTTCTTTTTTAAAGGAAACCATGGAGCAGCGAATAATTGAAAAAAAAAAAAAAAAAATCACAAAAAAATAATAAAATTCAATTTAAAATACAACCAAAAATTATGTGTACTATATTACGCAGGAATAGTGTGTTGTCCCTGTTGTTGTTAAATTAAGTCATCTGATTCTGGACCAAAGTGGGAAATTGAAGAAGGGATTTAACTTGTGAAAATCATGTCCATTGTTTATTATTTTTATTTTTTTTATTTGACTTGTTTGTTTATTAAAATTAGAATTTTTCACCTTCAGTACTTAAAAAAGAAAATTCAGATGTGATCGTGATGCTGGACAATAAAAAAAAAAAAAAAAAGAATTATTTTTGTTTTAATTTTTTTTTAAAATTCCTATGTGTGACGAAATAAAATAAAATGATGTATTTATGAAGATTTCCCTTTCAAATTAGAAAGTGCAAAGTTTTGTATACTGGGGACAATATTTGGATAAAATAAAAAAAAAAAAAGGATTTTGTTTTCAGTCTGACTTTTAAGAAAGTCAACTTAAATTTTAAAGAAAAGCATTAGAAAGAAAATAGCATTTTCCCGGGATTTTTTTTTGCCAAATGGTATAATTAATGTGATTTTTACTGGTTTTTTTGCGAGTAGTCGGGTAACCTGATGGTTTCTTTAACAAGGGGGACAAACAATACATCATACAGGGCTAAGGATGACATCTGGTGACCCCTCTTTTTTTTTTTTTTTTTTTCAAAAAACAAAACTTTATATGTGTTTTTATTATTAAATTTGGAGAGTTTAGTGAATCTGTAAAAAAATAAAAATTATAATAAAAAAATGTAATAATTCAAAATGCTTACTAGCATGGACTCAAACAAAAAAAAAAAATCTGGAAACTTACACTCATTTTTATTTAACATGTTACTAGAGAAACATACTTTCAAATATTTACATTGTTTTAGAAAAACAAAAAAAGGTTCACACTTTCCCTTTTAAGAAAGTCAACAAATATTTACTTTTGTCAATAACAGAGGTTTACCAGAGAACAGTAATGTGATTGATTTTGATATAACAAGAGTTTTAAATTTCAGACACAGAAGTGTAGAGAGATTTTTTTTTCTTGCCTAATCGTACAAAATTGGCTAAAGTTAGACCAAAAAAAAAAAAAAGGATATGACAATTTTTTGGATTATTAAAAAGTTAACAATAACCTAAAGACGATGAACAGCTGGCAATTAAATTATTTTTCCCGTCGAGTATAAACCAATAGAGATTTTACATCATTTCAGGATTCTGAATAGTTTTTCTTTCTTTGCCAAACATTTTTTGAATATTTTGCTAAAAAAAAATGGGGTTTTTTTTTGGGGGGGGGTGGCAATTTTCATTAAAATTGAAAATACATTTGAATCTGAAATGGCTAAAATCCACTTTTCAGGAATTATTTAAAAAACCCTTTGGTATGAGAGGCGATTATACTCTTAAGGCATAACTCGGCCACCCCAGACTCAAAGGGTTAATGCCATTCTGTAGACAGTGTCCAATTTGTCGAAATAGTACTCAAAAGTTTAAAGTAACCCCTTCATTTCCAGAGCAGCCTGAGCTATATTACAGAGTGATGAACTGCACACACAAGGCAAAACTGGGAGGAAAAAAAAAAAATACAAATTAAAATGTTTTACAAACAGATTTGGCGTACAAAAAATAGATTTAAAAAAACCCAAAACTGCAAGAGAACAATCCAAACAAAGAATTCTAAAATATTTGAACATATTTACAATAGTTACTCTTGTTTAACTTTAAAATAATGAATTGCATATGAACAGCGTCATGTGCTGCCACCTTACTTTGTTAAAAGACAAAGACGAGGGAAAATGGGTAAAAAAAAAATAAAAAATTAAAAATTAAAGAAAAAAACAAAAAACAGAAGGTGGAGATGCACTTGTAAGAAAGAAAGACCTTCAGACAGACAAATAATTCTAGCAAATGCAATTGGCGGCATGGAGAGAGAGGAAGAGGAGCAGGAGAAAAAAAAATATTATTTTGCCCTTTTTTTTTTTTCTTATTTTTTCATTTAAATAAAAAAAATACAAAATACAACTTTGGTGATAGAAAAGAAAAAAAAATTCAACAAAATAGGTTCGTTTGGTGTGTCATTCACATCTGTACAAGCGAAATCACGGAAACGAGACCCCCCCCCAAAAAAAACAAAAATGTATTACACACGGAAATAAAATATATTGAATAACAGGTGGAGGTAAAAAAAAAATAAAAAATGATGTTAAAGCTAACACATGGAGGGGGTCGTTAAGAAAGCAGCTATTGCAGAGGTCTTCCTTTAACCCTTTTTTTGCTGCTACGAACGATCTGAAGACTCGATAACCCTTTAACTGCCCTTTGGGCCCCCCCCCCCCCGAAAAAAGGGTTAAGCGGTGGAAAAAGGGTTAAGCAGAGACAAAGTAAGAGAACATTGATTGGCACACATGCACTTCTGTACAGATATAACAACAGTTTTACAGAAGCAAGCAGCTTTAAACCACCAAAAGCACATATACTGGGTCAGACTCATGCATTAAGACACCAACCCCCCCTACCCTCAGACCTACAAGGTACCTCGACCACAGAACGGCTGGGAAGGAAGAATGCACATATAACACACTGGAGATCTTTTTTTTTTTCATTTTTCGCACGGTTTTGTATCGAAAAAGAAAATTTTCACCAGGAAGGTCAATTTAAAAAAATAAATAAAAAAAAAAAAAAGGCCAGTTTCTACGTAACAGTCTTGTTGGGTTAATCAAAATAATTAAAAAAAATAATAATAATATTAATAATAATAATAACCCTTAAGCTGCCTTATAACTAACCGACATCAATGCCCCTCGATGCAGCTTAAAGTAAAAAGGTCTCAGGGCGAGTCTGTCCGTGGTGTACGAGGTCAGGCTATAATGTCCCTTGGATCCTATGATGTTGATAAAAGTCTATGCACTAAGGGGGATTGCGGACTCTTGTGGGACTAGTGTCTGGCCAGAAACCTGGTTTTTGCTTTTTTTTTTTTTTTTAACTGCCATGATAAAAAGGGGGGTAATTCAGCCATGGAACAAGCAAAAGCAGGAGGTCCCCGACAAGGTTGTCCTCTATCTCCGCTCTTGTTTCTTTTTCTGCTGGAAACATGCTGCCTGCCCGTAACACTCATGTCTTGGGAGCTTTGTGCTTTGTGTGTTCGTGCATTTATTCCATCTTTTTTTATTCCCAACTTCCTGGTTCAGTTCTTCCTCTTTTTTTTTTCTGTTGGTGGTAGTGTGGGGTGGCAGAGGGGGCAAAACACCGGACCTCATGAGGTAATGCCCTTAAGTCTTCCCGTCACTGGTTTGCCTCGTTGTTTTGCCTGCTGAAATAACTTTGCTCTTCAAGGTTTCCCGTTTTGCAGTCTCGACAGGGAAACACCAACAAGTACCAAGTTTGTTGCCCACGGCCTGATTCCTCGTTGCCTATCGGGGGCGCCACTGAAAACGTGTCAGTCTGAGGGAAACAGGGACGCAAGAGCACCAGTAAATCAGCTACGACCGGGTGGTGGGGCATTACGTAGTGGAAGGGGTTGGAGTTACCAGAGCTGTCCCCACCCGCGTGTGGCCAGGTGGGTTGTATTATGGATCAGAGAGCGGACAGAGAACCGCCATCTCTCGCATTAGTTGTTCTCAAAGAGGGAAAGTAGATCGTCATTGCTGTTGTTGGGAAGATCTGGTGGATCCAGGTAGGAGAGAAGCTCGTCTGGATTAGTTAACTCCGGAAGAAGCTGCAGGAAAGAAGTAGAAATTGCCATATCAGTAACGTGGTGAGCTATAACTAACGGGCTTTTAGTACGTCTTCCCAGTCTCTAACTGGTTACCGGAAGCGAAGTCCCATCTATTAATTTGCGTTGGGAACAGAGGTGTTCCATTGCAGAAAGTGCCTTCTGTCAGCCGATCGAGCTGTTTTTTTTGCTACCTGATCGGCCATTAGAGATTTTGAGATTTTTTTTACGCATTGATTTGGACCAATCAGATAGTGGTTACTTTAGAAGTGCCCAAGATATGGTAAAGCATGAAACTTACATCCAGTGATGGTTCTGGCATGTCAGGGGCTCCCTGTCCACCAGGTTGACCTTCTAAAACTGAGGAGGGGTTAAAGGTCATGTCCCCGTGCGGGTGACCGGCAGCTTGTGGTGGGTGCCGAGACTGAGGTGCTGGTCCGCCGTGATGTAAAGGCTGCCCAGGCTGGCTACCTGGGTGAGGCGGGTGTAAGCCCTGAGGCATGGAGCCGTGGGGAGGCTCAGAATTTCCCACGTGCGAAATCTGAAGGAACAAGTGGCAGAAAGAGAGATTCAGGGTTAAATTAAACTCGAGCTGAACACGTATGCCACCCAAACCAGGATCTACTCTCCCCTTTAATAGATGCGAGTTGGATGAAGCCACCGACAATAGCACGTGAATGACGTAGATGGTACTTACTGGGTCCTGCATGGAGTGGCTGAGTGGTTTGTCCAGGGAAGACATACCCCCGGGCATATCAGGAGGGTGAGACAACTGAGGCGCGTGCATGAAATCATTCATCGACGTGCCACCTGGAGCTCCGTGAGGGAAGTCAAAATTGCCATGGCCTTGGTAACTGTTTCCTGCAAATAGGTTTGGAACACTGGATCAGTCACACAAGCCTCGAAAAGAGCACCTTAGGGTTCTCTACCACCAGAGCCAACAAGGTGCCCAAGGCTTATAAAACAACATGGAAGACCAACAACAGGATTACGAGACACCGAGACAGAGAAGCTCCTCATAACCTGGTCTGGAGGCTACGTCTTTATCGCTGTTCATGGTGTTATCTCCTGACGTTAGGGCGTCACGTGTCTTACCTTGGCCGACGTACTCTCCGGGGTTATTACCGCCGGGTGGAGGGGGAAGCGACGGATAAGGCGAAGGGCCCGGACCAAGTGCCGCAATCATCTCCATAACATTGGGCATGATCATTTGACTGGGACTCATGGTCTTGAACCTCTTGGAGGGCATCCCGTCAGGGTCATCCTTAATGTGAATCTCAGACTTGATTGGTACCGGCCGCCAGCTGCATGTGGGGTCGATAGTCACCTCTTCAAACTCAGAACTAGGGCGCGAACAAGAGCGGCATTAGAAAACCGAAAGAGGCAACCAACTTTTTGGAAGACTCTGCTTAGGAAATGGAGTCATTTCGTTTCGGCAAAAGAAATGGAGCCATTAGAAGAAATATTCTTTACTTTGTACTATAACTTCTCCGGTCAATGATGACCCAAATCGTCAAGGCTTGGGACGATGAAAACAAGGGGCGTCCCTTGTAACATTGCTACTTAACAACAAAATATATGTGATTCAAATGCATAACCTGACATTTTATAAGGTGAAATTAATCATCGCCCAACATGAAAATGGCCCTTTGTTTTCAAAACCATATGCCACCCGGTAGATGGGAATAAAGTTGGGGTAGTTGAGGGTGATACTTACTTCTGTATGGCGTTCAGTATGCCCCACATGTACTGATCGACTTCCAGACCCTCCAGAAGAGCCGTTTTACTAAGAAAGAGAAAAAAAATCAAATAATAAATATATATATAAATTAAAAAAATGTATTTTCATCCTTTTTAGAGGGTTGCTTAAATTAAACAGATTTCTGGAATTATGAGGGTTTGCGAAGATGTTTGGGGGTTGATGTTTGGAGGGTAAGAGCCGCCATACTTACTTGCAGACAGGACACCTCCACGTCCCCCTCTCGCAGTTCAGCTGTAGGTAGGATTCCAAGTCGAAGCACTGAAAATGCACAGAAGCAGTGGGGGAAAAAAAGGGTTCATTTCTGCTGTTCTGCTCTTGAAGGAAGCGTCACAGAGACAGAGAATAAACGGAAGGAAGTATGGTTTTTGAGACCTACCTGGACGTGTTTGCAGTCGTGCCCCCGCGCCGGGAGCTGAATCCGCCGGAACGTGATCGGACATTTCAGCGAGACTTTAATCGCCGTTTGCTCCACCCCGTCTTCCCCGTTAAGAGCCGCGTTACCGGATGACGCTGCCACGCTGCTAAAATTCCTCTTTACTGGGGGGGGGGGGGGGAAGGAAGAGTCAAAATATGTAACAGCGATAACCCAAACGCCTTCTAACAGTCGACCAAACTGCTTTCCTGGCTGGTGGAGCAAGGCGCGAAGCGCGTTGGGGACGAGCTAAGCCCAAAAAATCCACCCCAGAAGAGCTGAGTGTTGACATGGCGCCAGGACTTACTCTTTGTGATGCAGTGCTCCGCCGGAAGCAGCCTCTTTTTCAGGAGACCCTGGAGTACGGAGCGTACCGACGGCCGATGAACCAGCTGCAGCACGAACAAGTGAGACTGGAAAGCAACGTGGAGGGAAGGCGTTATAAGACGGACTGATGACCCAACAGCAAGTTGTGGGGTGGGGGGACAAGTTAATGCGGAGGAACCATTGCTCCCTATAGGCACTTACACAACAGCAGGCGGTGACTGTGATCTGGATGGTATTGCGGCCCGGCTGGCAAACGTGCTTGAGGTGAAGAGGTTTGTGGGAAGTCTTGTTGTCGCCCCGTTCGATGGTCAGCGGCGTGGCGTTGACACTGACCTGTACCGACGCCGGCCAGTTGGTGTTCATCTGCCGGTCTTCGTGGTGGTAGCATTTAAACTGCAGCTCCAAGTCCGACCTAACGTAAGATAGGACTTTAGATGATTGCATCCAAATACTCTCCAGGCTTTAGTGCCCTTACTTTGAGCCCATTTTGACAGCCACCCACTCCTGACCTACCTCCACATGAGGGTCTGGTGGACCGTTGGCCGCAGGTGGAACACGTGGTTGCTGACGGCCAGGTTGTGCTCCAGTCGGAAAGGTTCCAGCACCACCCCGTCCCGAACGGGAAAGGTCAGGCGCAGCTCGTCCGCGTGGCTGGCTGAGATCGAAGAAGGAGAGAAAGCGTGAACTTTCCCTTTAGCATCTGCGGTGTGACAATGCAGAGATGGGTCAGCCAAACACAATAGGGTTAAAAAAAAAAAAACCACAACCACCCGTCACGGGACAACGTCTTATTTTAGGGTCTGCATACGTATCAAACGGAAAGAGACCTTCTGGGTCTCCTGCATCAGGTCCGACTTACTTGGAGGAGGAGGTAAGGCGTTCATGTTGGGCTTGATGTCCGGGGGGAAGGGAGGCTTGACATCTTGGCTGGGGGACAGGTATGGGGGCATGCTGTTGCCGGGAGTCATGGGAGGCGTGGGGTTCCCTGGGACAGGCGAGTGAGGATAGTTCCCCACCGGGCCGGGCCTGGACGGCTGCAAGACAAACAGAGACACGGAATACAACCTGGAACTAGGATGCAGGCTATGAACCCAAACACATAATTCCAGTCTCCTGCCTTGTCCTCTCTCTCGTGGCTTCAAGAACATCACTGGTGACTCCGCGGCTCCATTCTAGATCCCTCCACCAGTGTGTCCTCCTCCTGAAGACCCTAATTCTTATCACACCCCCCACGACCAGTTTCAATTTCCACGTTCTGCTACTAATCCCATTTCCATACCATTCATTAAACCAGTAAGCGACCAACTAATCTTAGCATGTCTATGGGGCAAAATGGGCCATACCACTTCATAACTGCCCCAGCAACGTCTAGGGAATGATGAAATAAATCATCATATATTGTTATATGTCCATCCGTTGGTGTGGTGGCCCATGGTTTGTCTACGGCCACTATGTGTATGCGCGAGTAAAAAGCATCTGGACGATGAAAACACGGACTGGCAAAGCTTCCCTTGTAACGTTACTACATATATGTCATTCAAATGCACAACCTGACATTTTATAAGGTGAGATTAATCATCGTCCAACATGAAAATGGTGGCAAAGGGAGTGTTATCTGATCAAATTCCTGTCCTAAACTTCTCCTCCTCCTCCTCTCGCTTCCAAAGGCTGCCTGAACCAATCAGCAGAAACCAGCAACTTAACGATAGGGGGGAGATGCATTAATAGGGAGGAGCAAGCCTGCGGATCACGAGAACAGGAAGTTAAGGTGGCCGCTCCCATGGTGTACATGTAAGGGGGGGGGGTTCTAATACATAGATATTGCTTATTGTAATGCATAGTTACACCGGTTTGCTAAAAAAATAATTATTTGTGGGTTGGTTTCAGTAAGTTTAGCCAACCGGTAGCAGGACCCCCAACCCCCTCCGTGGATGACAAATTTGGTAGGATTTTTTTTTTTACACTCACCCCGTTCATACTGCCTTGGCTATAACTATTGTATCCGCTCCCAGAAAAGCTGTTATTTTGTCCATTAAACTGCTCTGGCTAGTAAAAAAAACAAACAAAAAAACAAACAATAATGAATTAAAAAATGCTATTTAAAAAAAAAATAAAAAAAAATAAATGCTAACCAAACGAAAGGAAATTGGGCAAACGGAACGGGAATTGGCTGCGATATCTCGCTAAATGACCCCGCCAGAGACAGTAGAGTTGACTATTGATCTCGTATAACCATCTCCTTGGGTAAAAGAAGCGGCCAATTCACTCGGCAAAGCGTTAACGTGGAGAATTGACTCACCTTATAATATTGCCCCATGTTGACGCTGGGAGGCGGGTACTGTCCCGACGGTTGCTGCCCCGCCATCCTTTGACCGGGGTAGTTAGGGGACGCCATAGGCCTGGAAGGGTTTGGACTCTGGTACTGCCCCGGCTGACTGGGAAACTGGCTACTTGGTCCGTATTGCTGGTTGCCATAATTGGGCTGTTAAAATTAGGGGGGAAAAAAAGAGGACATAATGTAATTTTGTGTTCTGGTTCCACGTGGCGTTCCCGGCTAGGTCACCAGAACCAGAACGCCGGTCAAGAAAATCATGATAGCCTTTGGTGGGCCGCCATATTGTTCAAGTCAAGTCACGGCCTCGGAGGTCCCAGACCCAACATCGTTAAGACAAAGAAGATACTGGTCCACAGAAGATGCCTATTAATGACCAGATGGGGCTTATTACTAGCTTGGTGGAATCCTTTTTGGGATGATCACAAAGCTCTCTACCATCTCCCCGGCGCTCACCTCTCCTGGGTAGGGCCTCTTTATGCCTTGCATGGGCATGGACTGAGGCCTGGGACCTGGGTAGGCTTGCTGGGGCATCCTCTGCCCGTGTGCACCAAAGGGGTTCATGCCAGGCCGGGGCTGGTTCATCCCCATGGGCGGGCCGCTCATGTTGTTCGGCGCCATGTTTGGACCCATGCCTGCTGGGTTCATGCTTCCCGCCATGGCAGAGGGGACCCTCGGGCCGGGCTGGTTCATGAACTGACTGTTGTAGGCCTGCGCCGGACCCATCTGGAAAGAGGAACACACCTTCAACAAAAGAAAGAGAGAAGAGTAAAATGCGACATGCGTGTCAGACAGGGCTCGTGGATCGGCGGCGACAAAGCTGGTATTTGGGTCATAGGGCGATGGGTGCAAAGGGATGTCGCATTTTTTGTAACCCAAACGACGTCGATTGACCTCTTAAGACACAGAATCATCAAATACGTTACTTTTAGGAAAATCACAATGCTTTTAAGTAAAATATGCTGTAGTGGTGGAACTGCACCGACTAGACTTACCGGGCCATACTGGTTCATGTCCTTGTTTTGCGTCTCCTGCAGTGCCGCCACCGTGGCGGTGGCAGTGGCGGTGGCAGTAGCAGCGGCTGCCGCAACTGCGGCCGCAGCGGCGGCAGCTGCCGGCTGCGTGAAATCCGCAGGGGGTCGAGTGTGAGGAGGGATGCCCATTCCTGATGGGTTATTGGGGCCGCCAGGGTAGCTGGGGGGATAAAACGGGTTGTTGTGAGGATACCACGCAATCAGACCGCAACGTGAGTCACTATATTGTGCGGCTATCCCGCCAATTGCCTCATTTATAAACATAGGATTCCAGGCTTACCTGCCACCAAAGCCACCTCCTCCTGGGTAGCTGGGGCGCCCGTACATGCTCTGTTGCATGTATGGCTGGTTGGATCCCCCTTTTGTGGGAAAGGGCTGTTGCTGTCCGGCAAACTGCGGAGAGTTCATCCCGGCGTTGTTGCTGTTCATGCCGGACGCCATAGGATTACCACCTGGGTTCAGCGGATTGTTGGCGTTCACCATGGGGTTCCCCAGGACCTGGAAGGAAAACCAAGGAACATGGCGTCCTTAGAAGAGCAGACTAATAAACTGTCCTCATCATATAGCATGGAACAAGCTACCCAAATACTAAAGGGTCAGTCAAAGAGGCCTCCCAGATCCCCATGATGAGCCCCATGGTTGTCCAACTGCGACCAGAGTAAGAAGGTCAGGTAGAAGGTCTTCTTGGTGGCCAGTTCTAGGGTTTCAGGCTATGACCACCAGTAATCCTCGAAGGACATTACAGTTGTGGACTTGGGGTGGGAGAATAAAGCTGAACTCAGGAACCCCCCCGCCCCAAAAAAATATTGATCCATCAAGTCTTCTACCCACCAGTCCTCCAATGCATGCCTCTGGAGGTAGTTATGGGACCTAAGTATGACCTGGTAGGCTACAACCTGTCTACAGAACCAAGTTTACTTTTGGATATTAGGAAGGAGACCTCCAAGACTCTGTGCATATGTCACCATTATGACTACAACGGAGGTTCCCAGTCGCGTGGTGGACTTACCTGGCTCTGAGACGTATTTGTGACTCCCCACACCGTAGTGACGACAGACAGGGAACCCGGGGGCTGACTGCTGTTCTGCTGCCAAGGGACAGAGTCGTAAGGGAAAGACCCATCACTGCGGGGAGGAAAAAAGAAACAGTCAGACCTATAAATCTTAACAAGAGAACAAAAACGTGTTTTTTTTTTTCTTGGGGGGGGCCGTTTTAAAACAGACAGGATATGAAAAATTCAGAAAACTAGTATTACTGAAAATAAAAGGAAAAATCTGAATTATTAATCCACTTTTATATTAAAACAGCTGTGCTCATTTCAAATGGAATGCTCTGCACGCTATGTTTTTTTCTAGGCACTTCCTGTTGTAAGATGAAACAGGAAGTGCTGTGTGCATACAAAAAATCCTTCCCCCGACTAGATGGAAGACAAGACATCTCAAACCCCTCAAGTTAACAAGGTGCTTCAAATATAAAGCCATATAATCAATGGGTTTTTTCTTTAAATCATTAAAGGTCTGCAACAGAAATGGAAATGGGGGGACAGGAGAAGACACACGTTGTCTCAACCTACTCGAAATGACCATGCAAGTCCCGGCAAGACGATAGCTCTGGGCCAAATGGAACCGGCCCTGTTTTCGGGGGTCAAGGCGTACTTACCCATGTGACAGAGAAGGTTTCATAGAGGTCAAAGAGTTCATGGGAGGCTGCATAGGGATCTTCCCCGGCTGCTCGTTCTGTCTGTTCTTCTGGTGGCGTAAAAGCAGTAGCCTTCCCAATTCTTCACACCACGAGGAAAGGAGTGCTGGGGGAGTCAGAAAGGGTCAGAATTTTAGGCGAATTCAGAGGAATTGGGACACAAATAACACATCTGAGTGTCTCTCAGAGACATAGAGTGGTGGTGGTGGTGGTGGCGGGTCATATATCTTGGCCTACACCAAAAAAATTTAATTTGGAAATTGGGTAGACAGAGGCAATACCCAAAGCATCCACATGGTGGCGACAAGGATCCGCTGCGTTGGACTGGACTGCAGTGCTGGGCGTCCATGCGCAGCCCGCTCCCCTCTGCGTATATATAACGGAGGCTGCAGACAGCAGGAGGCTCTCCTTACTTAGCAGACGAGGCTTATTTATCCCAAAAGAAAACGCAACGTGACGAGGGCGAGCGGCAGCGGGCTCCAAACACGCTAAACAGACACAGGAAGGGAGAGCTGGTCTCAACTCATCCTCAGAGGTCGGGCGCCTCGGGTGAGCTCCCGCGGGGGGCGGGGTCTGCTAGCCGCGCAAAAACGGACGCCCGCGAATCCCGCTGACCGAGTCAAGCTTTGTGAGAGCCCCCCCCGGAATGTAGAGTCAAGGAATGGCCTAGGGCCCCCCTCGTTTTGACTGTAAAATAGCCAACGCGACGAGCATATCGGAGAAATCATTTGGAAAAGGCCACGGAACCCACCTTCGGAATATCCGGAACTTTATCTCCCCCCCCAGATTTCTCCAGAATGTCCTATTCTTTGAGAGGTTTTTTTTGGAACCCTATTGCCCCAGGACTTTTTTTTATTATTATTCTTTTTCGAGGGTCTCGCTCCTCCCCCTGCTGACTTAAAGGCGTGAAAGGATTTGCACATGTTAATGCGGGTCTCCAGCAGAAATCCGGAGGGTAAACAATCGCGTCCCCGCTGCATGCCTTTTAATTGTGCTTGCAAACCGCTGGAGCTGATAATTAGCCTGCCACCGATGGGTTAAATCTAAGCAGGCTGGTGTGTGAGTGTGTGTGGGGGGGTGACACTTTTACCACCACCTCCCATCCCCCCACCAGGGGAGCTTAAAGCAGCTGCATGTAAGGGAGAGATGGAGGGAAAGGGATATGGCTGAGCCCTCTCTGTGCCATATGGCAATACCTGCCCTCCCTGGCCTATAAATAACCCCACAATGGGGCAGAAAGAGTGGGGGGGGGGTGAAATTTCCCAAGCTACCCTGTCTTCACATGCAATACAGAAACTGGGTTACAGCTTATTAGATAAACTGTAAAAAAAAAAAAAAAAAAATAATAATAATACAACAAATAAAAAATTGGTAAAAAAAAACCTAAAAAAGTTCACTAATTATCAGGCTATGCTGTGGAAAAAAAAATGTAAAAAAATGTTTCCATTTTTTTTTTTTGTAATTTTAAAGAAAATATATGTGAACACTACGTAGCAGCGCTGGGTAAATAACGGCCGCAAGTGAGCGGGAAGGATGCTGTGGCCGTATCCGGCCCCAGGGGCCATAAGCTGGACAACCACCCATGCAGTTTCAGGTTATCTCAGCCCTCCAGCACAAAACCTGTTTTTGTTTTTTCTAAAGTTAGTCTAGCACCCCCGTCCACGTTTTCCATGGGAATTTACTAATTGAGAAACACTAACAGTTTGTTTTTTTTATTGGGAGGGGGTGAAGGTGTGGGTGGTTAGGTTACCACGCTGATTAATTACTGGGAAATTACAAAAAAAAAAACTAATAGTAATTTTGTCCTTATATATAAAAAGTAAGCCTGCATGGGGCAAATAAAATTAATCAGGGCATCCCCCCCCTCCTTTACTTTTATAATGGTGTATAATAAAATTAAAATAAATAAAATTAGTAACTAAAGATTGACTTCTAAACACGATTAGAAGTGTTTTTATTAGCTTAGGAACCAGGGGAATGTCCCTGCTGATTGGATGATGCTATCAGTCGCTATGACAATAGGACCACTTTTCAAAATAACATTTTTATCCAAAACTCACTGGTAAAATGTTCTACATTTATTTTTTTTAATATATTTAAGTAATACTTTGTACTCAGAAAGCATCTGAGAAACAATAACACCTTTCAAATAAGCAAAAAATAAATATAAAGCAGAAGTGCCAAAAAATGTACAAAAAAAAAATCTAAAATGTAAAACTATAATACAAATATAAAAAATAGAACAAAAATAAATATATAAAAAATCATTAGAAATCTATAATATAAAATAAAAACAAAAAATAGAAATATAAAAAAAATATAGCACAAAATAGGAAATCAAAGTATAACAAAATGAAAAGAAATCTATAATATAAAATAAAAAATATAGAAAATATTAAGAAAAATGGAACAAAAAAAAAAAAAAAGATGGAATGAGTGCATTTAACATTTTTTTGCATTACCTATTATTATTATTATTATTATTATTATAAGAAGTCTCTTTTTGTGAGACTCGAGACACCGGGTGACATCCTCCTAATTGGTGGCCACCTCTGCTGGCAGTGAGGAAGTTAACAGCCGGACCAATTAGGTCTTGAAACAAAGGAAAGCCAGGAGACAATGTCCCAGGTGACGCGCAGAACGGCTCAGACGGCTCCTGCGCGCCCGGCTGCCAGGCGATGGGATCGATTGTGAGAGGCAAGGGACAGAAATAGCATCCACCTACTGATGAGAGAGGGGGGGGGTAAATGAAGCAATGGCGTGGGGGGGGGGGCAAAAGCCAGGAGATGGGAGAATCGTGTGCTCTGAAACCGGCACGCACCGGGGCTTTATGACAAACACGAGACGCAGGAACAGCAGGAAAAAAACAGAGCATGCAGCATGCGCGAAACAGCCTCTGCCGAAAAAGATGACATCACTTTACACTAAGTCCACGCTTTGCAGGAGAAAAGAACATTCGTTGCACCTGACTTCACTGCGCAGTATGAGGGGCCGACCCCGGACAGTGATTCCGTCATATAACCCCCCCCCCCCTCAGCACTGTATACACTAATATAACCCCCAGCGCTGTATACAGTAATATACCCCCCAGCACTGTATACAATAATATACCCCCCAGCGCTGTATACAGTAATATAACCCCCAGCGCTGTATACAGTAATATAACCCCCAGCGCTGTATACAGTAATATAACCCCCAGCACTGTATACAGTAATATAACCCCCAGCACTGTATACAGTAATATAACCCCCAGCGCTGTATACAGTAATATAACCCCCAGCGCTGTATACAGTAATATAACCCCCAGCGCTGTATACAGTAATATAACCCCCAGCACTGTATACAGTAATATAACCCCCAGCGCTGTATACAGTAATATAACCTCCAGCGCTGTATACAGTAATATAACCCCCAGCGCTGTATACAGTAATATAACCCCAACGCTGTATACAGTAATATAACCCCCAGCGCTGTATACAGTAATATAACCCCCAGCGCTGTATACAGTAATATAACCCCCAGCGATGTATACAGTAATATAACACCCAGCACTGTATACAGTAATATAACCCCCAGCGCTGTATACAGTAATATACCCCCCAGCACTGTATACAGTAATATAACCCCCAGCGCTGTATACAGTAATATAACCCCCAGCGCTGTATACAGTAATATAACCCCCCAGCGCTGTATACAGTAATATAACCCCCAGCGCTGTATACAGTAATATAACCCCCAGCGCTGTATACAGTAATATAACCCCCCAGCGCTGAGTATATTTCCCGGCTCAAACACCGCACTGAGCTGATGCTTTATGGCGATGCTAATGAAGTCCGTTCCTCCATAGACTTTCATTAGTCAGAGAAAGTCCTGTTGGTGAATAAGACTGAGCCATTCTATTGCCCCCCACAGGCAGTATGATAAGGAGTCAGGGTGTTTAGTAGATCTGGGATCAGATAACGGAGCGAGAATCATACAAACGGCTGATATGCAGCTGCCTGAAAACTTTATATTATGGGGCAAAAAATACAACTGGGGTAAAAAAGAAAGAGCGATATTTCAGAAAATGTATTTTTAGTCTGATACTAACAATCCCCCCCCCCAAAAAACCAACATTGGAGGGATTTCACCCTACATCAGCAATAAGTAGAAAAATGTCACCGGTTCCTACGGCAACCCCTCCACATCGTAGAATCCAGACCTGCTGATACAGCCTCATCGGCAACAGGTGCAGGACTCATACCCTCATGTAAAGCAGACACCCCGTCTTTTAAAGAAAAACAAGGACAGACTTTTTCCTCCCCGGAGACTGTTGTTAACGTGATTATCGTTGCCGCCTCTGCCGCGGAGAAGGTTAAACCGATGCAGAAAGCCGCGTGTCACCGGTTTAAAAATAGACGCTAGCGTCCTCGGGGACGACGACAATGTGACACAGAAGGCATCCACGGGCCCTTCCTCCATCTGACACAGGACCCTGTCTGCAAGCACAAGTGGGGGGCCGCCCCCCCCCCCCGGGGTCTACCCGCTCTCACCCTTGTTAGCCCTGCGTATTTATCTGCTCATCCCCCTGTGGTACTCGAGGGGTTAACCCCGCACGTAACACTCTCACACGGCGAGCGTCATGCGCTGTAAAGAACCGATGTCAATGACTATTGTAACAGAGCTTTTTTTTTTTTTTTTTATGAAAATGATAAAATTTCGTAAAAAAATATTAAAACGGACCATTTCTGAAATATATATATATATATACACAGAAAAAATGGGAAGGCTTCTATACCCTAAAACGTTTTACATTTTTTTTTTAAATAATTCCATTCATCGACTTTCAAAATGAGTGAACAGGAAGTGAGGTCACCGCCAGGCTTTTGGGCTCTAAACCGGCAAAAAAAATTAAATATATATATATATATGAAAAATGAACAAAAAAACATCACAAAAAGCGCAAACTTTTTCTGTTTTGTGTTAATTCCCCCCCCCCCAGACGTAGCCTTGTGATACCCGCGCTGGATAATGGCCCTGACCTGGCACATTATCTACTCAGTGAAATCCCCACGGGTGTAAATTCCGTGTTGCGGGGTCTTTTTTTCAAACGACACCCCCCCCCCCCGCAGCACATCTGGCGGGGACGTTTTAGAGCTGGTGTGTCACAGGGGAGAGGCATATGGCAGGATGGGGGCCGTCAAAGAGCAAAGTTGGGCTAATGGAACGCCGTAGTCAGGTGCATTAACCCATAGGGTCCCACGGAGCTCATGTAACGGGAGATCTGCCATCACCCACGTCACGCTGACAGCAGGGAGGCCGGGGGTACGCGTTAAACGCACGCCATTATTACCGCGATTACAAAAATCACTAACGCCGTTCTTCTCCAGTTTCAATTTCTAATTTATCTATATATTTTTTATTTTTCTTCCCCACTTTTATTTTTTATATTTTTTATGTTTTTTCTAACTACATTTTTCTCCAGTTTTATTTTTTCTATATTTTATTTATTTTTTTCTAAATTTTCAAATTTTTTTTCCTAATTTTTCCCTTTTAATTTTTAATTTTTAAATTTTTTTTTTAAAAAAAAATTTTTTTTTTAAACAAAGATAAAGTAACTGAACATAACGATTCTTGGGGGCGGTGTCTACTAATGAAGTGGATTGCCTATTGTTTTTGTATGTGCCCGTGGAAAATAATCTTAACACCTTATCACTTAAATAAAAAATAAAAAAAAAACATTAGAAAAAACATCCAATAGAAACAAAATAACCACGCTTGGTGTTATAACCATTTCCTATTTCTCATCACAGGACTCCGGCCGTCCCAAAAGCTACAGATTATTCATTAAGTCCTATATCGCCATCGTATTCTGCAGCGCTGTACAAGGCGTTTCGGGTGACGTGAGTCAAACAGGACCTGCCCCCGTCGTTACGGGCAACAGATGCTGAGCTCGGGATTTCTCACGCCTTTCAGTAACCGCGATACCATATCTCGAGTCTAGACAAACCCCAGGACCTGGGAGGGGGGGCTTCTAAAAATGTTTTAAAAGTAAAACTTTAGGCCAAAATACGAAAAAAATATAGTTCTAAATATATCATAAACATGATAAATCTTTCCAATAAGGACCCTGTTTTAGTGTCTTTTTTCCTTTTAGGAGTCCCCCTGGCCTCTTTTCAGTCCCAGCTCCACGTTCCTGTATGAAAAGCACTGTCCCTTAAAAAAAATACTTTTTTTTTTTTTTTTTAAAGACCCAAATCTTTAAGTATTTTCCCCAAAATTTCACAGGGGACCTTTCCCTTTAGACGCGGACGTATAATACGCACCGATATGGATCTTCTGATGACCAATAACTGATAGAATCGCCCGGAAGGATACAATGTGTACTCTTAGACATCATGGATTCCAAGTGAAGAGATCATCTCTAGGGCCCTCTGAGAGGGCAAGAAGAAATGTGTATGAAGGGGGGGGGGGGTTAAGCACCTGGCCCCATTGATATGCCAATTTGTAACACAGTAGAAAGGATTGAGGACAAGCCCCTATTCAGAAACGGTCACTTTAAAGCCCCACGCTTTCTATGGGACAATAATCCCATCACAGTGGGAAGCCCCCAGAAGGAACTATCTGTCTCTAGTTAACAGAGCGATCTGATGGGGGGAGGGAGGACTTTTAGCCCTCTCCATACCTCTCGGTTCTCAAGGTTAAGCAGGAGAGTTCCTGGAGGAGTTTGCATCACCAGGAAGAAACGGAGATGCTACAAGGAAGGCGACGGCCTCTGAACGTTCTTGTAGAGCGGTCATTTTAATGACACCGGAATTCTATAGAGAATGTTCTCCAGAAACCAAAAAGAATTTTACAATGAATGAAATACTCGTTTACGGATATAAATATATTCCTGGTCTCATTCACGCAGGGTTTCCCAATCAAACCCAATGAGTTGTCCGCCGTTAGTTTCTCTTGGTAACACCAAAGAAGTATCCAACCCAGTGAAGGCCACCTAAGACTCCAACGTGGTGTAGATGGGTCTAGATTTGTCCACCCCTGCGGGGAATAAACCCCCTGTTATTAGTCTTCTGAGATCCAGAGCTTTTGATTATGAACTCAGATGCTGGCCTCACTATCTTCTCAATATGGACCCTGTATTTCCATAGCTTCTCCGCCAGGAGCTGAACTTGAACTTCACGGGGGACGCCATGACACTTCACGTTCGATATCGCTTTGGAGTGTAGGTCTGCCATCTGCCTGCTATCAACTATGCCCACCATCAACACGCCAAGAGGTCAACTCAGGCCTCCCAGGGGTCTGGCTGACCTCCCAAACGAGTGGTCCTCCCTTTGTAGAACACTTCCTATTTGGCTTTACCCATTATTATCTTCTTACGAACCTTCTGAGCAGCATCGTGAGGAAATATTTTGGGATATCTTGATACGTGTGAAGGTGCGTTGCGTTCCCAGATCTCAGCTACGCCCGTCCTCGATTATGGCACAGTCTAGCGATCCCACCACTACTAATGGCAGATAAGGGCCGCGCAGGTAAAAGAGGCCAACATTCTCAGATAACAGGGGACACAAGAGAGAAGGGGTCTTAAGAGTAATGGAGGGGACATCATCAATAAAGTCCTGATCATGAATGAGAAGAGAAAGTAGATCACGAGTTTGTAGAAAGTGAAGAGATTCTAGAAATCTATGAACGTGTTGCGTGGAAACGCTTCTCAGATTAGGTCATAAGAGCTCACAACAGACTTTGTTCTACCAAACATCCACCCCACCTTCTGATGGCCTTCACCTCCATGGTGGTCACCAACATCTTGGTGTCTGCTTACTTTTAGCGAATTTAATTTTTTGGGCGTGAACAATACTGGATCATTTTCGACCTGGCGTGAGGTCTACTAGAAAAGCAAGATGGCAAGAGGGCTATCACAACACCAAAGCCGGCTACGGCATATTTGATGGCAACCTATCGGCTTCCACCTATTCAGAGAAAAGCATTTTATTGGAACACATTCCGGGAGAAGGAGTTCTCTCTGAAAAGTCTACTTTTAACCAATAAACTTGTGCAAGATGGATGTATACCGGGAAGTTAACTCAAAGGGGAGGAAAAATACTTAAAGAAAAAAAATAAAATTAAATGAAATTAATTAATGGTTATTACGTCGCGACTTTTTGCGGCACACCACAGACAGAACTAGTAAGACGCACGCAGTGTACATATACGATTACTGCATCCGGACATCGACCAATGGGAGTGGAGCTTCATGCCCGTGTCACTCGATGGCTCACCCCAATTCCCAGAGCCCCGTGTCAGCCATGCGTGGCTCCCAGGAACAGACGCGAGTCCCTGCCAGCAATTTACAGCCGCGTCTGGATCACCGGCGTACACCCTAAACAAGTCACGTCACGAGCTGCACAACGCTTGTTTACTACACCGCGGGGAACGCGGCCAGGAACCCAAACCGCTGCTTATCAGCCTCAAAATGATGCAAACTGTGCGGGGGGGGGGGGGTTTAAATGCCACATGGAGAAGATGCCTACTGCTTACTTCTTTTGGCTTCATGGGCACCTGGCGTGATCAGTTATTGCCCCCCCGCTGCCCCGACCCTAATCTAGATTTGGGGGGGCCAATGGCATCGACGCTATCCAAGAATACCCGGCCGTAACTCCGTACCGGCGGGATCACCAAAGCAAACCGCCGAGAGATGCCACCGAACGCTTCGATGGCATCGCGGGCTACCTGCATTAACCCTTGCCCTCCTGGTGCCATCGAAGGGGTGAAATCCCTAATTGCCACCCCCCCCAACAACAAACACATCATGCAGGGCATCTCTTCACCCACAATGCAATGCTTTACAAGCGCACAACAGAAGAAAAAAAAGAGGCTGCACCCCTCTGTCGTTCTCTCTAATCCTCCAGACACCAACCCCCCCCCATCTATAAGCTACTTGCCCACAAGTTTATTGCCACCTACACTTATCCTATAGAGAGGGAGGGCTGCGTAGATCCCAGAAAAATAAAATGCATGCAGGTCTTCAATCCCGGCATTAGACGGCCACTGGCTGCCCATAAGGTGTCTGTCTCTCTCTGTCTCTTTTCTTTCCCCCTTCTCCTAAGGACACAATGCGCTCTCCCCTCTCCCCGTCTCCTGCCTGTCCGGCTACCGCACTCATCAAATATTAATTGCGCGACTCCAGATTTCCAAGCAAAAACCAAGAACAGATGGGATCCCCGTTCTAATGGCTCGCTGCGTGCCAGCCAACTGGCGGTGTGCAAGTGTGTGTGTGCGTGTCCGAGTGTGTGTGCGAGTGTGTGCGCGTACCCAGCCGCCGGAGACAATGAAAGGAACCGCGTTAAGTTCACGCAGACACAATGTATCCCTCCCGGCCGCGGTTACCGCAGTATGGGGAGCCACATCGGCCGGCTTGGTGGGGTGGAAAAAAAATAAATAAACGGATTAAAAGAAAAGGGGGGGGGCTTTGCATCTCACCTCTGCAGCATGCGGCGGGATCGTTGCTCCAGCTCGCCTTCCTCCGTTGCTTGTTCTATCCGTGCCGTTTGCTCGTACGCATACATACACACACGCAAACCACACAGCAACCATTCACACACATACATTCACACTCAGCCTAAGTCATTTGCCAGAAGGCAGGGAAGAGAGACAGAGGAGGAGGAGGAGGAGGAGGAAAAAGGAGGAGGAGAGGAGGGGAGGGGAGGAGGAGGAGGTGTGTGTGGGTTGGGTGAGGGGGGGTGAGAGAGAAAGAGAAAAAAAAAAAAAAAAGGAGAGAAGCCATGCAGCTCACATTACAAAACTTACACAGAGGGGAGGGTCTAAACGCCATCCTTTAACCCCTTCTTAGACAAATACCCCAGGGTGGAGGGTAGTCTGGTTCCAAGCTGATCTCATGAGGTAGCATCTCCGCCACCCTCGTGGGTGATTCTGGCTCAAACCAATGCAGATTTGTCTAAAAAGCCCCCCCTCCCCGATCTTAGGGTACCTCTAAGTGGCGAGTTAGCACTCCGCGCATGACACCGGTTCAATCAGTAAGACTGCGGTTTACCTCCCCAACCTGATCAATGGACATGGGGTGGGTTACAACCAGAGGCTGACCTCGGCACTAGAAGCGCTGATCGTCTAAATGTGGAGTTATCCGCGAGACGCCCGCTCTGCTAAACAAAAGTATTCCACCGGCCGGAGCATCTGGACGGTTCTCCAGCTTTATAACTGGAGACTCAGCGGTTACCCGGCGCCGATAAGCCAATATGTAGTCACCTAATGAGGTTCTCATACTGGTTCCTGAGGACCATCGGTGGTCCTCAAGACGATACCAGGAGGTCCAAAGAGAAGGAGCCGCATGTCCACGGCGGGGAGACGGGAATATATCGAGAGGAAGACAGAGTTTCTTAATTAGAACCTCGGAGTTTGTAATATATTTGAGTTGTTAATACTTCTGTTTTCCTACGATGGCCACCAAACGTGGTAGGACGGAGGACCTTGATGTCCAAAGTATTCTCGAAATGGTCCCTGACCACAAAAATGTGTTCCCAACCCACATGCATCTATCAGGACCAATCCAAACTTCTTTTTTTGTTGTTGTTAAAAGGGAGACAATACATAATTTTTGGACAATGGGTCATGAAGCTCATGGAGTTGGGGCCATCAGAGATGCCACCAGGATCTCCCTCATGGACACTTTGTAGGGACTTCTGTGAAGATGATAGGAAGGTTCAAAAGACATTTATTGAGCAGAAAGGACCGAAGGAACCTTATCCAATGGTAGACTATGTGTTAAGAGCTGCCCTGCTTGAGAATAGGTGATTATGGTGGCAATAGAAGCAGAGCCTGGTGTCCCTGGCCGGGAGCACAGCACATGGCGCGTATGTTGTTAGGGAAAAGGAATCTGGTTTTGTAGAGTGAAGTCTTCTTTTTTATGGGACGTGGGGGGATGGTAGCTTACTAAGCACATTTTACAAGAGCTTTATAGCTGGAAGGCGAAGGCCGATGGAATCAGTCCCTGCACGGACCCCAAGAGCTGACAATCAGAGAGCAGACGTTACAACACACAGTTATCGCAATAAAAATCTGCAGGAATATCGCAAGATTTGTACCGCTACACGAAACGTTAAAAACTTTTGGAAACCTAGAATCTGCCGGCGGATCGGCCCCATTCGGCCCCCGTCTAGTCGCCCGTTTCTCCTGCTGTAAAGACTCAAACCTTAATCAGTCGTTGGTCTCGTCTTAGATTCAGGAGCCGTATGTCTATCCCATGCATGTTTAATCCCCTCACTGTATTACCCTCTACCACTTATGCTGGGAGACCGTTCCACTTACCTACCACCCTCTAAATAAAGTGTTGATGGACATTTTTTTTCTAAAACTCCCAATAGGGGTAAAGTGTAGATACTTTAGCTGTGGGGCAGGGAAGGTACCCTTTTACCCCAAAAGGGGTAAACCTTAAATTCCAATGTTAGAAAGCCTGTTGATGGAACTCCCCCCGGTGGTCATCATGAGGAACTACAACAAAAGCCTGGCTTTTAATTCTTTGCTGCCCCGGGGGGGGGGGGGGGGGGGTGGCGGCGGCTAACAGGTTTATCTTTACTTGTTTGTGATCTATAATTCCCACTGGGCTCTCTCGGCTATACCATGGCTGAGCATCATGGGATCTGTAGTTCGCCGACAGCTGGAGAGGCAAATGTTGGCCGTCCCTCAGCTACATCTCTACCTCGTCGGTTCATTGGGTGCCTTTAAAATGTAATAAAAAGGGTTCGTTTTCCTAACAATCTATTAAAACAAGTAAAAACAACCATGTGCTCCCAGCATGCACCTGGCTTCATAATTAGCCTAATCATGTTCCTTTCATTATTGATAATAATATTATTAATAATAATATAATAAAATTAAAAAAAAAGGGGGACTCTTGAGTTCTACAGAATTTATATTCAAAATTTCTTCATAAAAGTTAATGAAAATATAAAAAAAAATGTAATCAAATATTGAGGCCAGTGAATTTTTATGCTCTGATAATATATATACTTTTTCAGGCGACATGTAACGAATATTTAGGAGAAAAAAAAAAAAAACTAGAAAAAAAATATATTTTTTTAAAAATTAAAAATAATAATAAAAAAAAAAATATATATATATATATACACACACATCTGTCTCCTATAGGATACCCTGGATGGGCATAAATAATGAATAATTCTATTTTGCGACTCGTCTCGGGCCGGTATATCCGGTTTCGGCACGGATACAGAAACATGCGCGTTCCCCTCTAGGACAGGAATCTCCATGTCTGGGAATTTTGGGATGAAACCGGGCTGAATTTTAGCCAATTCATTGTAAAGGCGAACGCCCGAGGCCGTGGAACTTGTTGCTTGTGGGGCATTAACCCCTTCCACTAAGTGGGGGGGGAGGGGGCAATTACTTGTATTCATGGCACACGTGGTGTAAAGGAGACGAAAGTCCCTTCTTCTGGGGCATGTTGTTGTACTGCATACTTCCCAAGCGTCCCTGTTTAGTTTGACCAGTCCCTTCTTCCTCCCCCGCTGCCCCCTCTTTTCTAGGAGGTCAGAATGTTTGCTGGGTATGAGGGGATCGCAGGGTTCTACAGCCGTAAAAGCCCCGATAATGTGTATAGAAACAGCAGGAAACGCCTTTATCAACTAAACGGGGTAAATAAAATCTGGCTAAAGCTCAGCCCACGGCTGCACCCCCTAATGTCAAGTCAATAAGTCAGCGAAGTCTTGGCAGAAGAGCTTGCCATCAGCCACAGGCCAGCGGGGTCTTGGCACGGAAGGCCAGGAGGAGACTGAGAACCAGTAAGAAACGCCAAGCTCTCCGAGCTCCACGTAACCATGGCGACCATTCTCCGCGCTCGCTCGACGTGACGGCCGGCCGGGAAAACAGGCGCTCAGCCAACCGTCCACCTTCTTAACCCCTTTGTTGCCTGGGTGACACCAAAAAAGTGCCTAGTGTCACAACCCATGCGAGATGGTACTAATAACGACGCCCTATCACGCAAGGAACATGGGGTATCCTACTTGGCCTCCCTGAAGGGGTTAAGCTTTTGCCAAGACACACTTTGGGAGATCCAGTCACCGACCCGGTTCCTTGGAGGAAAGTAGAAGGCGGAGCCCCAGATCGCGTTACGCCCCCGCGGAGCCGGTGGTTATACCCCTGCGGCACCCAAGGGTGGCCCAGACGGCAGGGACTTCCTTCCGGGATCCTCAGCCGTGATTTTCGTCTCAGTTTGTAAACACAAGTCCCCCCCCCCCCCTATATAAAGCCTCCATTCGAACTAATTGAAAGCTCTTGAGCCAAGCCAGTATGGCAAGCGACCTTGAGGGGAAAGGGGGTTTTCAAAGGCCCTGTGGCTCATAGTAAGAGCAGCGCTCTGATCAGAACTAGAATTTGGGACTGAAAATTTTATGATTTTTTTGTAATTTCAACTTTGCTGAAATTAGATTTTTTATTTTTTTTTAACATTTCTGCTCCTGTGTCTTATACGGTTTGCGGTAGATACAGGGAACAGCTCTCCTGCCTTGGAAGCCCCATTGAATGGCTACATTAAGGCTAACGATATCTTTGCAGCATTACGGTAAAGCAAGGGAACATTTTTCTTGCCCAGAGGTTGGGGGGGGTTGGACCATACCACCGGCAAGTTCAGGATGGGGGCTCTCTAAAATCAAAAAGTATATGAGAACCCCCTTCTCTTCAGATACTGAACCGGCAGCTGGATGGTGCGAGAACAGCGAATAGCCCCATAAATTAAGTATATTCATTTTGGGGGTTATTACGCTACACTCCCCGATTTTTTAATAGCAGTCCCTCTCTAAGAGGCTATTACTGCTCGATTTCAGAACTTTCCTTTCCACCCGATAAATAAAAAGAATAATAAAAAATTCTGGGAATTTCAAAATTAAAATGTCGATTTTTTTATTTTTTTTTATATATCTTCCCAATAGCCGGGATGCTCTAAACGTGGAAACCTCCTCCGCCAGTAATCTCGGGAGCGGATATTTTTAGCCCTCGGCGGTTATAATTCTGCGCGACTTTATCCGATTCCAGGAACGGCGCTTTTTATAAAGTGCTGCTGAGTGGCGGAAGTCTTAAAGGTGCAGTACGCTTTAAAATTCATAAAAAAAAAAATTAACGACCATTATTAGCCTGTATTTTAAAAATGTTTGTGTGGGTCGAGCGACACCACAATAATCCCCTAAAACGGGAAAAATATCCTTAGTATTTTTTTATTTTTCTTTTTTTTTTTTAATAAAAAAAAGATTTTAATAAATAATTTTTTTTACAAAATGAAAAATTCCAAATATAAAAAGATAATATAAGTATATATATATAAAGAAAGCCCTGTCTGGCCACACAGGAGTTAAACTGTCTCAGAGTAGTAGCTACATAGCCCTTCCCTCCAGGAGGGATAATGGAACCCCCCCCCTCTATCCCTGGAATTCCCAGACACTTTCCATGTAAACAATACGGAATGTACCATTATAACTAATTACACGGGGGGGGCCTCACATGTAAGGCCATATGAATATTCCCGTGCGTGTTTACATGTCCCCTCACTGTATTAGCCTCTACCACCTCTGCTGGGAGGCCGTTCCCCCTATCCACCACTCTCTCAGCTAAGAAAAAAAAGAAGGTTTATTAATATGACTCCTCCAGGTTCCGGGAGGATAGAATGCGCTCGGGAGATGAAATTGAAGGGTATCGCGTTACCCCAGCGGCGTAACCTACTCCGCGGGACACAGCAGAGGAGGGAAATAAAACGACCCAGACCCAATTAAAATAATGGCTGCGCGTGGCTTTAAGGCGCACACGGGAACAGCTGAGCCCCACGTGGCGCCAGAAGAGATACCCCACCCCTGTGACCACCTCGTTGCATGTTTACGCCAGAACGGGACTCGCGAGGTTTCTCCCCTCAAACTGGCTGCTTTACAAAAAAAAATAAAAAAAATCTAGATTTACAGCCGATTTCCCTCACTTAAAATTCTCCAAAAAATTTTGATTCAAGAACTGATCTGATGCAAAGCGGTAAAAGAGGCGAATTTCACTTTATAATAAACAAATACATTTTAAAAAAATTTCAAATAAACATTAAAGTTGAAAATTTCAAATTTAAAAAGTTCCTCTCTGCGATGATGAATGGAATCGGAGTAAATTTTTCAGGATTACTAAAATCATATGGCTTCCGTTAAAAGTTTACAAAAGAATATTTTATAAATGGGGATTCAGCCTCACAACATCCAGGAAGCGTGCGCAGCCTCCACCTGCTCGCAAGCAGGGGGTCGATTACGCAACGACCGCCTCCAACAGACAAGCAACAAGTCATAAACATTGGCCAAGCAACACCGTGAGAATAATACACCCGGGTGGCCTCAACGTGCGCGAAACCAGAGAACCCCGGCCTCCCCGACAGATCTCCGGCGACACAGAGAGACAAGGAACGCGCCCCCTACCTGCCGATTTCGGGGTGAATTTGTCCCGGTTGGCCGCACACACGGCTAGTAGCCGGTAGCCCAGGTCTAAATCGAAGCCTTGCTGCGCCGCGACTCTACTGACCACCTGTGAGAAAGAGAGAAGCGGGTTACCGGGTGTCAATAAAATGATACGATGCTTTACGGCAATGCTAATGAAGTCCGTTCCCCATAGACGTTCGTTAGTCAGAGAGTCCTATTGGTGATAAGGAGTCGGGGTGTTTAGTAGACCGGGGGTCAGATAACAGAGCGAGAATCATACAAACGGCTGATATGCATCTGCCTGAAAACTTTATATTATGGGGCAAAAACTACAACTGGGGTAAAAAGGAAACGTTTAATGTGAGGCTAGGAATAAAAGAATGTGGAAGGCCCCCCCATAAGGTTTTCTTCTGATAGGGACGATCCACTTTTCCAAGACTGCCCCTACGTACCGTTAAACAGCCCATAAGGCTCTGCTCGAAGGGTCTCTGAAAAGCGCGGGGGTCTCCACACCAGTCCAAAAGTTCTGTGGCTGCATTGTGGAAGTTTGCTGGGTTCTGTAAGTGCTGAAATAGAACAACAAGCAAGAATTACCGCCAAAAATCCAGGATACCAGGGGCCGCGACTCCCCCACAGCCTCCAACCTCCCGGGGACTCTCTGTGAAATCCTAACATTCTCCGACTGTCACAGCGCTGGAAGGTCATGAGAGCTCAACAGTAACGCCCTTCGGTGCTACTAAAACGGGGTGGATGGCCTGCTTTTGAGCAGGTTGATCCCCAGTTCCTTCCTGGAAAGCCCTGGCAAGAAATGTCCGTCTCTGTGACCCGGCTAGAGGTTCGCTGTTACTAGTCATTCTTGAGTAGTAACAATGTTTCGAGGAGCTTACCTGCTTTATGCACTGCAGACGGTCATTGGTCTGCTGTATGTGTCTGTCCATAGAATTCATTCTGATTGTATCTTCTCAAAGTCTACCTGAAGGCCATGAAAGGTCCTCGAGCCTGCAGGGAAACAACAGGGTCGATACATGTTTAACGTTTAAGGTCCGTAGGGAACAGCCTATCTCCGCAAAGTCTTCACTCAAGTCTGGGGCTCTTGAAGTCCATGAGGAACCTCAAAGTTCCACTTGAACGAAGAGACCATTGATGGTCACCAACCAGATTCAAACCCTTGTCAGAAGTTCTGGGTACTCAAGGTCAGGACACTGGTGGGGAACATCAGAATCCAGTTGGTATCCATGAATGACCTCGTTGGGTCAGTCACATGTCCTGGTGGACAGGAGGCATAGGTTGAGAGGTCACAATGTTCTTAGAGTATGTAGGTCAACATTCAAGCTCTTCTCTGTCTAAAGAACCCATAAGTCATTCAGCAGGAGGACTTTAATGTCTATCCATGTCCAACCAAGAGAGGCCTACACTGAAGGTTGACCATTCATGACCGAAAGCCCAAGTTCTTCAGCTGGGAACCATAAGATTTATTATTTGGACTCCATAACCAGGAGAAGTCACCGTTTGGCAGTCACATAAAATTACTATTTTTAGTTTAATTTAAAAAATTGTTTAACTCTACTGCTCCAGGTTTTTGGGGTTTTTTTTTGAAAAAGCATTGGATATTTTAAGTAATTTTTTTTTTGGAGCGTCTGGGTGCGAATAAACATCTGACATACTGAGTGATCCCAGAGGCAGATGCCACCCTGGAACACGCGCTGATAAGAGGGCTATTCCTGACGCCACCGGATTAACCCTGCGAAAACCTCCCAAGCAAACACCCAGAAATTTGTGGTTATGTCACAAAGGGCATGCAAAGGGTTAATGCCCCCCCTCCAACTCTAATTACCCAAATCCAACGTTCCCAATGACCAAAGAGGGGGTGTGGTTAGAGGCGTGGCTCATACATCTAGTAATGAGGACAGAAGGAATATTAACCTATTGAGGTAGTGAGGAGAGAGAGAGAGAGAGAGAAGAAACAACTATTTTTAACCCCTTAGTTTCTTTTCTCTTTAACACTGTGGGGTGTGTAGGGGGGTTATTCTGCCGGCCACTGCTGAGGAAGTCTTTATGTAAATAAACACGGCCTCTGTGTTAGAGCTTCCATATCATATTACCCCCAGGGGCAAAAAGGAAAGACACGATGTAAGACTCTGTTCATTCACTGGGAACGTTCTGCCTCTGATCCTAACCCCTGTGCGTATGTATCTATGTATGTGTATGTGCGTGTGTGTGTATGTGTATTTGAATGTGCATGTATGTGTATATGAATGTGCATGTATGTGTATATGAATGTGCGTATGTATGTGTGTGTGTGTGTGCGTTTGCATGAATGTCTGTATGTATGTGTATATGAATGTGCGTGTATGTGTGCGCGAATGTGCGTGTATGTGTGCGCGAATGTATGTGCGCGCGAATGTACGAGCACAAAGCACAACCAAGCCAAGGCGGATATACTTCATAACATTCCATTGATACATTTCTAATGTCAGCATTCCGAGACACCCCAACCGAAACCTCGGGCAGTCAGCTAACGCTCTGTGGGCCGCATACGAGACGGCAGGCATTTGAGAGAAGCAACGCAGCCGACGCCGCAACCCTCTACCGCCGCCAACCGCAGGAGTTCATTACATAGATTCCGCAGATACTGTAGCGCAGTTACAGAAGGAGCTGTAAATGATGAATAACCTTAAGATTGACGATGCACAGAAGGAAGAGAGGGGCCTGACCTTGTGAGCTTACAATCTATTAGTGAATACGTCCCTGAGAGCGCTGACCAAATGTGCATGATGTTGTTGTTGTTGTCTTTTTCCTTGCCGGTAGGTGTCTCCCTTCCCTACCAAAGCACGATCCATGCGCGGCTGCCCAGACAGCCGGCATCATGTTCCTTTAAGCCTTTACAAGCCCAGATAAAGCCCCTGCTACCGCTTCCTAACTGCGAGCTCCAAAGCCGAGGCTGCCTGTCTGACCTTGTGGTTATTGATTAACTATCTCCCCGCTCCCTGCCATCCTTCACACCTCCAGGGCCTGCAAACAGAGGAGCTTAGAGGAGCGGCAGCCAGCAAACAGGCCGACAGCCACACAAAGAGAGCACGGGCACATGCGCGACCACAGGCGCACACAATAAAAAGATACCCCCGGTGCAACAGGAGAAAGGGGCGGGGGGGGAGAGAGAGACCCCCGCGGGAAGAACATAATGCAAAATGAGTTGGGGGGAGTGGAGGAAATTAGAAAGGGACAAGAAAGGAAAAAAAGAGGAGGAGGAGGATAGAGAGGAGAGATCGATGAAAGAAGGAAGGAGAAAGGCCAGGCGGAAAGGGTTAAACTACATTTAAGGATGCAATTCTTTATTGTTATTATTGATTTTAATCATCATTTTTCTTTTTATACAATTTTTACATTTATGGTTTTTTTTTTTTTTTATTGAGATGGAGCGGCAGGTGGAGAGGACTCTGTCCCGAAAAGCTTGCGATCTAGAGGAAAGGAGGGAGTGAACGGCGTGGCGTAGGGGGAAGGGAGGAGGGAAAAGGGGGCCAGATGGCGGCGCCCAGCACCCCGCAGGGTGTAATATTGACGGACAGAGTGGGGGGGGGGGTCAGGGGGCGTCAGTGTCACTTTAAACACGGAGAGCGGATCTTTCCGGCCATTTAAAACGCAGTGCGATGAAAGGGGGGAGCGAGGAGACAGAGCGTGCCGGGGGGGGGGGATTGGGGCTCCTTGCGCGTGCCCTGTTGGGGGATCCCTGTGTTACCGGCCAGAAAAAATGAAATAAAATAAGGAAAAAAAATAATAATAATTTACTCTCGGGGCGGCCCCTTTAAGGAGAGAAGCGGAGAGCGGCGACAGCTTGCGCGAGGCTTCTGCTCCCCTCCTTGGGGAGGAATAGCGGAGAAGCTCAGAAATTGGTTCATCACCAGGCACATCTGCAGCCGAGTTTTCGGAGGAACAGCGCGAGCTCTGCGGCCGCCACGCGGGGAACATGATGGCGCACGCCCAGCGCGGGATCTTAACTCTTTGCCGGCTTTCCTGGAGTTTACGAGGAGCGGCCTCCCAGCAGAGGTGGTAGAGGGTAATACAGTGAGGGGATTAAACATGCATGGGACAGACATACGGCTCCTGAATCTAAGACGAGACCGACGACCGATTAAGGTTTGAGGTTTCATTCAACATACATGACTCCGAGACCCTGATATTTAAGTGTTAACCCCTTAATAGCCAATCACGCAGACCCTATTGCAGCGACTCTCCAATGGCAGCAGTCGGATGGCTCTTATGATGGTCGCTATGGAAACCGTGATTGGTCAGGAGGTGACGAAATTCTGAATAGAGTCACCTGTGTTCAAGCAGGGATTCAAGCTGTGATAAAGCAGGGAGAGAAGCACCAATCGGGACGCTCAGATATTATTAAATCAGAGGAGACTGTGTGACTCAGAATCTACCCCTTCACCCCGAGATTGGGGTAAAAACCCTGAGAATCTGCCCCTTCACCCCGAGATTGGGGTAAAAACCCTGAGAATCTGCCCCCTCACCCCGAGACTGGGGTAAAAACCCTGAGAATCTGCCCGTTCAGCCCGAGACTGGGGTAAAAACCCTGAGAATCTGCCCCCTCCCCCCGAGACTGGGGTAAAAACCCTGAAAATCAGCCCCCTCCCCCCCGAGACTGGGGTAAAAACCCTGAGAATCTGCCCGTTCAGCCCGAGACTGGGGTAAAAACCCTGAGAATCTGCCTGTTCACCTCAACACTGGGGTAAAATCCCAAGACATGGAGCAGATCCTGACAGTTTGCAGGTATGACCGCGAAGCAGAACATTCCACGTTCCTCCACAAACATCTGTGGGCTGCACGGCGGTTACGTAACACGGTTAGAAAGCACACGCGTGTTCTTCGGAGAATTCCGAGGACAGAATGTTACGGGTGAGATGGGTCGCTCGGGGCAGGAGTCCCGTTTCCAGCCTCCGGACGGATTATTGCTGGTAACTTTCACGGCAGGCGATGAAAAGTCTCCTGTCTGAGGGGCAAATCACACGTCGCCCTCCAGTCTGCCCGCTCCTCCTTCTGTAACCTTAATCAGCCCTGGCTCTCCTCTTGCACGCATGTCTAAATCCCCTCACTGTATTACCCGCTACCACTTCTGCCGGGAGGCTGCTTCGCTAATCTACCCGCCTTCTGGGTGAAGTAAAACTTCCTTGACATGACATCTAAGCCCCCGACCCTCTAGTTTCAGATTATGGCTTCTTGTTCTTACAAGTTTCTCCCCCACCCAACCACAAAACGTAGACCTTCTTGTTATTCCTCCCCACGCTCAGATAGACGAACACGCATATAAAGCGGCAGGCCACCGATCTGTCAGTTTATTAAGGATCGCTTGCAGGCAGAAATGCTAATTCTCCGTCGGCAGTCAGAGCTTTAAGTAAATGATCCATTCCTAATAGGCAGCGGATCATGAGCAGCCATTATTACAGCTGCCCCTGACCACACATATTTCAAGCCCCGCTACGGCCCGGATGAAAAAGCTTCATTCATTCGCATATGCCGTGTATGTAGATATTCCTGTATTTTTTATCCATATACCCCGCCAGTAGGCAGATGCACCTAATACACAGAGCAGATACCCCGGCTTCATTGAAGACGGTTAAGAGAAGTCTTGGGATGCCATTAAATCTCTAACTGGTGTGCCAACCGCGGGACCTCTGGCGCGGTCTGAGACACGGCAGCTGAATACTGGAGCCAGGAAAGAATGTAAAAGAGGAGATGAGAAAGGTTAAACGTGAAAGAGGGAAGGAGAGGAGAACAACTAAAGAGAGAGGTCAGGGTAAAAGGATGGAGCCAAGGAAAAAAGGAATAATGTATGCGGGAAATGATAAAGTGAAACTGGAAGAAGGAAAAGAAAAAGGTTAATGAATGAGAAAAGTAACGGAGAAATTGAGTTAAAGAAAGGAGAAAAGATTGAGAGAAAAGAGGAAAAAGGGAGAGAAAGGTCAGAGAGAAAAGAGGAAAAAGGAGAAAGAATTGAGCAAAAAGAGGAAAATGAGAGGGGGAAAAAATTAATGAAAGGGATATAAAGAGAAATGTGAAAGGAATAGGGTGAAACAAAAGAGATAGCAGAGGAGAAACAAAAGGGAAAGGGAGAAGAATGCCGAAAGAGGAAGCAAGAAAGTTAGGAGGAATTATTCATTAAAAGAAAGGGAAAAAAGTGAAAGAAGAGAAAAGGGGAGAGGGATGTGAAGTAAGAAAAGCGAGATTGAGAGGGAATAAGAGTGGAACGAGGAAAATTAACCATCAGAAGTTACAATGAAGCAAATGAAAGAACGGAATGAAAAAAATTAAAAGGAAAAAAGGAGAAAAAGAATGGCTGAGAGAAAATTGATGGAAACCAATGGAACAGAGGAGGATAAGGAAAAGAAAGGATGAAGAAGAATAAAGGATAAAGTGAAAAGAAAACCGAAAGAGAAAGGAAAGAAGTTAGGAGGAATGACAAGGTGAAAGGAGACAGGGATGCGAAGGAATAACAGCGGGACCAAGAAAGAAGAAGAGGGAAGGAAGCGAGACGAGAAATGGCCCGGAGTAGTTAGAAGAGAGACACAGACGGAAGCCGCGCCAGCCCCGGGGGGTTAATTACCCCAATCAGACGCATTTGCTTTCTTTGGGTTCTTAGAACATCCCAAGTAGCTCCTGATTTACAATACCCCGCGTTTGCTTTACAAGCCGCGCTGTAGATTAAGTGGCAGTTGCATATTAATTACAGAGTTAATTAATTAGGTGCTATCGTGTAATCACGTTGTAATTCATTGGTTTACTCTCGAGTGTATGAAGCGGTACTCGCCGATGAAAGCAAAAGGAGAGAGTCACATTACTACCAATTAACGCAGGGGGGTATTCCGTATTTAGGAACGGACTCGCCGGGGGGGGGGGGGGGTTGTCTCTGGTGGTGACATCTTTCCATGCGGCAAGCAGACCAACAAGGGTTATTTGTCGTAGTAGCGCCTGCATATGCCGTAGTGCTGGTTAGCGTTCTTAAAGGAACAGAACCCATTTTTGGTTTTTATAGAGGGATGCTCCCAGGACCTCAGGCATCTTAGGTCAGGAGGCAGCCGCTGGGGAGGTAACAGAAACCCAAAATGCCACAAAATGCTGTTCCTGGGCAGAGGGTGGAAGTGGTCTGGTGGGGGGTTAAACACGAGTAGAAGTCCTCCATTAGGGGTATTTAAGGTTTTCAATGTGGACCACAGCTTCTATCTCCACCGCTTGTCGTCGGGAGCTTTGAGGAACGTTAGTGTTTTGGGTACAAATTCTCCCATTTTTCTTTATTTTTTCTCCAAAAAGTTCTACATTTTTCAGTTTTCTTTTTACCCAAAGTTTACCTTCAGAAAACTGGGGCCGTCACAAGCTATTTAGCCAAGAATAATGAAAGAAAAGGTTGACTCGATCAACATTGAACTTGGCAGATGTCCCAGACGTACTGCAGCTTCTACACACACGGGGATTCATCACCGGCCTGGCACCTGGCCAAGGACAATGCAACAACGTTAGAGCGCAAAACGCATCAGCGCTCTACTGTATGTACCATCGACGAAGTGGGGGGGCTACTTATCCCGCTGAGGGTTATGGGTGTTCTGTAGTCTACCTACAGACACGTAGATAGGTCTCTTGCCCTCCGGTGGGCTGAAGGACACTACTATCCTGCTGAGGGTTATGGGCGTTGTGTGGTCTACCTACAGACACGTAGATAGGTCTCTTGCCCTCCGGTGGGCTGAAGGACACTACTATCCTGCTGAGGGTTATGGGCGTTGTGTGGTCTACCTACAGACACGTAGATAGGTCCCTTGCCCTCCGGTGGGCTGAAGGACACTACTATCCTGAAGAGGGTTATGGGCGTTGTGTGGTCTACCTACAGACACGTAGATAGGTCTCTTGCCCTCCGGTGGGCTGAAGAACACTACTATCCTGCTGAGGGTTATAGGCGTTGTGTGGTCTACCTACAGACACGTAGATAGGTCTCTTGCCCTCCGGTGGGCTGAAGGACACTACTATCCTGCTGAGGGTTATGGGCGTTGTGTGGTCTACCTACAGACACGTAGATAGGTCTCTTGCCCTCCGGTGGGCTGAAGGACACTACTATCCTGCTGAGGGTTATGGGCGTTGTGTGGTCTACCTACAGACACGTAGATAGGTCTCTTGCCCTCCGGTGGGCTGAAGGACACTACTATCCTGCTGAGGGTTATGGGCGTTGTGTGGTCTACCTACAGACACGTAGATAGGTCCCTTGCCCTCCGGTGGGCTGAAGGACACTACTATCCTGAAGAGGGTTATGGGCGTTGTGTGGTCTACCTACAGACACGTAGATAGGTCTCTTGCCCTCCGGTGGGCTGAAGAACACTACTATCCTGCTGAGGGTTATAGGCGTTGTGTGGTCTACCTACAGACACGTAGATAGGTCTCTTGCCCTCCGGTGGGCTGAAGGACACTACTATCCTGCTGAGGGTTATGGGCGTTGTGTGGTCTACCTACAGACATGTAGATAGGTCTCTTGCCCTCCGGTGGGCTGAAGGACATCATGACTGGGATGATCCTCACCTAGAGCCAATACTAGATCCCGTCTTGGTCTGAAGCTGGTTGCCTGCGTGGGCTACCCGGCCATCTTGAGAAGAGAAGAAAGCATAATAATTCCATTTATGCTGCAGGAGATCAAAGTGCCTCTCGGATTTCAGGACGAGACGTAAGCCGTTCGATGCCGGGGAGGCTGCTAATAGCTCTGCGCCAGTAATGTTATTAAAGAGCCGAGCACGCGGACGCCGTGCCCAATATTTCATTTTCAAAGTGAAATGAACTAGAATGCTCGGAGAGATTCATTGGAACGCTGACAATCCGGCTAATGTCTGACTTTATAGCCGAATGCCAACGGAACGCAGCCGCCGGGTCCACGAGACCCCATCGAATGAGCGCGGGTGGGCTCCGGATATTAAGCCTCGGCAGCAATGCTTGGCTAATTTGGTATTCTACCTGGTAGCCCCCCATATTCACGCCCCCCCCCCCCCCAACGCAAGACATTTGCAGATCAATTATAAGATCACGTATTCCGTCTCCTGCCATGGCCTCCCAAGATAACGTTTGTTTTTCCTCCCCTGTTTCTATAATTAGAGGTTGGCGTCAACGTTTCCATCTTCTATTGTATCAAGGGCACTTTGAATCCGAACGCCACATTCGTATATGGTTACCAACTAAGCTTATCACGTGGCTCTCTAATTAGACAGACGTCCTACACAGCTCTCAGGGTCCTCTGTCCCGCTGCTCTCAGCCTTAACTTCCTGTTCTCTGGATCGGCTTGATTTTTTCCTCCCCATTAAGTTAAACCTCCCCTGTGGTTAAGCTGCTGTCGGGTAGCCTTTGCAGCAGTAGTGAAAGAAGCTCAAGAATGGTCAGAAATGCTGGCTCTGCCACAGGCTGCCACCCATTTGTTTTGGGGGGGGGAGGTAAATAGTCATTTACTGTTAAAAACCAAGAATTTCCAACACTTAACTACGTAAGTGCCATGGGGATGACTTCTCCAGTAGTTTCTGGCTGAAGAGCTTGCACTCAATATTAAACTTGAGTCTCGGTTGCTTTCGTTTTAAAAAGAAATACTCTGAGAAAATAAGAAGGGGCTTTGTGACTCTAAGGAGTTAATGTTTTCTGGGGTCTCTTTGGCCCAGATCCCGGTATAAACGAGACACAGGACCTGGAACGCGAAGGAAATTTCAGCACAAGAGCAAAATCAAAAAAAATAAAAAAAAGTTTTCATAAATCGAACAAAATTGAAAGTTGCATTTCTTTCTCTCTTAAAATAATAAGAATATTTAGGTTTTTTTTTTATATTGTACATTTTACGTATAGCATCATTTATAACATTTTTAAATATTCCATAATTTGTTTTCTTTTCAAACTGTTGCTCATTACTTTTTTTTCCCACCCATAAATCAATTTTTCTCTCAGGCCCTCACTTTTTGGGGAGCACCGATAATTATTTTATAACAAAACTTGAGTATCCATGGAAATATTAAATCACCCTTAATTTTCCTTGATATTTTTTTTTGTATATATATTTTTTTTTTTTTTTTAGGAATTAGAAAAGTTTCAAAAATTTTCATTCCGTTAAAATAAAAAATAAAAAAAAAAAAAAAAAAAAAAAAAAATCAATCTTGGAATATTTAAATACTTTCACCCCACAATAAAATGCTTCCAGTTCGGGTTCCTTTATTAAGTCGCAGGAACGCCGCGCCGTTTAGCAAGCGCGAGGATTATGCCCTTCCGAGTAATATATCGCGTCTGCTTAAGCTTCAGACCCGAGACCAGAAGCGAAAGATTTAAAGTGTGTTCCTGAGCGTGTTAGACACTTGTCAGGAGCACCCTTCATCCGCCTCTAAGTGCCATTATATTTATTCATTCACACACATAATCGATCGGGCCCCCGCCGCACTCGCGCGCAGGATAAATCACACACGAGCATTCTGCTTCTCCCGCTTGGTTTGTCGGGGGTTAATATCATAAAAATATATATATATATATATATATAAAAAAAAACATTAAACTCACACTAACTCATCTGTAATCCAATACATTTTAGATCAAACGCAGAAAAAAAAAAATATTATTTTGAAATGACTGCTAATAATATGTTTTTTTAAATTTTTCTATAAAATCTATCCTTTTACCGGTTCGGTTCTAAAATATACATGCAGTTCCTAGCGTACAGGATACGTTTTAATTAATAAAAGTTGATTAATTATGAATAAAAAATAAAAATAAAAATTAATGAACAGAAATTTTAAAATTTCCTTTATTTTATGTTAAAATTGTAGCAAAATACTTCCAAATACAAATCATGAATTATGGCCATTTTATCATAATCTCCTACAACCAGGAAACGCTGATACTTGCTACTTCCTCCCTGGTGCGACGCTAACTCATATCAACTTCCTGCTTTTCCGATGGTCCCCTCCCACTCAGTAAAGCCACACCCCACAGAGGGGCGTAATAGCACCCGAGTGTCTACTTTTTCTACAAACCACAGAAATTCTCATTCGTCGAAGGAGCCTTTAAGTCGAAGTTGATAACTTTCACTGAACAAGTCCGATATATTCTCAAAAAACAAAATCTAAAATATTTTGAAGCAAAATAATAAAAAAATGCCAAAAGTGAATTTATTTATTGGTTAATATTTGGGGATATCGGATATAGGCCCCCCCCCTGTTCTTTACTTTTTTTTTTTTTCTTCTTAAAATTGCTTAATAAAAATTCTTAAGTCCAATTTTGCAATGACAGTTCTTATTTAATAAAAACATATAAAAAATATATATAATATATGATATACAAAAATTCTGACACAAAGGATCCTGGCTCGTTTGGCATTTTGATCCCGGCAGAATGCGCTAGCGTCCACGCGGAATGGATTCAAAAAGCATTTGCCCACCGTAATGGGATAAAAAAAAAAAAAAAAAAAAAAAAAAAAAGCGAGCTGGGCAACGGCCCATTTTTTTGGCGATTTTTTTTTTATAATGATGCAACCAAAATAAATAAATAAATGTAAAAAAATTACTAAAATTAAAAAAAAAAAAATTAAAAAGGCGATTTGAAGTCCATGACACTTTCCTGCAGCCGACACACTCGAACATTTTTTTTTTTTTTCTTCCGCTAACAAGATTTTCCGATCTTAAACCTGTCTTGAATGAATAGCGATTGTTCCCTTCTGGATAGAAGGTGCTGCATTTTCTCAAACCCCATTCACTGGCCTAGAATGAGCCAGGCCTCAGATGGCTGTTTCCATGGCAACGTGGCTCATTCAATACAGGCACATAATGAAGACAATGTGTTTTCCATTTAGATGAGTTTTAGCGGGGAGGGAAAAAAAAAAAAAAAAAAAAGACAGAGAAAGAGGGAGAGACGGGGAAAGAGGCCAAAAAAAGAAAAAAAAAAAAAAAGGGGAGAGAAGACAAGGAAAGCCAATTATCCGTTACGAGGATCTCCTTGGTTTACCAACAAAACAAAACCTTAACTGGTTTCTTATGAAAGACGTTAACCACGAAATATGGAAATTCTGGGGGGGGGGGGGAAATAATAAGGACAATAGTCTAGATTTCATGCTGTTTTTGAGGACTAACGTCACCGGGTATATCTCCTCTGGGCCAAGCGCATGCACAAGTTACAAAGCCAGCACATTTATTGGGCACAGCAGCCTCTCGTCCAATGACTGGGACTGAGCTACGCCGCCATGCTCGGAGGTTAAACCAGTTGTGGGTTTTGCCCCCAAAATATGTTTTCAGGCAGCTGCATATAATTATCGCTCTGTTATCTGACCCCCCAATCTACTAAACACCCCGACTCCTTTTCATACTGCCTGTGGGGAACAACAGAGTGACTTAGTCTTAATCACCCAGTAGGACTCTCTGGCTAATGAAAGTCTATGGAGGGACGGACTTGATTAGCATCGCCATAAAGCATCAGCTCAGTGTGGTGTTTGAGCCGGGAAAGTCACCCAAAATATCACATGACTGACAGCAATGGCGGCTCCAGGTCCAACAGTAAAATAACAGACCACAGACGGAGCGATCCCCGCGCTTGCTGCCGGCGTATCTTTGTGCCGTATTATCTCTTGCTTCGGAGCACAAGCGATCATTTCAAGCATTGCTACTCGAGATCTTTTTTTTTTTTTTGTTCCGTGGTTATATTATTACAGAGAGAGCTGAGGGCTTTCTATTATGTACAAGGACTTCTTTGATTTCCGTCTCCGACACTTGGTTAACGGAAAAACAACATCTAAACGATAGCTCCTGATAAATGGGATAAGTAATCAATACCCTACGAAGCTGGTATCAGCGCAGCTCCTTCCACGCTGCATGAAACAGTTATGGAGAGCAAGCCCCAAAATAATTCCTCCGCCCAGGAGCTGACCATCTCAAAACGTCAAGTCCCAGATCACCCTGCCTGACGGGACAAATGATCTCAAGAGACCCGTGGCCCTCAAGAGTCCTATCTAAGCTAGCTCTTGACCTGCTCCAACAGAAGATGCCAAGAACAGGTTGTCCACCTCTGCCCTCCGCCACATTGGCCCCAAGTTGTTTTGTTTAAGAGTCCTGTTGCTCAATAATTAGACGATGGGATTTTATTTTTTTTTTGTTGTTTTTTTTTTTTTTGCAGGTTTATTTTTTTAAAGCAGAGAAGACCATACACTTCCTGAGAGGGTAACGGGAAAGAAGGAGGCGGGGGGGGGGGACTGAGGCTTAGGATTCACTCCAATCACAATTTACAGCTGCGGCAAACAGGAAACGTGTTGTTTTTCCATTTTCTCGTTCCTACGCTTAACCCGATCTCTGCTGCCTGCCCTGGGCTTCCCCCGGCATCTCGTTCTCTTGAAAAAGATAATTGCGAGCAAGAAGACAGACGGGAGACTACTGTCACTGCAACGTACACGCCATCGTTCTTGTAGACAGAACTTCCCTCCAAGAATTTTACCTCTTTCGTGAGAATTGTCCCCATTCCGCTCGGTTTGGGGCAGGTGGAGACCTCAACGAAAGGTCATTCCACTTCTCCTAGTACTGGGCATCCAACGTTGACTTCACCAATCCTTCCAAAAGGCCGATTAATGCCTATGGTTAACCAGGAATGGTCAAGACCTGTGTCAAGACCACACCGTAATGCGTTGGCTCATCAGGGCGTGAACTAAGAACTTACCAGTCTTCCCAAAAGTTCTAATAGATCCTTTTTTATATATATATATATATATATATATATATAATTTATACCCTAATCGAGTGACCGGATATCATAGAAAGTCACATCTGCTCTTTATTCCCTCCTTTTGCAATAATTCTTCTTCTTTTTTTTTTGTAAGGAAATCTCAAAGCCCCACACAGTCTGGAAAACTTTACATAAATCTCAGGGAAGCCAAGATTTATAAGATCTCGACATTAACCCGGCCAACTCCCTGAGCAGCTCCGAACATCTTGTTAGCCGTCTACCGCCGATGGAGTCTCGAAGCTTCTGGGAATCTCCGTAACTTAGACGTCTCGAAATCTGCTACTGAGGGCGTCTTTGTACCGACTTCCAGCTAACAGGAGACTTCTCCCATTGTAATCCCCCCTCAAAGGCTTCGTCTGCCAGTGCGTTCACCTCTGCTAAAGGACAAAGAATGGACAGTTCTTGTACTTTGGCAAAACTACGGGAAGACTCTGAGCTCCTGATGTACTCGATATTTTCGGTCGTTCCACAAACAGCTTGAGGGAGCCAAAAGAACATCTTAAAAACCTTGTGGAACTTCCAGTATACAAAATACCAGTATCTTCACACACTGGTCAACGTGGGTCATGTTGGGGGCTGTAATATAATGAGTTACAGTTCAACTGCCTTGGGTTGACGTGGCTTTCTCAAACTAAACGTGGTTTGGGCAACCATCAAGATCAACCCAAACGAAAACCGTCCACAGTCTTGGACTAAGTCTCGGAGCTCATTTAGATATCTCGGGGTGGATGACACTTGTGTTCCCCAAGCCAAAACCTTATTGAGCTATACGACAAATAGTTTAAGAACGCATTGGGGCACCCGAAGTCGAGAAGGTCCCATCACCATGATGGTTCCAACCTAAGTGTAGCATCTTAACCAGGGCCTAGGAACGAGCAAGGCCTTTCTTTTATGACTTATTACCATTTTAGGTTCCAGGAGAAGAACAAAAATGACTATTCCACCATCAAAGGAGGTATCCGCGCATATGTTGTAGCCTCCTCCAGGGTCAAGGGCGTCTTCTCTGCGCAGGGTGGAGAGGGTAGGCTTCCCTGTTTAAATTCCAATATATCTAGCTTAGGAGCTTTGCTTACTTAACAGAGACACCCAAATTCTCCCGAACGCGGAAGGCCGAGCCTAAATCCTAATGTAAACTCGAGGATGAAAGTTGTTACTGGCTTTTTGTTAGCTGTCCGGCGAGGAGCTTTCATCTCAACTCAGGTTTTCTTTTTCCGATGCAAGTTTATCATTAGAACGCCCGTATTATCCAGGATTCCGTGACGAAGCGTAACCCCCCGGAAATCTAAGGAACGTAAGACCCCCGAAGAATCGGGGGGGGGGGGGAGGGTGCCAATTTAATGGGAACTTCTGGGTTTCATCAACGTCTTGACTGCTACAGACGCCTGCAGATAGCTGGAATATTAGACATTACCCGGCCTAACGGATTTAAGGAAATCAATAAGGTAATGAAGCAACACAAATCAGGAAAACAAAAGCTGTAGGGTACGCCGGGGATGTGAAAGATGGAGGCTTTAGAGAAGAAACAAGGATTAGATGACTCTGCAAAGAAGACACTCGCGTCGGGCAGAAAAAAAAAAAAAGGATTTGTGTGAAAAGATGTTCAAAAAACTACAATATGGGAATTTAAAAAATAACCATTTTTTTTTTTTAAACCTTTGCCGTAAACAAGCATAGGGACGGAAGACGGGTCGACATCCCGCATTGGCAGGGAAGCCGAGTGGGTCTCGCGGGTCAGAGTAACAATATCAGAATAATGATTTTTTTTTTGGGGGGGTTTTCGTGTTTTGTGCATATTTTTACCCAAATGTCCATCATTTTCGGAAGCAAGCAGCTGGGTTTCGTATAAAGAAATCTGACCCCCGAGATGTCTTTAAAGGAGACGCTCGCAGGCGTCCGAGGCGATGCCTATTTTTACTGAATCACGTAGCATCCGGATGTGTCCTTTTGCCCGAAGTATTTCTCCGCATGCGAGGTTTACTCGATCCATTTGTACAGACAGAGGCGGGGTTGAGAAGGCGCGCACGCACACTGCCGCACTTAGATGGTGGGGAGGAGGGGGGGGCAGTTGAAGCTAGGACACGGCAAAATTTAGACATCGCTCAAATGGAAAATAACTGGTTATTTTTTAATCCACACCCAGGTCCGACCATCCAGAGGCCGAAAGGAAAAACAAAATCCTCGTCCCGCTATCCGGGAGCCTCCAGGCAGCTGGGGGGGGGGGGGGCGGCCATGCTGCAACTTAACCTCTTCTTAACCTCGAAGCGAGGAGCTACAGCAAACATACCTCTGCCCTTCCTCGGGATGGAACCAGATCAATCAGCTCGGCCGCTCGGTTTCCCGAGCCAAGTTTTTAACCCGTTGGCGAGCTGTTGTGGCCTCTGCCTTCATAGAACAGTCTGCGGCTCCAAAAGGGTTAAGCAAACGAGGCAAATGGGTTCATTTTGGCCTAAGCCCGAATCGTCAAACAGATTCATCTTAGTTAGCGGGAACCAACCTAACAAGAGGGAGTGATAACTTGACGGGGAGGAATAACCATGCAGGAAGTTCAGATGGCTGCTCCCGTCTTGTTGTTTAGAACTTTGGAAGTAGCCGGGTTCTAAAAAGAGTCGATTGCCAGCCTGGCATTGCTTGCCGCCTCCGATTTATAAACTGGGGTACAGGCCAAGCCGTGATGGCGGCACACGGACACAATGCCGCTTTACGCCCTCTGCCATGTCTCTGTTCCCGTCTCTCGGCCCCTCTCCGTCGGTGTTTGTGTGACAGCTGCGACGAGGAACACTTTGTGATGGTTTTACTCACGCTTCGATAGGGCCAAATGTCCACATCCCTTCCAAAAGAAAGCCTGCACCTGCAACCGGCAGCTGCCCCCCCCCCCGCCCCGGAGACCGTTCTGGCTAAAAAAACAGGAGGCCAGCAGCCAGAGAAACAGAGGGAGGCTGTGCTGTTCTAGCAAGATAACACCCTGAGAACGTATTCAAGGAACGTAGGACGTTCCTCCACCATATTCATCGAGGGCTGACGGGGACGACGTCCCAGACGCCGATGAAAAGGTTTTATTTCTAACCATCGTTGACTGTTTTCCCAATAGAGTCTTGAATCCCCCCCCCTTCAGACTTCATTTGAGAATTTTGTGCCAAATTCCTAAAATGCATATTTTTTCTTTATATTTTTGGTGGTAGCTTAGTGCAACATTTTTAAGGAGAAAGGTGGAGGTTTTGGTTGCTCACATCTGTTTGGGAGACAGGGCTGTCCCTCTCAATGGCCCAAGACTAATCCAGGTCAAGTGAGTATTTCCAATATGGCGGAACATCAAAATAAAAGGAAATAATGAGAAGGAAGCTGAAAATCCCCGTTAATGACCAAAAATAAAATTGATGTTTTTAAATCTGCCAGAACGATACGGAGAATTCCATAATTCCATCATTTCCCATCACGAGAAACAATGGCCTTAGAAGTGGTGTCTGATGGACCAGAGGCTGTCAACGGTCAACTGAGAACTGTGGGTAAAGTTCCAACCGTGGAACTATCTTTAAAGTTATGGGTGGGGTAGACTAACCTTTAGACAACTATCGCCAAAGGCGCTTTAGCCACATCCTAAAGGACCTGATAGAAGGGACAACCCCGGGGAAGGAGCTTCTGGACTTTCCCTTTTCTGATAATCTCTGCGGCTGTAAGACAGAATTAACCTTAGCTGCCCTTTGAATCCCGTGTCGTAAATAACGAGCTCCAAGGAGTAACCTGGAAAGTTGCTTCTTCGTCCTAATCTCCACTTGGCTGGGAAGGGAGTTATGGTTGGCCAGGTTGCAGGTCCTTCATGAATAAAGACCAAGGAGCGCACCTTCTGAGGGCTTCACCACCAGGGCAGATAAGGAAGACATTTAGCAAAGTCGAATGGTTGACCTCATTGCTGCCCACAGTTTCCTTCTTCTTCTGGAGAAGGACCACCAGACATGTCCCGGCTCATTCTGATCAAAGCCCACTTTAACAGGTGGAAATACACTTCCAAAAGGGGCGTCTTCAGCAAGCTGCAGCGAGGGAGAATGAAGCAACTTAGACAACTTGACTTGTACCACCTCAAAGATTAATAAGCGGGGGTCGGAATTCCTTTTAACCACGCGGCTTCCGTATAGATGACTAAACACTAGAAGTATTTAATATAACTTTAATCCTGTGTTTATTTTATGAATCAAACCAGTCCAACTAAGGTCTGTTTTTTAAGAAGTGGGGGGGGGGGGATATCATTTCTGGAGAAATAATAGGAAGAGGTCATCTGCAATGCAAAATATTTTAAAGGCCTTCAAAGAGGAAGCTCTAATGATTAACATCTGAATTTTGTCTACCCTTGGCCCTTCCCTGCCTTCCTCTTTTTCTAGGGTTTAGCAAAACAAACGTATCGGGTTGATCTAAGACAGAGGAGTCTTAAATCCCAATAAATTCTCGGTTCCTCTTGAAGTCCTAGGTCGACTCGCCGGTGGACAACCACATTTGTTTTGAAGATCTAACAATCCTGGTCAAGTGACTTAGCTCGGAATTATCCGTTATCTATAAAATTGCCCACACGTGGGACTTTACCAGGTGGACCTCTTAAAGGAATTAGACACCGGCCGACAGATATGGAGAAGCCGGCGGATTGGAACGTTCCACGAGTTCTAGGCTGCGTGAAGTTTCAGAACTCTTGGCTCCTTTTATCGTGGGAATATGCCAGGTACAGAATGCCAGTCCGCCGATGGAAATGCAGAATATCGCAGGTGCCGGGCAGAGCCCATTACCGGAGGTGAAATCTGCACATTTCATCTAAACAGGTCGTTATTACGTTAGAAACGTCGCAAACAGCGAGTGTGGATGTGTTCAAAAACACATCCAGGGCCGCAATTACTTGCTGTGGTGTGTTGGAGAGGTCTGGGTGTTTGGTGCAGTTGCCCTTTTGGGGGGGGTTAGCAATACCTTCTCTGGTGGCGACCTCTACGTGACCTTGTCTAAACAGAAAGCCCCACACAAGGCATTCCGATTGTGTATTGATTTCAGGGGGATTGTGGAGTTGTCTTATCTGCTTAGAGGAGTGGGGGAGGTGAGCTTGGTTACATGATTACAAGGATGGTCTTCCTCCTATGGGTTCTCTGACTCTCCCAAAGAGACCCTTCCAATAGGTCCCTGGATATGCCCCTTAACCCAACTGGTACTTAGAACATACCCCCCTAAAACTTTACCTATCCCCCCCAAAAAACCAATGGTTAACTAAGCCAGTTGTGGTCTCCACCTAAAAAGAGTAGGGCCTAGAGGTCCCAAGAACGACCCCTTTTGCACCAAACGTGCACTGACGCTAACAGGAGGTCCACCAACCCCTCTCTGCAAACCTAAGCAGCAACCACGGCGTTATAAAAAAGGATCGGCAAGGACAATGGCTCCTCCATAGGGGCGGGGCTTACTGGCACCACTCAGTGATGTCGCAGAACGAAGAAACCAGAGTATGATGTCATAACCCAGAAAAATTAGCCAGCGCTAATGAAATTCAGACACAAGGAATTTGGTGAACGGTTTCTAAGCGTTAAGACATGGCCCCCACTTGTGGTTCAAGGCTTGGTTGCCCCCCAAAAGATGTTAGAACCTCCTTTTTTTTTTAATAAGGAAAAGTAACATTTATCACATAAATATTTATCAATTTATTACAAAAAATAAATGTAGCAATATCTGGAATTCGGCGATTAATAATGCGTTGCGGACCCTTCTGGCAGAAACGATGTTTACCCCCTACGGGTCTTAATGATTAAATAATTAACTATATTAACTGGACTGCTGCTGGTGTTTTTATTCTACTGGCCAAGACAATAACCATAAAGACCAAGAACGAGTATTTTTGGTCTATTCCATCGGCAATTACTTTTTAATAATTTTTAAAGCATGCAAAAAAAAAATAAAAAAATTTAAAAACATATTAAAAAACCTCCAATCTTAATATAATTTATTTTTTCCTATATAAAAAAGGCACATAATATCTACTGATATAAATTCTAAACAGGTTTTTTTTATACATATAATGTCGGAAATAAAGTTCCAGTTGAACTATTTTAGGTTTATTATTTATTGATTAATGTAGCGCCATCATGTTCTGCGGCGGTGTACAACGGGAAAACTTTTGGTTGAAATGGTAACCATAAATTCTGCACAGCATAGCGACAATGTTTTGGGCAAAAAAAACCACACTTGAAATGGACTGCGCGTGCAGAAAGAGGACCCAGTCCTGGTGGAAATGCCTAAAGACCAAACAGCTTTCAATTCAGGAGGTCCCCTCACTGTATTACCCTCTACCACTTCTGCTGGGAGGCAGTTCCACTTATCTCCCAGCCCCTCTGCAGTCCACAGACTCTGCTAGATTCTCAACTCCTGCCCCAAAGATATTCACTCTCTTTTCCCTCTCCTTCTCTCCCCCCCTCCCCACCTCTTGTGTCTCTGTTTATGGAGTCTCGCCAAATATCTGGCCGGTGAAAGGAGCCCCATGTGACCTGCGATGACCTGCGTTTCTCACAGGGAGATATTTCATCCCCGGAGCCAGGCACAAGGAGCTTGCGACTCCCCCTCCTCCCCGGCCTCCCTCTCCTCTCTATCACTTATTTTTTGGCCAACCTAAAGATTTCTCCCCTTCGTTCTTGAGTCTCGCTGAGACTGGTACTCGGCCCTAACCAGCCTTTTACGATCTGACCCGCGTCACCGCCGTGTTCCTCCTCCGAGGACGTGCAAAAACACTCCAGCACTCAAGGGTTAAACATGCCCCAGCAATGGCCGGCCACCAATTGCCCTCTTGGGTTAGCAAATCACAAAGAGCGATCCTCACCTGCGTATTTTAGTGCGCCCGTTCCCCCCCCCGGGCGGTCCGCTCGCTCTCCCCCGCTTCACTTGTCAGTGTCCATCGTCCTGAAAAAGATGACAAGAAGATCCGGGTCAGAGAAAGATACAGTAACAATGATACAATTCGCAAAACTTCACGGCCAATGGCGGCCAACCGAGAGCACGGGAGAATAATGGGGGGGTCCTGACCAAGACTGATCGATGGACCGGGGCTGACCGACGGACCGGGGCTGACTGACCGGTGCTTACCGACTGGGTTTAACAGCAGGGCCTTGAAATCAGATGTCCCCATGTTGGCCCCTGGACAAGATGGACACATGACTGCCTGCCGAGCGCAGGGGTTAAACTGGTGGTTTTCCCACAAAATTTCACAAGATAAAAGAAAACTCTAAAAATATCTATTTCCTTGGAGGCATCACACGGTCCAAGTTGCGAGGCCAACCTGGCCAGATGCTGACCGGTTAGACAAGGCCAACCGTCGGTCGGCGACTTAAGAAACCTGTAGATCTTTAACTTGACCGCCATGGCAGACGCCATGGGGTATTGTCATGGGACACAGGGGGGGCAAAAAAGGAGGTTAGGGGGGTAGATAAGAGCAGGGGGGGGGAAGGGGGCAAATTAAACACAACGCTGCTTGTGTATTCCTTACTGGAATATCGAAGGTCTAGGTTGGGTGCAATGCCGACTCCGGACAGACTGTGGTGTCAGTGATCACCCATGTCAAGCACTCACAGGGCCAGATGGAAATTTAACCCCTCCATCACCAGGGCCACCACAAAACCAGTCATTTCCTTTTACTGCGCAAAAACAGAAACTGTGGAGAAGCCACCACCAAAAAAAGCCATCTCCCTTTTGGCCGGTAGGTGATGGTCATTCTACACAACAGGATACATGATAACAACTTCAGTGTGGCAAGTCCGGAACGTCTGGGGTTCTAGGAGGTTCTAAATGCTGCGACACCCCCCTCCTTCCCCTACATAGAAATTGGGCTCGGATGGATAAGCAAGAGCGGTGATAAAGCGGCGATAAAGCGGCGGTGTTAAACTCGAACAAAAACAATTCAGTATAAAAAAAAACAGGTATACAAATCAGTTAAATCAAAAACGAAAAATAAAAAGATAAAACAAATCAGTCTGGAGAGGGTTAATAAGCAGCCGGGGGGGGGGGGGCTACCCCAAAGCCCTGTGCTTGTTAGCAACCCAGTCTGGCTGTGGAGGCATAAGGAGGGGCAACCCCCCCAACAAACCCCAGGGGGAGGCAATAAACCTGCAGTTACTTAAAGCGCTCCGTGATGTGAACTCACAGCCAGCAGAAGCCAGAACAGTCCAATATAATAACATGTGATTTATATAGCGCCAGCATACGCTGCAGCGCTGTACAGAGGGTGAACTGGACAGAACAAGTAGTGCGTCGCACAACAATTGGGACAGAAAGAACAGGAGAGGAGGGCCCCGTCCCAAGGAGCTTACAATCTAGAGGGAGGTGGCATGTATATCAGGGCAAAAGGTACCCTAATGAGGCATTTATACACAACACATAACGACAGCACCAGGGATACAGGGCCAAAGAGGGACTTGTCCGGACTGAACAGGGACACATGGCAGGCGCTTTCCTTACGCCTTCTGTATCCAGCGCGCGTCACGCTCCTCAGTCTCAGATCCAGGAGCCGTATGCCTATCCCGTGCATGTCTAAATCCCCCTCGCTGTATTAGCCTCTACCACCTCTGCTGGGAGGCTGCTCAGGTGAGCCTCGCCGGGACGCCGCCGAGAGCTAAATACGGAGCAGGCGGTCGGATCGCGCAGGAATTGCCGCGGTGAAAACATCATTAAAAACTTGATTGAAGTTAAACAGAATTTGCATAACACAGCAAATTAACTTTTAACACAAAGGCGTTCGGAGGCTTTATTCAGACAATATAGAACGGAGCGGAGAGACGGCCTTCGCCTCACTGCGTTGGCGTCTACCACCTCCGCTGGGAGGCCATTCCTCTTTTCTACTACCCTCACGGAGAGGGAAATAAATAAGGCTTAGCGGGGCTCCGTGAAACACGCCTGCGCAGAGAGGCCGCGCTCTGGCCTTAATCATTAAAGCTCTTGGTGGTCTTGTTAATGCTGATGGGATAATCAGCTTCTGGCAATCAATATGTTAAGATCCTTTAACAAGCGCTTTGAGGGCTCGGGGGGGTTGCCCATTAGCCCACCAAGCGATTCTTCGGCCCTTGGCTTTAAGAGTGGAGTCCGTGACGTGCGCCCCACCGGGCTAGGACATGACAGGACCAGGAAGAGACCGGCTTCTAGGAGGAAGAACATTGATGGGTCTCAGCTCCATAGCGTTCCAAGCACCAGAGAGACACTGGCCACTCAGCATGAGTTACGAGCTGATCCACCCAATCTCATGATACGTCTTCTTCTGCAGCTTCAGACCGGTGGATGATACGTCTTCTTCTGCAGCTTCAGACCGGTGGATGATATGTCTTCTTCTGCAGCTTCAGACCGGTGGATGATATGTCTTCTTCTGTAGCTTCAGACCGGTGGATGATATGTATTTTACTGTAGCTTCAGACCGGTGGATGATATGTCTTCTTCTGTAGCTTCAGACCGGTGGATGATACGTCTTCTTCTATAGCTTCAGACCGGTGGATGATATGTCTTCTTCTGTAGCTTCAGACCGGTGGATGATAGGTCTTCTTCCGCAGCTTCAGACCGGTGGATGATAGGTCTTCTTCCGCAGCTTCAGACCGGTGTATGATATGTCTTCTTCTATAGCTTCAGACCGGTGGATGATATGTCTTCTTCTATAGCTTCAGACCGGTGGATGATAGGTCTTCTTCTGTAGCTTCAGACCGGTGGATGATAGGTCTTCTTCCGCAGCTTCAGACCGGTGTATGATATGTCTTCTTCTATAGCTTCAGACCGGTGGATGATAGGTCTTCTTCTATAGCTTCAGACCGGTGGATGATATGTCTTCTTCTATAGCTTCAGACCGGTGGATGATATGTCTTCTTCTGTAGCTTCAGACTGGTGGATGATATGTATTTTACTGTAGCTTCAGACCGGTGGATGATATGTCTTCTTCTGTAGCTTCAGACCGGTGGATGATACGTCTTCTTCTGTAGCTTCAGACTGGTGGATGATATGTCCTCTTCTGTAGCTCCAGACCGGTGGATAAATAGGTCCTCTTCTGTAGCTCCAGACTGGTGGATGATATTATTTATTGTTTTATATAGCGTCATCAAATTCCATAGCGCTGTACAATGGGATATCTTCTTCTGTAGCTTCAGACCGGTGGATGATACGTCTTCTTCTGTAGCTCCCGACCGATGGATGATATGTCCTCTTCTGTAGCTCCCGACTGGTGGATGATATGTCCTCTCCTGCAGCTTCAGACCGATGGATGATATGTCTTCTTCTGTAGCTTCAGACCGGTGGATGATATGTCTTCTTCTGTAGCTTCAGACCGGTGGATATGTCTTCTTCTGTAGCTCCCGACCGATGGATGATAGGTCTTCTTCTGTAGCTCCTGACCGATGGATGATAGGTCTTCTTCTGTAGCTTCAGACTGGTGGATGATAGGTCTTCTTCTGTAGCTTCAGGCTGGTGGATGATATGTCTTCTTATGTAGCTTCAGACTGGTGGATGATAGGTCTTCTTATGTAGCTTCAGACTGGTGGATGATAGGTCTTCTTCTGTAGCTTCAGACCGGTGGATATGTCTTCTTCTGTAGCTCCCGACCGATGGATGATAGGTCTTCTTCTGGAGCTTCAGACCGGTGGATGATATGTCTTCTTCTGTAGCTCCTGACCGATGGATGATAGGTCTTCTTCTGTAGCTTCAGACCGGTGGATGATATGTCTTCTTCTGTAGCTTCAGACCGGTGGATGATATGTCTTCTTCTGTAGCTTCAGACCGGTGGATATGTCTTCTTCTGTAGCTCCCGACCGATGGATGATAGGTCTTCTTCTGGAGCTTCAGACCGGTGGATGATATGTCTTCTTCTGTAGCTTCAGACTGGTGGATGATAGGTCTTCTTCTGTAGCTTCAGGCTGGTGGATGATATGTCTTCTTATGTAGCTTCAGACTGGTGGATGATATGTCTTCTTCTGTAGCTTCAGGCTGGTGGATGATTTGTCTTCTTATGTAGCTTCAGACTGGTGGATGATATGTCTTCTTCTGTAGCTTCAGGCTGGTGGATGATTTGTCTTCTTATGTAGCTTCAGACTGGTGGATGATATGTCTTCTTCTGTAGCTTCAGACTGGTGGAAGTCTTCTTCTATAGTGCCCAACTGGTGGAAATTCCACTTTTTGTCAAACTTGGTCAAAGAATATGGTTCAGGTGGCCTTCAAGGCTGTTAATACATCTTCCTTCAATAACCCAAGGCTTCTGTTGCCCCTGCTGGTAATTTAAAGCCCTCCGAACCTTAATCCTACGACGGCCACGGACCTAAATACCATTAAAATATACAAATTGTCTACTTTTGATAAATGTAAACCGGTTTTTTTTTCACTACACTTTAATAAAACATCACGAAAGTACCTAAAAAAGTTTTTATTACATATATTGTATATTTTTTTATGTTTCAAAAAAATATTCTAACGACACAATCTTTAAATCTATATAAATCTAAAAAAAAAATTATACCGTGAAAAAGAAATGTACAAAATCCGGGCAGAGCAATGGAGGAAAATACGCGCTGCGCTACGGCTTATGTTGCTGCAGCAAACAATGGCGCTCCATAAACCACATGATTTTTTGGGGGGTCGGTTTTTCGGGTTGAATTCTGGAGTTTTAAGTGAAATACTCCGACTCTACGTATACAAGCCCCCAAACCCCCCCCCCCCGATTCCCTAGGGAGGCCAGATGTTAAAAGTGGAGACCACCTGGCGTTAGAACCCCCCTCAGCCTGGGCAAAAAGGTATAGATTTACTGACAAGGGGGGCGGGGAGGAAAAACAAAAATTCATACCCTTGATCCTTAAAAAGGGTCCCTTGACAGGGGGTAAGTCACCTCTGCGTCAAGCAGCCCCCGCCATCTGAAAGCCCCAGACTTTAGAACAGGTGGTTAGCCTCGGGTCAGGGGCCCCTTAATGCAAATGCACCAGCAGGAAAGGGTTAAATTCTCACTGTATTTCGGGGGGGGGTTCTAGCCGTGAGAGAGCGTGGGGTGTAGATATTTACGTACTGCGCAGCGGAATATGTTGGCGCTATATATAGTGAATTCTAATACTTAAGAGCTGTGTACTGCGCCATGGAATATGTTGGAGATATATATATATATATATAGTGAATTATAATACTTAAGAGCTGTGTGCTGCGCCGCGGAATATGTTGGCGCTATACGGATGGAGAGAGAGCCATTGGGGTGAAAACATGTGTTTTGGGACAGGGGGGAGGTTCGGGTAAGGATTAGAGCGTCTGTATGAGACAGCAGAGGGGTGGGAGGGGTAAAGGTTGGCGGAGGGAAGGAGAGCGATGGAGACAGAGAGTTCATTTACTGGAGACATGAAAGGCCCCGACAGCCTCTGGGACAGGAAGAGACAGGAGGTGTTTTAAATGGAAACATTTTTTTCCCTGAAGGCGCTCTCTGAAACAGAGACCGCCGTTTAACCCTGTCTCGAAAAGAGCGGCAGAGAGGGCCTGAGGTACCGGAACCCGGGGTAAAGAGACGGCCGCCGGGGGTAGAAACGTCGAATTTGGCCATCGGTCTCGTGGATCAGTATGTCTATCCCATGCATGTTAAATCCCCTCACTGTATTACCCTCTACCACCTCTGCTGGGAGGCTGCTCCGCTTATCCACCACTCTGTCAGATATACAGACTGCCCCGATTAACATTTGCCCCAGAATAAAAAAAAAAAATGCAAAAAACTCCCACTTTTAAAATTGACCCAAATGTAAATTCTGTGTATATCCCTTTAAACCCCCCCTCCATGAGCGTTAACCCTTCGGCCCGTGTTTATGGCTGGCTGCGGGGAGGGGGGGGCCCAGCTGGGATTGTTCTAGCACCGGTGGTCCCACTTTATTTCCTGGAGTCTTAATAAAGAACAGAGTGAGAAGGAGACTTTGATGGTTTGCAGAGTCTGGGCGTCTCGTTTACAGCCCCTGCGCCTGGCGGAGGGTCCTCTCTTAAAGGCAATGGGGCAATTCAAGAGGTCAAAGTACCCCCTGTGAAACAGTTACAGCCTGCGATTAGGGCTCAAGGTTAAGGGTTTGGGGGGGTTTTTTTTGTTTTTTTTTTTCTCTCTTTCAGACAATGCCTACAATTTGTAGAGAGCCCTGCATTCAAGGCTGCGTGTAACAGAGAGAGGGAGAGAGAGAGAAAGTAAAGAGAAGAGAGGGAGAGAGAGAGAGAGAAGAGAGAAAGAGAAGAGAGAGAGAAAGAGAAGAGAGAGAGAAAGAAGAGAGAGAGAAAGAGAGGAGAGAGTAAAGAGGAGAGAGAGAGAGAAGAGAGAGAAAGAGAAAGTAAAGAGAAGAGAGAGAGAGAGAAAGTAAAGAGAAGAGAGAGAGAAAGAGAAGAGTGAGAGAAAGTAAAGAGGAGAGAGAGAGAAAGAGAAGAGAGAGAGAGAAAGTAAAGAGGAGAGAGAGAGAAGAGAGAGAGAGTAAAGAGGAGAGAGAGAAGAGAGAGAGAAAGAGGAGAGAGAGAGTAAAGAGGAGAGAGAGAGAGAGAAGAGAGAGAAAGATAAAGTAAAGAGGAGAGAGAGAGAAAGAGAAGAGAGAGAGAGAGAGAGAGAGAGAAGAGAGAGAGAAAGTAAAGAGGAGAGAGAGAGAAAGAGAAGAGAGAGAGAAAGTAAAGAGGAGAGAGAGAGAGAAAGAGAAGAGAGAGAGAAAGTAAAGAGAAGAGAGAGAGAAAGAGAAGAGTGAGAGAAAGTAAAGAGGAGAGAGAGAGAAAGAGAAGAGAGAAAGTAAAGAGGAGAGAGAGAGAAGAGAGAGAGAGTAAAGAGGAGAGAGAGAAGAGAGAGAGAAAGAGGAGAGAGAGTGTAAAGAGGAGAGAGAGAGAGAGAGAAGAGAGAGAAAGATAAAGTAAAGAGGAGAGAGAGAGAAAGAGGAGAGAGAGAGAGAGAGAGAGAAGAGAGAGAGAAAGTAAAGAGGAGAGAGAGAGAAAGAGAAGAGAGAGAGAAAGTAAAGAGGAGAGAGAGAGAGAGAAGAGAGAGAAAGTAAAGAGGAGGGAGAGAGAGAGAGAGAGAGACAGAGTAAAGAGAGGAGACAGAGTAAAGAGAAGAGAGAGTAAAGAGGAGAGTATAAAGAGAAGAGGAGAGAGTAAAGAGAAGAAAGAAGGAGAGACATTTAGATACATACGTGGAGTTAATAAAGGACGGGAGGGAATTTATTTCAAAGGAGGAGAAAAATGACAACAAGAGAGCGGAATCTAACGCTAGAGGATCAGAGACTGAGATGGAATGGAAGGAAGTTCCTTCCTTTACTGAGAGGCTGGTAGATAAGCGGAAGAGCCTCCCAGCAGAGGTGGTAGAGGGTAATACAGTGAGGGGAAGGATCTGGTCGCTGACTAACGATATCCTTTGCCGAGTTATTAATAAGCGTGTGGAGGGGGAAGGATTTCCACGTCGCACTCGCTCACCTAACCGCTTCCTATTCACAACTTAACACAAGACGGCTCCTGCGCGTAACACCCCTCAAATACACTAACACATACACGCCAAGTGTCCCTGATCAGTGCCGCCAGTCCCTCTCTCCTCCCCCGATGCCCCTAGGGGCTCAGAATGTCAGGCAGAGGGGAGGAGGTTTTGCTCCAGTATTTTGGATCTGAAACATGAGGCTTTGGTGTGATATGAGTTTGTGTTACATTACCGAGAGGGTGGTGGATAAGGGGAACTGCCTCTCAGCAGACGCGGTAGCGGGTAATACAGTGAGGGGAGTAAACACGTATGGGGCCTCAGGAAGGGGGGGGGTCGTGTCTGAAGGAAACCCCTCCGAAAGACCCCAAGGCTTTGTTTTTATGGGGATTAGAGCAGCTGCAGAGGGGCCATCGGAGGGGCTCCGGCAGGCAGGGAGGTTTCAGCTTTCACCCCGAGCAGCCACATAACGGAGCGGGAACTCCTGGCTGAGCCGGGCGCAGGGGGCAGGAGCCGGGGGCAGGATCCGGGCACAGGCACCGGGGGCAGGCAGATGGGGAGCGCTGCCACAAGGCCCTTCGGCGGCTTCTTTTGTGCGGCACCTGCAGATACCCCCCCCCAACCCCTCCCCGGCTTCAAAATCCACACGACTTCACAGAATACAACAGCTGCAGCCCCTAACGAGATCTGACCCCCCCAACACAGAGACTGGCACCCCCAAAAACCATCGTGTTCCACAGCACTGTACAATGGGTATACCAGAAAGAGCTTGCAATCTAAAACAGAGACACAGGAACCATATAATATATATATATATATATATACACACAGAATAATACCCCCAAGAATAATTATATAATATAATAATCTTATATAGTATATAATATATATATATACCCAGAATAATACCCCCAAGAATAATAATATATATAATATAATATAGTATATAATAATATATATATACCCAGAATAATACCCCAAGAATAATATATAATAATATAGTATATAGTATATAATAATAATAAATATTATATATACACACACACAGAATAATACCCCCAAGAATAATAATATATATAATATAATATAGTATATAATAATATATATATACCCAGAATAATACCCCAAGAATAATATAGTATATAGTATATAATAATAATAAATATTATATATACACACACAGAATAATACCCCCAAGAATAATAATATATATAATATAGTATATAATATATATATACCCAGAATAATACCCCAAGAATAATATATATAATAATATAGTATATAATAATAATATATATTATATATACACACACAGAATAATACTCCAAGAATAATAATAACATATATATAATAGTTTATAATAATATATATACAGAATACCCCCAGGAAGGTCACCCAGGGGCCAATCCCTATGTATAGACCTGCCTATATAGCACAGCATACCTGCCAAGTGCCCCTGATCCAATAATGCCAGTCCTGTTCTAATTACCTCCTTAAGTAGTTACCTAAACAACCCCCATCACAAAATCCCACCTATTAACCCATTAACAGCCCAACCACACAGATCCCACTGCAGTAACCACAATGGCTTATTATTATTATTATTGTTGTTATATAATGTAAATATTATTACGCACACAATTTAACTTATTATTATTATTATATTTATGTAACAATATAAGGTAATTTCTTTATCTATACAATGAATAACAACAGCAATAAAATAACACTAATAATAATATAAATAGTAACACCAATAATAATAGTAATAATAATAATAGTACCAATAATAAAATATCAAAAAAATAATTATAAATAGTAACACCAATAATAATAATACATATAAAACCAATAATAATAAAACAAATAACACCAATAATAATAAAACAACATATAATAACACCAATAATAATAAAACAAATAACACCAATAATAATAAAACATATAATAACACCAATAATAATAAAACATATAATAACACTAATAATAATAATAGTACCAATAATAAAATATTAAAAATAATAAACTATTATAAATAGTAACACCAATAATAATAAAACAAATAACACCAATAATATAATAGAGGAAAGCACACGTCCCGGAATCAGTTGGCACGTCTGAGCCGACACAGAAACCTAATACCCACCAGGGTGATGCCCACCGGGGACGCGTGACTGCTGTGACCGGGGGAGGGGCGGGGGCCGGGGAGCCTGAACAGGAAACATCATTAAACTAAAGGCTCTTCTAACAGACTCCCCCCAAACAACAACTTTAACAAGTGAGACCCCCAGCACGGCCCCCACGTCTCGTAATATACAATATATACCCCCCCCCAAAACTCAACTCATTCCAGAGCCAGGGAGCAGGGGGGCTGTATAGACAGACAGATACCCACAAAGGGGGCGGAAAAACTCAATGGGAAGTTACACAGACAGGAAACTTAGCGCTCGCTGTGCTGTTAACCTTTCGCTTACCAGGAGAATGGACTCAAACCTAGAACCTGCCAACAGATCGGCCCCGTTCGGCCCCATCTAGACCGTTAAGACTCTTAATCAGTCGTTTGCCTCGTCTTAGATTCAGCAGCCGTTTGTCTATCCCATGCATGTTTAAATCCCATCTACCACCTCTGCTGGGAGGCTGCTCCACTTATCCACCACCCTCTCAAGACACAAATTTCTAAAAGAAAATAAAAAAACATTTAAAAAAAATGTAAATGAAATAAATAAAAGGAAAAAACGTAAAATCTCTGGATGACTCGTTTTAATCTGGTGTGTGTGGGGGGGCGGGGATTCTCTCTAGGGATTCCTTTAGTGCCGGTGAACAGGACACCTGCATTCAAGAACGGATCCCTCTTCTCATACAATGTTTTTTATTCTAAAAAAATATAATTTAAAAAAGAAATAAATAAATAAAAAAAAACCCCCCAGAAATAAATGGATTCCTTAAGTGAACGAGAAACCCGGATTGAAGGAGGAAAGGCATCGTGACCTTGAGCATCTTCTAGAGACCTCGGAGAACCCCCCCTCCCCCGACACGCTCCGGCGCGGGGGTATTCCGGTCTCCCCCGTGTAACACATTCATCTGGCGGCTCCAAACGGTGTTACGATCCCTGCGCGCGGAGAGGCGCGGGACCCAGGTGCCGAGTGACACCTCTGGAAGGCGCGAGAGCGCCGCTGATTGCTTCCTATTATTAGAGACAAGCGACTGTATTTGGGGAGGAATAAACAGAGCGTCTTTTCTCTCCCCTGTACAGCGATACCGTGATTTAGTGGGGTTTTTTGGTTTTTTTTAAACCCTCACGCGTTTCGCGGCGACTCTCCTGACAGCAGAGCTGGCGCTCTAATTAAAGGCATCTTCCCGAAAGGGGGGGGGCTATTCTCTCAGAAAGAGCGGAGGAGGCACAATTATACCCCTTCACGGCTAATAACAGGGCAGGGTAACAGGTATAACGAGGCGGCGAGGAGCGAAAGACGCCGGGAACGTGGAAGGATTATACGGCTGCCGACGCGTCTCACAGAGCGACGGGGAGGAAAAAAAAAAAGATACGCATGACTGAGCGGGGCATTTAGAGGAATAATGGGGTTTATTTCCCCCGTTTAATTTATAAAGCCCCTTCCTGATGTTTCTATACACATTACCGGGGCTTTTAGGGCCGTAGAACCCTGCGATACCCTCATACCCAGCAAACATTCTGACCTCCTAGAAAAGAGGGGCATCATGGTAGGAAAAAAGGGAGGAGAGGGGTTTGGGAGAGGGACTGGCTAGACGAGACAAGGACACTTGGCAGGTATGAGCATCTCCATCAGGAGTAGAAGACACGTGAAGCCGGCGGGGCTTACCTGTGTATGGGGTCTCGATGGGGCAGTCAATGTTCATTCATGGGTGTAGCTGTCCAGCCCCGCGCGGGAAGGGCCGAGTCCTCTCGTGACTGCCGAGCCGAAGCAAACCCCAGCTTTCCTGCAGGAAGGAGAGGAATAGGGTCAGAGATAAGGGGCCAAATATACGTTTCCAGAAACATTTCTCACTTTAGTTTTTTCACCCCAGTTGTAGTTTTTGCCCCCATAATGTAACTTTTCAGGCAGCTGCATATCAGCCATTTCTATGATTCTCGCTTTGTTATCTGACCCCCGATCTACTAACCCCCCCGACTCCTTATCATACTGCCTGTGGGGAACAATAGAAAGGCTCGGTCTTAATCAACCAGCCGGACTCTCTGACTAATGAAAGTCTATGGAGGAACGGACTTCATTAGCATCTCCATGAAGCATCAGCTCGGTGTGGTGTTTGAGCTGGGAAAGTCACCCAAAATATCACATGACTGACAGCAATGGCCGCCTCCCGCTGTATACATAAAAGTTATTCCTTGAGACTCCCGTTAAGTCAGGGGTTAATAGGCCGCGGTGTCACGTGATGGGGGGGGGGGGAATCAATAATTCTCATCATCTGGGAAAGTAGATAAGAGTCACTTTAACAAGAAACGGGAGGATTCTGAAACCGGAGAAATTATCGGACTTTCTAAAGGGAAAAAAATGGCTGCAGCTGGAAAGGCAATCACAGACATTGAAAACAAGACTTTTACTTTACTGGGAGGGTGGTGGATAAGTGGAACAGCCTCCCAGCAGAAGTAGTGAGGGGATTAAACATGCATGGGATCAGTCAAAAAGTTAACAAAAAAAAGAAAAAAAAAAAGTTTTTTAAAGAGAATAAGCAGGACATAAAGAAAATATGACTTCTAAGTAGTAGTGGGTACACAGCATGACCTAACAGTAGATCTCATCATTAATTTCCTTAATGACACGGGGGATACTCCTGGTTTTCTTGGGGGGGGGGGATAGCAGCGATTCAAATGGCCGAAAAATGTAGATTTTTTTGGGTCATTTTTATGTGTAAATAGGAAACATTATATTTTTTTAAATTTATTAAATTCGGTGACAACCAATGAGAGCCTCTGCTTTTGTGTCACGTGAGAATTCAAGCGTTCCCGGCCAAAATAAATAAATAAACTATATATATATGAATGAGGCATTACGAGATGAAAGAAGTATTTCTGGGATGGGCACCCCCTGAAGGAATGATGCTCCTCGTGGCACCGTCGGGTATAAAAGGGTTAAATTCAGCGGGCGGGGGTAGGTGGAAGGCCAAGAAACTGATCCCGGGGTAAACTGGGCCCAAACTTGTGTTCAGGGAGCAGTGAAAATTAAAAGGAAGGGCCTATAATAATCTGTCACTGCTGACATCTGTTACCACCAGCAAAGGAGGGCGCGTGCCCGATCAGTACTGGCTGCCAGCCGACAGATGAGCTGCCGGTGAATAAAAAATAAATAAATAATAAATAATAAAATAAACAAATAGATTAAAGGAAAAAAAAAAAAAAAGGTTTAAATAAATAATAAATAATAAAATAAACAAATAGATTAAAGAAAAAAAATAAAAAAATAAAAAAAAAAAGATTTAAATAAATAATAATAAATAATTAATAATAATAATAAAAAGGCCTCTTTATCCAGCGGGAACGAGAAAAAAAAATTGCGTAAAAATTCCCCAAAAAAATATTCTGGGAAATCTATGTGAAGTCCCCCAGCGCACAACTGTTTTTTTTTTTTCAATTCTAGAAGCCTAAGAAGTATAAAGCGGGTTGGAGGATTCCCTGGCTCTGGTCGCTCTGGGGTTAACGGGAACGCGGTGAAATTGGATGCGGGTCGGATGGCTGCTTCGGTGCGCAGGGCCGCTCCGAGCAAAATAAACAGGGCAGCAGATTAATAAATAGGAGGATCTGAATCACGGGGAGCTGGGAAAATGTTCCAGAGCCGTATCGGGTGTCAGACAACACGCATCTCTGTGAGGATCTCAGGCACCTCCGGCCAACCGGCTCCCAGGAGCAGGAGAGGACAAAGCAGAGATTCAGAAAGGGAAGGAGGAGCGCAGACGGGCCGTGGCCCCTTTGGACGGGGGTTCATTCACTAAGGGGCCAGACATCTCATCTGGTAGCATTCATTTTATAGTATGAAGGGCACTGTGGGCATTAGACGGGCCAGCAGACGTCAATGAGACGCACCATCACCTGAGAGCGAGAGACTCCCGATGCGTTTCTCCTGTAAGGAGGAATGTTTACGGGGTCTTTCTTCCCGATCTGGCCAATCACAGGGATGAGGGTTTTGGGGTGAAGAACACCTGCTTGATTATACTACAACTCCCAGCCTGCGGACCATGGTGGCAGCCAGCGCTCTGTCTCTGTCCACCTAAGAAACTGCAGGCAGATGCCCTTGATAGCGGCTTATAGTCTCTACCAAGTTCGTCCGTAGAACTTGACCGATGACCTACAAGACTCAGCCGCCGGCTCTCAAGACCAACCCAACCAAACGACTCCAAGCCCAGCTCAATAAATGCCGCATTCCAGTCTACAGCAACTCAGCCCAACTCCACAGAAGACAAGACCCCCTTAAACTGGTGGACTCCACCATCTACTCTCACGAACCCCTCAACAGGTGGACTCTACCACCAACTGTCAAGACCCCCTCAAGTGTTAGACCCATCCACCATCTCTAGATTGTAAGCTTGTTTGAGCAGGGCCTTCCTCACCTGTTGTCTCTGTAAGCGAAATTGTTACGTTACTTACTACTTGTTGTGTCCTGTCCCCCCATTGTACAGCGCTACGGAATTTGATGGCGCTATATAAAAAAGTAATAATAAAGACCTCCTCAACTGGTCGACTCGACCACCAACTCCCAAGTCCATCTCTCAAGACCTCCTCAACTGGCAGACTTGATAAACTTTTAAGACCACCTCAACATGCAGACTCAACCACCAACTCTCAAAGATCAACCTAACTGGTCGACTCGACCACCAACTCCCAAGACCACCTTAATTGGGAAACTCTCGAAAACGAGCTGATTGACAGATTCCATGTTGAAAAGAGAAGTGGAGCTGCACTCACCCTAACTGCATATCGATCCGACCCAAGAGGAAGCTTCCAACGTCCCACCCAAAAGCACTCAACGCAACAGAAAGTTACTCCTGGTGACCTCGTTGACCGCTGTTGAGCGTTCTTGTGTTAAGTCGGTCTTGCTACTTCCGTAACCCAGCTCACATCTCACCGTTTAGTGAACACACCTGCCCGACACCGTTTGCCGTACGTCTGGTGGGTCCACCATTCGTGGACTTCTGCAGAACCAGTAGGCCTACAGTTGCATTAGGCTTCCATCCTTGGACATCTACTTCCCTGAAGAGCTTGCCATGTAATTACTACGTAGCCAAAACAACGCGCCGGCCCGGAGAAACGCTCGTAAATATCCACGTGCGCCGTGAGCGACAGGGTGGCACGCCGTGCGGAATTAACCTGTTAGGCGCCAGGGACGCCTTACGGCAGGACGCACACGCTCGTCATTTAACCCCTGGCTGGCTGGGGGGCCTCGGAGGAGAAGCGGTAGTAGCGGCGATGACCGTCAAAGCTCTCCTGCCATTTTTCGAGGCCATCGGAAAGATAGAAAGAAAAAAAAAAAGAGCGTTTCTCAAAAACATACAGAAAGTGCTTTAAATTATTCATCGGCCTTAAACAGGATTTTTTTTCATTTTTTTTTTTTTGAACGGCTCTCAGCTTTTATCAATCATTAATGCGCTCTCTGTTTCCAGCGTGCAGCTCGGGCTATTATGCTGCATGCCGGGGAAATAAATAAATAACAACGAGGCCACTGCGGGCACGAAGCCCATTTCCATGGCGTTTGGGGTGGGGAGGAGGACAAAAACGATCTACTTTTCTTGGCAAGGGGGAAGGCGCCGAGGCGGCCAACTAACTCCTTCTGCGGAACGGACCCAAACCTGCCAACGCTCCCGATGCCCCGAGAGGGGCGATTTGGTTTAAGTGGTGTGGGCTGGGGGTACTGGGACTTTTGATGCGACTTTGTGCCCCATCTGTGTCACTGAGCGGGGCATTTAGAGGAAGAATAATGGGGTTTATTTACCCCGTTTAATTTATAAAGCCGTTTCCTGCTGTTTCTATACACATTATCGGGGCTTTTAGGGCCGTAGAACCCTGCGATACCCCTCATACCCCGCAAACATTCTGACCTCCTAGAAAAGAGGGGCATCAGGGGAGGAGAGAGGGGTATCAGGGGAGGAGAGAGGGGCATCAGGGGAAGAAAGAAGTGAAACACGACAAGAAAGAGGGGCATCAGAGGTTTGCGAGAGGGACTGGTCAAAGTAAACAGGGACTCTTGGTCGGTATGAGTCCCCATACAAAGCTGCAGGGCTAACAAAGTTGGGAATTTGCTGCAAAAACAAGGAATCTGCAGGTTTTCCAAAAATATTCAGAACTGACAAAAAATAAAGAAATAAAACGAGATGCAGTTGTTTGGCTGCGTGTCTCCCCTACCTTTACCCAGGGTGTAGATGTGCAGGGGGGCTTCTGGTGTGCAGGGGGCTTCTTTTTTTTTTTTTTTTCTGTAAACTCCCCCACCCCCACCCTATGCAGCTATTTTGTGATGTCAGCAAGGGGTCTGGCCAGGCTTTTGATGAAGTCACTCAATGGAATGTTCAGAGTTAACACTTCCTCTGCTGGAAGGCATCGAGTTCTTAAGTCACCTGGGATCACCAATAACCAGTAGTAACCCCTCACCCCACCCCCCCTCGTGGGTGGATGGTGGTGCAGAAAAGGGATTTAAAGGGGGGGGGGACTTTCTTTATGTTTTTGTTTGGTTTACATACTACATACATACGACACGGCTAACATGAAACAGGAAAGCTTTAAGAACGGCAGGGATCGGTCGCAGGGTAAAAGGAGACGGACCGGTGGGTATGACCAGCGAGGTCGTGGCAGTTTGACAGCCCGTTTAAGGGACAGCCTGGCAGGAGGTTGCAGCTGAAGGACATCGGTTGAGTTTCTCCAGCTGGAGATTCCCATGAGCTCCTCGGCACCAAACCTTGGCACGCATGGCCGCCAGCGAGCGAACGGGCGACCTGCTCTTGGCTTTTGCTTTTTGCGTCTTATCCCTGCGTAGCTCGTGGGAATTTGTGCTACCTTTTCATGTGCCACCCAGCAGAGATGGTAGAGGCTGACACAGTGAGGGAATGTAAACACGCATTGGGATGAGAATATGAATTTAAGCCGAGAGCGACGACTGATTAAGGTTTGAGTCTTTACATCAGGAGAAGCGGGCAGACTAGATGGGCCGAATGGGGCCGATCTGCCGGCAGACAATATGTTTCTCTAATAAAGGGTCTGCGGATTTACGAGGCAGCGGCTGAGGCGATGGGGGTGATACATTACACCGCAGCGTCTGCAGCTCCCCCGTCATCCTCCTTCCGAGCACGGAGAGGAAGCAGTGACAGCTTCCCAAGACGAAGCAGCCCTCCTTTAATAGCATCTTGTTATACGCGGCCACAGATCACAGGGCGCCCGGCAGCTTGATGAAAGGACTCGACGGCTCCAGGCAATGGTGCATTGAAAACAGCTGAATAAATGGGGGGGGGGGGACGCAATTAACTCCTAGGTGCTTCTCTATGAGAATGCAGCAAAAGCCATTTCACAAAGCGGATACGGCCATTTTTAATATATGTACGAGGTTACTTTTCTCCCTAAGCGGAACCCCTCCAGCACCGTAAACAGCAACAACCCCCCCCCAGTGTGGTATACATTGAGAACCCCCCCAGTGTGGTATACATTGAGAACCCCTCCAGCACCGTAAACAGCAACAACCCCCCCCAGTGTGGTATACATTGAGAACCCCCCCAGTGTGGTATACATTGAGAACCCCACCAGCACCGTAAACAGCAACAACCCCCCCCAGTGTGGTATACATTGAGAACCCCTCCAGCGCCGTAAACAGCAACAACCCCCCCCCAGTGTGGTATACATTGAGAACCCCCCCAGTGTGGTATACATTGAGAACCCCACCAGCACCGTAAACAGCAACAACCCCCCCCAGTGTGGTATACATTGAGAACCCCTCCAGCGCCGTAAACAGCAACAACCCCCCCCCAGTGTGGTATACATTGAGAACCCCTCCAGCGCCGTAAACAGTAACAAAAAAGGAAACCGAGGAATAGGTTCAACCTTCTACTAGGAACATCTTGAAACAAAGACTGTCCATGCCGACATGGTTGCCCTCCTAAGGCAAGGTCTGGTCCTTTGCATTGGAAACCCCGGTTCCCACAAAGCATCTCCGGCTCCGTCAAAACCCGGATAATTGAGACGGCGCGGTGTATTCGGCAGGGGACGGGCATCATAGTTAAATTGACAGCAATTGACGCGTATCAGGGGACATCCTTGTCATATAATGTTGATGACCTAACCAGCGCAGAGGGGGACGACGGCCATGCACGATTCCAGGGACGCCATCTAACCGCGGGTCTACAGCTCTCGGACGCTCATGGAATATTAATTAGGACTTAACACAGATCAGCAATTGTGAGGTTAACGCCGCAATCTTCCTGCAGCAGGGCGAGCAACAACTGCTCCGTTTTACAGCCCAATTTATACAGCGACACCGTTGATTAAGTCACAGTGGAATCATCGAACCTAGGAAATAGCTAGTGTCTTATACATGAAGCCCTGCATTGCTGAAAAGCAATCTTGCTCAGCTGTGATGTCACGATGACATCATACAAGTGACGGGAAAGTTTTGGAAGAAACCAGACAATATTTTCTTTTCCTTAGCTGCTATATTTAGAAGATCATATAAAAATAGTCGACACCTCAAAAGGTCCCAGCTACAACTTGAAAAGCCATCTCGCTCAGCTATGATGTCATGATGACATCACATATGCAATGGAAAGGTTTTACAGGAAATTAGGCAACAGTGTCTTCCCTTTCCTTAGATGTTAAATTCATAAGATCATATCAAAATGTTGTTTTTTGGGGGGGGTCAACCATGGTCCCAGCAACAAACTTGAGCAGCCATCTTGCTCAACTGTGATGTCAACAAAAAAACTGTGATGTCACAATGACATCGTACAGATGATTTTACATACGAGGAAATGAAGTCATGTTTTCTTTCCTTAGATTGTGATTAAGATTATATCAAAAATTAGATCTTCTGGGCGGAAAGAGCGCAGCCCAAGTTCCCGGGTACAAGGTTCCTACAAGATGTTCTGGGACTTGTTCCTACTAGAAAATGGGGGTTCCGGCTTCTTCTACCCTTTCTATTTCACGTGCTACCAGGAACGGTAAGTTCCTCCAGGGAAAAAAAGAAGTTCAAAGACCAAATTCTCTGCTCGGTTACAGACAAAAGTGGACCAAAGACTCGTCACCCGGAAGGACAAAGCCCAGTTCCTAAGTGGCCTGGCCTCCTCGGGTTTCACAAGAGGTGAAGTCGGTTCTAAAGTTTCTCCAAAGCATGAGAATTACTCCCAGACAAGCTATATTTACCCCGGTGAAGAAGAGGTACGTTCGCGAAGAGCCCGTGGAGACCGGAGCGCTACGTTCATGGCTATTTTTATGCTGTCACCTTCTTCACGTGCTGGAGATGTGGCACCTGAAGAAGGTGCTAATGAGACTGCGTAGGGAAGTTCCAAAAATACACGCGAGTCGAGAGGCTTTCAGATTCCTCTCTCTAAAAGCTTTTCAAGGGACGAGACAAGAGGACAGCCAAGAATTACCACCAAAAATGTCACTATAAATTTCCGAAGCCCGTTCATGCGTGGTCTTCACCTGCTCTTCACACGCTTCAGAACTTGGGACGTCACTGAGCTCTCGCACATATTTGCTTACAATAGTAAAGGAATAGCCAAAAGTAACAAGAAAGAAAAAAAAATTACCACAACGGGGGAAGGATTTTACGTCGCGCTTGCTTTATTGAGCACAGAAGCTGCTGTATCACACTACAGGAAGTGAAGAGTGCAGCAGTCAAATCATTCCCCCCCCCTCCAAACCGGCTGGTAAAAAATCCCCCAAAGTCTGCCTTTGCTTATTAAGGTAAAACCAACTCACTATCGTCGGCACCATCAACATCGATAGAGTCTCACTCTCTATGAAACATTCACGAAAGAAACACTACAATCTCACAAAAATTGGTCACATTCTACACTTTTTTTATGTAATACAAGGATTTTTACAGTGTTTTTTTTGTGTAAAAATTATTATTTATATTTAGAGGCTGAAACGGAAACCAAGAAGTTGGTACAACCCGTCCATCCCTGGGACGGCCCTAAGCCCGGCACACGTGTTCTTGGGTTGGAGCGTTAATTATTTTCCTTGGGTTCCGGAGAACAAGACGCCCAAGCTGAAATCCACCATTTATAACAAAATTATGGCCGTTAATTAAGATAAGAAACGGAGGAGGAGAGGTCGGATAAGGTCTTGTCACGGCTGAGAATGACTGTGGAGACCTTTGTCTTACAAAGTCAAGCTTTTAAGAAGTTTGATGGTTTCTTTAACCCAAAAATGATCTCCGATAGATTTAAAATATGGTTACGAAACCATGGCAACCTTGGCTTATGTTTAGCTACGTGGCAAGTGTACTACTGGACAAACACGGAGAAGTTCCAGATGTTTCAGGCTTATGGCTGGTGGATCCTGGTGGAAACGTTTTGGATCATGGTTTCAGACCAGGACCATCTCAGGTGGGCCGCCACCTCCTTCTACGTTCAGAAGGAAGTGTGGAAGCCATCTCCAGAGGAGTTGAGGGACGTGAGGCCTCCAAGAAATCTTCGTCCTCACGAGGAGCCTCCATCTTCCAAAGAACGTCCTCCAACAATAAAGTTCCACCAAGGAATAGTAAAGCAAGGGGGACCTGGACGTCCGACACGCGGGTAAACAGAGGCCGACCTACGGGCGGTAATTAACCAAAAGGTCCTAATATTTCCTATTTTTACGGTGGGACTCGAGAAAGGACGAGAGTACCGGTGATTACGGAAGCCGAATTAAAGTACAGGAACTTCTCAAAGGTGAGAGATCCTCGAGTTCAGGGATCTCCGGAGGAGAAGTTCCCCTTTGAACAATCCGTACATTAGGACCCGACAAAACGAGCTGGAAGCGTTGCCGCCTGTTAACGTATACTGGGATTTAACCTACAAGAGCCACCACTAGAATCGACCTAGAACCGGCCGGCAGATCGGCCCCAATCCGGCCCCCGTCTACTCACCCGTTTCTCCTGCTGTAAAGACTCAACCCTTAATCAGACGTTGGTCTCGTCTTAGATTCAGGAGCCTTTTGCATACCCCATGCATGTTTAAATCCCCTCACTGCATTACCCTCTACCGCCTCTGCCGGGAGGCTGTTCCACTGCCCCAGTAGCTTGTTGCGGTGTTTGCAGGCATGTGGAATCCCAGCTCCTTGGCCCATTGTCTGTTAATCTTGCGGTTTCTCCCCTCTTATCTCTGTCTTGCAGTTACAAACCAAAGAGGAAAGCTCTGCTTCCGCTCCCCCCCCACAACCACCCCAGTGGCCCCCTCCCCGGGCTGCTAGCTGACCCTTTCTCATGCGCGCCTATGCAGAGAATGCCCCCGAACGGAAAAGTACAGAGATTCTGCATTTCCTGACGTGTGTACACATCGCGGCGTGTAATAGCTGGGGGGCACACACGTGCCAGGATATCTCGTATAATTACACGGATGAGGAATTACACGCTAACTATAAAATTATACTGTTTTGGAGAGAAAAAAAACACTATATTTTATCATTCTATTATTATTATTATTCATATATCACTATTATAATTATTAATTATATTACTATAATTTACATATTAAATTTCATAAAAAATAGTAAAAAAAATAAAATATTAAAGATAGTAATATAAAAAATAATAAAATATTAAAAACAGCAAAAAAATAATAGTAAAAAACAATAAATTATTTTATATTCTATACAGATCTATATCTTTTTGGCTCACTATTATTTTTAACCATTTATGATCAGGAAGCTGTATGGCGCGGGGGGGATATTGTGGTATGGCTCTACGCAGACAGGTAGGTGAGCTAAATAATTAATTACAGAGGATAACTGGCGATTTTATTTTATTATTTCTTAATATAAATAACAACATTTAAATAAAAAATAAAAATAAAAAAAAATTTATATTTAAATGATAGCAATACAAATATTACTTAAATTTACACATACATTTTTTTCTAAAAAAACAAAGGATGCTGCGGCAAGGGTTAAGAGGCGGGGCCCGGCAGCTGACGCACCCCACCGGCAGCAAGGCACGGGCGCCTTGTTTATTCGCCAGCGTTGCCCAAGAAACGCCACTCTGGCAAAACAAAGAGCAGGAGACAAAAGGTCTGAGGGATGCCAGGGGGCAGATCCAACACGTAACGCAAGCACTCCCACCCCCAGGACTCCCAGCCGACACAAAGTTTGTCAATTCTCCGTTGAGCCAGGAATATCTCTTAGCAAAAGTTTGGTGATGGAGGAAAGAGACAAAGGGATTTGGGAGTGGGACTGGTCTAATAAAAGCGGGGCACGTGGCAGGTACGGCTCAGTGGGCTGCGTGGGGGCTAGCAGTCCATAAACAAGCCAATCTCCAGCCGGCTCGGGGTTAGTCGGGGCAGATACGGCTTTGTGGTGTATTGTAGAGGGAGGGGGGTAATTATGCTCCAGGGATGGGGCAGGAAGTGTGTATAAACATGGCAATGGGCCACGGGGGGCCTCATAAAGCCGGCGGAGTTCTGCGCAGGAGCACAGGGCGGACAGACAGCATAACTCACACTAACAAGCAGGCACATCGGCCCCATCCGGCCCCCGTCTAGTAAAGACTCCAACCTTAATCAGTCGTCGGTCTTGTCTTAGATTCAGGAGCCGTATGTCTATCCCATGCATGTTTAATACCCTCACTGTATTAGCCTCTACCACTTCTGCTGGGAGGCTGCTCCACATATCTACCACTCTCTCAATAAAGTGAAAAGTGAGACGGAACACAGCATTCTCAGGGTTTTTACCCCAGTCTCGGGGTGAACGGGAAGATTCTCAGCGTTTTTACCCCAGGGTCACACAGTCTCCTCTGATTTAATGATATCTGAGCGTCCAGATTGGTGCCTTTCTCCCTGCTTTATCACAGCCGGAAACCCTGCTTGAACGCAGGTGACTCCATCCAGACTATCGTCACCTCCTGACCAGTCACGGTTTCCATAGCGACCATTATTACCATCATCAGGGGCAACAAACAGTGCAGCAAAATGATAATTGTTGCCATGGAGACAGCACTACTTTTACCAAGCAACAGGAATTATTCCATGCGCACCCGCAGCTCACGGGGCACGTCTCCTGATTCCATGCGCACCGGTGTCTTCTCCCCGCGCCTCCTCTTTATCATTCATTGTTCTTTTGTTTGCAAAGTAATTAAGTCGCCGTCATTAATCAGGGAGATAAAGGAAAGGAGCCAAATACCCCAGACGAGAGCAGCGGCTAATAACATAGATACGTGGAACAGCCTCCCGGCAGTGGTGGTAGAGGGTATTACAGTGAGGGTATTACATATGCATGGGATAGACATACGGCTCCTGAATCTAAGACGAGACCAACGACCAGTTAAGGTCCGAGTCGTTACAGACGGGGCAGAATGCTAGGCGGTCGGTGGACTAACCTGCTATCACGGGGCATCGCGCAGGTTCAAGGCGCATCCCCAGCACGCGCCCGGAGCCGCCTTCCAGCAGGTGAGGGGTTAGGCGCGAGGTCCCGGGGTAATGATTAAACGCGCAGGGAGTCGGCGAGCGGGTACAAGGTCCGGCGGGGGTAGAGAGGTCTCGTAAAGCACCCTTTTACCCCCGCCTTCTCCACGCTGCCAAGGAGTCTCGGGCCCCGCACGCAATCCTTCCTGCGCACGCTATGGGGGGGGGGCCTCGGGCCGGCTCCGTACGGGAGCAGAGAGATCTTTAAATGGGGGCAAGTAGGAGACCAGCTGCTCCTCTCTCCCCCCCTGCCCTAAACTGCCCTCCGTCATCCCTGTCGGCAGGAAATCTATATCGGCTTCAGCATACGGCGTCCGACCTTTTACCCCCCGGCGCATCGAGGAAAACAGAATGTATCAATGAAAAAGAGAAAAAATTGGGGCAAAAATATACAATTTAACAGAAAATAAGCAAAAAAAAAAAAAAAAGACAAAACAGTGAAGATATTTTTTGGGGGTAAAATAATAAAAATAAATAAAAAGCAAAAGAAAAAGTAAAAAAAAAAAAAAGCAGGCAAATTTCCACTTTGCAGCCCGTTAAAAAAAAAGAAAAAAGCCAAAAAGTAGAAGAAGTGAGCTTCTACATTTTGTAAAACATCCAAAAAAAAAAAAAAAAAAAAAGAATTTTAGAATTATGTTTTTTTTGTTTTTGTTTTTTTTAACTACTAGTTATACATTGCTTCCGCGTTTCTCTCATATCAGAACTGGCCTCAAAATATTTGCATTTTGGGTCAAAAGGCCAAAAATTCAGAAGAGTTAAAAAAAAAAAAAAATCAGAATCCCCCCCCCCCAAAAAAAAAATCTAAATCATTCAATTTAGATTATATTTTGAAAATTTTTGTAAAAGTAAATGGCTGCTGCTCAGACAGAGACCACGAGCGTTCAGGGGACCCCCCCGCGACGCCCCCCCCCAAAGCCGTATGAGAATTCCGGCGGTCAGCGCTGGGTATGAAGGAACGCATGCTTCGTTCTGCGAGGTACGTCTTCTCGTTAACATTTTATTTGCATTTAAAACAAAGTTTGGGGCTGCGTTTGCATCCGAATAGGAAAATGCCCCCCCCCCTGTGTGCGCCCTGCCCCCGTAGCCCCAGGCAGAGTGTCTGCCCAGTAGAAACCAGCTGATGCTAATCACCAGGCTATTCTTATACACCCCTCCACCCCCCCGTTTTAAAAAAGATTTCCCCACCATAGCTGGGGAGGAAAAAGGAGCCATTTTCACTCCCACTTTCCAAGATGCCCCAGCTTTCTTACTGCCCCCCCTTTCTGCCCCACGAAGGGCAACTCAGCCACAATCTATGAGCCCACAATATACCCACGACGACCCCCCCCCCCCCCGCCGGGGACACACTCCTCATTCCCGAAATCCAGACCCGGTTTGAGCGTTCCGGATTCGTGGGTTCGAATTGAAGATCAATTGCAAGCTCTTATGCCCAATGACGTATACAATTTGATTGCAAGCACACTCGCCAAGCACCTGACGCAGGAATTCTTACACCCCCGTAATTAGGTCAAAAGGGAGATCTAAAGCTGCGGTTCCACTAGTATCTACGGCCTATCAGTCCCTGCTATTGCATCACATGACAATTAAGCGTTTCCCGGCATTAATCGTAAACGAGGCCGAATTGTAACATAAACGGTGCTTTTAGGGTTAAACCTGGGATTCTACGCCCCGCTCCACCCCATTATTATTTAATCGCTATATATATATTTAGGGGTGGGGGGGGATTTCAGCCTGGTCGCGGCCCCCCGAGACACCTCGCGCTAACCAGAGCCTGAAATTTGTTTGTTTGTTTCCTAAACCAGCCAAGTGGCTTTTTTTTTTTTTATTATTATAATTTTTTTCCTCCTCGGTTGCCCCTGCTGTTGCGATCTCTTTATTCCTCCCCTTCTCTCTCCCCTCTCCGCGCTGCGTGTCACACAGCTCGCTGGAAATGCCTAATGAGAATTTGATCTGGCGTCCAAAACATTCCCCGCTCCCTCATGGGCAGCTGCTTAAGTAGCGTATTCGGTGCAGTTATAATCTGCTTGGTCAATTCTCCGGGGAGGAAAAAAAATATATAAAGGAGGGAGGGGGGCGAAACGGTGGATAATGTATGCCTTCTCCTCCTCGGCAGACATGATTTTATAACGAGAGACAGAGGGGGGGTGAAGGAGACTTAAGGTTCGGCGCCTATAGGCAGCGCTTGGGCCGAGAAGAGCGGAGAATTCCCACGGTGGCCTCCAGAGCAAAGAAGTCGAGACGTTCCAATGGAACTCGATACATTGTTACACGTTAGAACACGTCTGCCCCCGGCGGGGGGTCCGGGCATGTCCCCAGGGACGGGGGGCACGCTTGGTTTAGAGACCCCAATGTTGAAAATAAATGTTAGGAAAGCGACCGACCGAGCGTTGTAACGCGTGGACCATACCAACATTCCGGACCGCGGGGGGGAGGGCGCTGGACAGGCCCATGGAAAATGCGGAGTAACCAGAGCCTGTGATGAAGAAACCCTTCTCACTCGTGTTGTTTTCGTCGTATGAATATTTCATTCCGTGTTCTTCACGGGTCCGTTGACTCCACCAAGACGAGGCCAACGCTTTCTGAGGGTGGGGGATAGGTAAGCGGAGCAGCCTCCCAGTAGAAGTGGTAGAGGGTAATACAGTGAGGGTATTAAACATGTATGGGATAGACATACGGCTCCTGAATCTCAGACGAGACCAACGACCGATTAGAGTTTGAGTCAGAATCAGAACCTACGGGGGGGGTCCATGTCCCCCATTTTGTGTAACGCAGGGGGGTCCGACTACGTCCGACTGGTAGCTTGGTGTTACTACGTTATTAGCCATGGTGTGGGGGGAGGGGCGTAAACCTGGTTGATCGGCAGCCAAAGAGTTAATAGAGTGGTTTCCTGACACCTCAGATGCATCTCCCACTGCGACGGACAAACCCACCGGTGGGGTCAATCGGCAAAATAAATACGCGGGTTGCGTTGGGGCGGAAACGCTGTTGAGGAACACAATTTCCACCCCCGCAGCCTGTGAATGGGTTGGGAATACAGGCCATGGAACCGACGTGAACCGTGGCTTCCTCCGCAGTGTCGCACGCTTCCTCCTGGTGTGTGTGTGTCTCTGTGTTTGTGTGTGCGTGCGTGCTCTGCCTGGCTTCTGCTCACACAATAAACCACAACAGCCGAGAGGACACAAAGCAAGAATGGAATGCATTGAGACTCTGTGTAGACCCTGCAGAGGTGCGAGAGGGTGGAATTCAGCAAGACTGGGGAGGGGGGGGGCTGTAGACCCTACAGAGGTGCGGGAATAAATTAGGAATCTCGTTCCGGGACATCCCAGGACCTCACAAAACAAACCTATGGGCCACAGTTCTCCTGGAGGCCACCATCTGGCCGTAGAACGTGATCCTCAGAGTTTATCATGGACCATACCATTCTTTGTCGTGACCACTTTTAAAACTTTACCCCGGGATAACTTTCTGTAGAATAACCGCCAACGTCTATCGGCGTTGAGGGTTAAATTGTGTATTATTTTGAGGCGTTCACTTGGGTCTGCTCATTCAGTCTTCACCGTCAGTGTCGGTGGAGGCCCACAAACCATAACTGGCCTCGAGTAGGCCGAGTGCTCTCACAAAAGGACCCTTCAATGGCTACCGAAGGTCGGAAGCAAATGACCCAGAAGGTCGTCGAACGGGTATTTACTGAAGAGCTGACAAAGGCGGGTGAGCAGACGCGGAGTCTCTACGTGCCGGGGCTTTATCTAGAATCGAGAGGTTGCTGGCATATGAATGTAGACCTTTCCACCGCAGGGTGACAGAGACAGATGGCCACTTTCTTTCAGATGACAGAAACAGGGACGACCCCTCGGGTCTTCCTCCTCCTCTACATCTCAGAGTGACAGAGACAGATGGGGGGGAAATCGGACCACGGTATCTAACCACCGGAGACAATCAGAGCTCCACATTATCCTAGACGTTTTTCTAGAGCACAATGATCACCACCACATACCGATCATAAGAACAGAAAGCAGGGGCCACGTATCTACACAGAAAGCGGAGAAAGCCCAGCTCACGGGAGCTTACAATCTACACGATGACATCATGTTTCTCGATGTTCCTCTAAACGTTGGAGGAAACCAAAAATGGGGGGGGGGGGGCGATTGACAGATAATCTTGGTTTTGTCCCCTGGCAGAAGGTCACGGTTAAGAGGAACAAGGTCTGGTAGAGAAGATTTCTGACAGCCCAACATTAGAAAATCTGCTAAAAGTCGTGTTTCGGTCAAATAACCCATTACATTCAAGAAAGGGACACATTAGTAGGGAGTTGGTTGAGGTCACCAAAAGCTTAGGATGCCGGTTCCTGTTCTCAGGGGTAGTAGACGAGGACTGAACTGCTACTTATCTTCTCAGAGGTCCATCCACAGGCCACCAGGAGCTCCGGCAAACACGCCAGGCCACCTCAAGACCTTCAAGAGCCCGGGTCATGTATATTTATGTCTATATTTCCTGAAGATCTATGCTTCTACCCGTCTGTGATGAACTCGTCACGGGATCTGGGAAAAGCTCTCGCTTTGCTGGCTCTGAGAAAACGGAACCCATAGGCCAAGAAAAGCTGGATGGATTGGACGCGACATTGCGGTCCGGCTCGACGAACAATAGACGTAGGGCCCACAACTTGGAAAACGGGTATTATTCAGGAAGTCGGGCCTCGCCAGAGGAAGTTAAGAAAGAAGCGGCGTGCCAGATGAAAGGTCCCCTTTGGGGAGAGCCTGGCAAGGGTTGCTTTTGAAGGACATCAGTGGATTTGCTTGTAACCCAGCCAGAAATTCCCGCCCGTGCCTATGACCGGAGTAATTTACGCAATGGTGGGAATCCAATGAATTTATCAAGCGGGGGGGGGGGGGGAGTGAAAATAAAATAAATAATATTTTAAAAATGAAAAATATAAAAAATATATAAAAATATTTTTTATATATTTCATTTTTTAAATATTATTTATTATTATTAATAATATAAAAAATTTAAATATAAAAAATGAAAAACAAACAAATGAAAATAAATTAATAATAACTTAAAGAAAAACAGTGGTCACAGTATAAGTGCGACCGCTGCTTCCCTGGCTTACGATCCAGCACCTCTGTGGGTTAAATCACAAATTTAGTCTCATTTAAGTTGCCGGATATAATACACAAGAGAGCAGCCCCCCCCCCCAACCATCCTTTAATAATATAAAAAAAAAATCCGGGATTAAGACCATTGACCTAGATACACCAGTTGGTTTTTAGCGGCTTTTTTATTTTATTCCCCCCCGAACGGTATAAGTAAGGGTCGGCGGAGCGCAGTAAAGAGGGACGTCAGGGAGAAGCCTGGAGCTTTCTTTCCAACGGACCATGAAATGCCGCTTTTTTTTTTTCTCCTTTTTCCTCCTCATTCTTTCCCCGAGCGCTCTTCCTCCGCTCTCCGCCACCCTTCTAGAACCGAGCTGGGTAGAAATGAAATGTACGTTCTATTTACCATACAGAGACAATCAGATGCCCCTTTTTCCTCCCCTGATGCCCCTCTTTTCTAGGAGGTCGGAATGTTTGCTGGGTATAAGGGTATCGTAGGGTTCTACAGCCCTAAAAGCCCCGATAATGTGTATAGAAACAGCAGGAATTCTTCTAAATGCCCCACTCGGTGACACAGATACCCGGCAATAGGGCAGAAAGCCTTTAAATGGCACGTGGCAATAACTTGATAGGATGCGGCCGGAAGGAGAGCTCAGCTTCCTCCGCGGCGTCTGTGATATAAGACCTCGGTATACAAAGGAGAGGGCGGCTGAAATAGTCTCAAAGCAAGCAGATCTCCTTGTGACTGTTCTGTTACACAGGGACTCTTGGCAGGTATTAGATGGAACAAACAGCTGGAATCTGTATGGGAATTCAATCAGAATTCAGAGGATTTGTAAAACTAATTCAACTGGCAGATTCTCAGGGTTTTTACCCCAGTCTCGGGGTGAAGGGGCAGATTCTCAGGGTTTTTAACCCAGTCTCGGGGTGAAGGGGCAGATTCTCAGGGTTTTTACCCCAGTATCGGGTGTGAACGGGCAGATTCTCAGGGTTTTTACCCCAGTCTCGGGATGACGGGGCAGATTCTCAGGGTTTTTACCCCAGTCTCGGGATGACGGGGCAGATTCTCAGGGTTTTTACCCCAGTCTCGGGATGACGGGGCAGATTCTCAGGGTTTTTACCCCAGTCTCGGGTTGAAGGGGCAGATTCTCAGGGTTTTTACCCCAGTCACGGGGTGAAGGGGCAGATTCTCAGGGTTTTTTACCCCAGTCTCGGGGTGAAGGGGCAGATTCTCAGGGTTTTTACCCCAGTCTCGGGGTGAAGGGGCAGATTCTCAGGGTTTTTACCCCAGTGTCGGGGTGAAGGGGCAGATTCTCAGGGTTTTTACCCCAGTCACGGGGTGAAGGGGCAGATTCTCAGGGTTTTTACCCCAGTTTTGTTGAGAACGGGCTCAATGCCGCCATTAGAGAGTCGCTGCAATAGGGTCTGCGCGGCGGGCTGTTAAAGGGTTAACACTTGGAATTTAGGTTATGTGCATATAACAGCCCCGACACCTATGGGGGGGGACCTGCAACAACGCGCGCCTCTCACCTATAAACACCTGCGTGTCTGCAGCGGAGCGCTCAACGCGCCATATGCCGCTCCTTACATATTCATAAAAGAACCCCCCCCGCCCCCATCAGCACTTCTCGGGCGCCCAGGATGCCCAACGAATAAGACGCAGAACGTAAATATGATAGAAGAATAACATTTGGAGTTATATAGCGCCAGCAGAGTCCGTAGCGCAGGTGCAATAGGATCAGTTGGTAACGTAACCCTCTTTAAGTTGCCCAGGAATCGCAAAATTAACAAAAAAAGGGGTTTTTTTGACCAAAATATAATAAATAAATACTTTTTTTTTTTTTAATATAAAAATACCCTTTTTCAGCGTTTTTTTTGGGGGTCATTTTGGTAGAGCGTTCAGAAATAATAAAAAATAAAAATAATAAAATTCTAGGGTCACAGAAAGATGCCCAGGGTGCCCAAAGTATTATTTAACCCATTGCGGATTTAACCTGTTCCCTCCAAGCGCCGCCTGGCAAAACCAATCGGTAACAGGAAGAAAAAAAAAAAAAAAATCTTTTAAAAAATAATAAGAAATAATGTTTTTATTTCGAATGGGATGTTCCCTGGAAGCAGGAACCCTGGAGGGGCGAGGGTGTTAATTGTGTAACACCGCCATGGCCGTGATTACAGATTTAACCCTTTTTTCTACCACACCAAACACAGACGATCCATAAAAAAAAAAAAAAAAAGTTATATATATTTATTAGGTTTCTTTGGTAAATGATTATCTCTGGAAACAGGCAATTGTGGAGGGGGAAGGAAGGGGGTTAAGGGGTTAATTTGGTCACAGCAAGAGCATCACTGGCGCATGTTCAAAAGCAGTCCTCGGCCAGCGCATAATTACCGCCACTGCAGTGTTCATTAGTCCCCTTTACGCCGATCCTCTGCTAACGATCAATACCCCATTCTGCGGGGCGATTGTTCTTGTGTCAAGAGTTGCGTCGGGTTCGGAAAGCCAATCTTAATGGCTAGATGCCCCCCTCCCCCCCTAACAATGACACAATGGTGGTGGTGGGGGGGGGGTATTTATAAAGGTGCTATTCCGGTGCAAAGTGCCGCAGTCATCAGTCCAACCGATGAGATGCGTCTTAGTTATTTATTTATAATTTATGCAAACTGCGAAACAATAAAAACAAAAAAAAATAGGGAAATGGTAAAAAAAATAAATAAAAAAAGATTTAAATAAAAATAATTGCAGATGCCAGCAGGGGGGGGGGTGAGTGACGCGGTTGCATAAAAAATACGGAGGCAGCATTTATTGGGCCAACAAAGATTAGGAAAAGAAAAAAAAAATTGCATAAAATTGCAAGGCCTCGGAGGTCTCTCCTTCAGATGGATTCGTGAAAGAGCTAAACTGATCTAGTTTGAGATAATCTGCGTCACAGCGTTGTGTTTATGCGATGGTTTGGTTATCCGAGAGACTCCAGGAGGAATTAGAAGACCTAAGGTAGAGGATGAAGATAGTGTCCATGTGGGCGACCAGATGGTCCCTCGTCCACCCGAGGAACACGGAACATTCTACGGGTCAGAGGAGACCACCTTGTGACACCTCAGATCCTCCTATTGATGGAGGTTGAAGGACTTCCAGGAACTGACTGGGAGTAGTAAACGTAAGAAGGAAACGAGCGAGGAGAAGACCTAAGGTCGGGTGAAGATAGTGTCCATGTGGGTGACCGGATGATCCCTCACAGATTTGAATCCCAGAACATTCTACGGGTCAGAGGAGACCACCTTGTGACACCTCAGATCCATCTATTGATGGAGGTTGAAGGACTTCCAGGGCCTGCCCAACAAAAATGTGGTAGACCAATGAGCCAGGAGGAGATGCACTCATGGCCTCCGTGCTGTGGGTTATGGACCAAGAGTGGTCATTGGGAGCTTAAAAGAAAGCACAAGAAGCATGAAGGATAGGGCCGGGGGCCAGGGGGGGTAAAGGCCAGTAACGGAGAAGTAGCGTGTATATATATACGTATATATTTATATTTGTTTACGACGGTGGGAGAAGGTCCTTGTGGGTTCTTCTCCATCATAAAGCAGTCAAAATAATAAATAAGCGTATGTGGCAGGTTGTTAGGTAGTAGATAACGTAACCCACCTTGCAGTGGGGGGTCATGCGGGATGAACACAGTTCATTTAAACCACGAACTACTCATTCCTGATAACGGTCCAACATCTCACAGAACCTGCCCGTTTCTCCCGCTGTAAAGACTCCAACCCTTAGTCAGTCGTTGGTCTCATCTTAGATTCAGGAGCCGTGTGTCTATCCCATGCATGTTTACATCCCATCTATATATTACCCTCTACCACTTCTGCTGGGAGGCTGCTCCACTTATCCTCCCTTTCTACTATATGTCAGGCTGAAGAGATATTTTTCAATACAGCGGTTGGGGGGGGGATGATGGAGGTTTGTTCGAAAATCTCATTGTATGGAAATCCTTGAAGGCATCAGTGGTATTTATCATGCAAATCCCCCCTGGGGTGTTATGAATCCCACAGCCTAATCAATACCCCTGCCTAGTCTTCCCCGAATTAATGAATCTGTATCATTCCGGCAAAACCTTTCATCCTCCGCCATCTTTACTGCCAACAATGGCAGCATCATACAAGGAACAATAAGAACGTCTCGGAGGTGGCCATTTCCCATAACGTTCATCTTCTGAGATATCCATCACTGCGGAGGAGACATTCCTACCCCAGGAAGAGAGGAATTTACCCCCAACCCCCGCACCCCACTCTCCTGCTAAACCCTTAAAAGCCCTGCTAAGGGGTAACGGGCTCCCAATCTCCACTGCACCCAGCCCGCTAAGTGTCCACAAGTCACTGAACCAGGACAGGCCGGGGGGTGATCCTCTCCCACGGATTACGGGACACAATGCCGTGCTTGTTCTCTCGAAGCCGACTCCACCGGAGATAATAATTGGAACCCGATCTAGGCCCTTATTTTCTTTTCGACGTCTGGAAATGTAAACAAACGCCGAGGGGAAATGCTTACAGGAATATACTCCGAATGCTTTACATAGTTAAACAGTAACCTGCGAGGAGATGAGATTTGGGGTGGAAGCCAAGCGAGAAGGAGGTCTTGGTCAACAACATGAGGTTCTACCAGTTAAGGGTCCACCATGATGCTCAGGTCCTTCTCAACCAAGTACCTTTACCAGGGGATCTCTCTGGGTTGGCCCTGGAGGTTCGGGGCATTATCTCCGCTCTCCTGCTACCCCCCCCCACGGGATTGTTGGCACGTAATGGTCAGATCTGCCCTCTACATGGGTCCACCATAAGGTACCAAAACCTTTATCAACCTCTCTTCAAATACCCTTAAACAGGGATCTCTCCTGAGCATCAACCACCGCCCCCCCCAGGCGGATAGCCCCACAATGTCCCCTTTTTACAGAGATTGTTCCAGAAACACCAACGGCTGTAGGACCCAGTTTCTCCAACCAAATCCCACCGACGTCCACAACAATCAGCTTAACCATACCTGTCTAATGTGTATAAATACGCAACTGGCAATTTATCTCTTTATTTCTCCCCGACAATGTTTTGCTTACGTGAAATTTTTTTACGCAAGAACGCCAAACATTTTGTAACAAGACGCATAAAATAAAAAATATAAAAAACACAACACGGTCTCCCACTGCTTCGACAGACAGGTCTCCAATCTGTCTATCTCCTGCGTCTGCTAATATGAAACTTGTAAGAACTTCTCGATGGCACCGAGTCAAGAATAGGGAAGGGCTGATAACGCCGAGAAGGCTGGAAACCTTGGCACGGAGAACAGGAATTTATTTATTTTTTTATTATTTTTTTTGTTTTGTTTTGTTTTGTGGGAAGGATTTTTAGTTAAATTATCCTAAAAAAAAAAAAAGTCCCAAAATTCCAGCCTGACATCCTTGCTTAGACTACCTCTGACTTCAGATTTAAAAAATGTAAATAAAAATATATTATTCATAATGTTTTTTTTTTACTATATATAATTTTTTTTTTATATTTCTTTTTTTTAATCAAACTTCTTGATGACAGAGCTGCTGTGTTTTTGTGATGTCATCCTAACGAGACTCTCAATTGGCTCCAAGGTGGGGGAAAAAAAAAGGAAAAAAAAAAACCTCGAAAAGGAATAATCTCACCAGATTTTTGCGGTACGGCAGAAAAACGAGGGATAAAAAAAATATTAAAAAAAAAAACCCCACAAAACATAGCAACATTGATTCTCGTTCTCCTTGTGTTTTTACGTGACTTTACCCCAATGTCAATAAACTTCGAGGTACTTCGGCTCGGCTTCGTAGGAGTTACTCGATCTGTAAACATTAACCAGATCCCTATTGTAAGACAGAGATAGCGAACGCCGAGGCAAACACGCAGAACGCGTCGGCCATTAGAAATAGGAAAGAAAAGGGGGGGGGGGGACTAAGCAATCCAGACTCTTGTTTTTGTGAGGTTCTAGATCTTTCCCTCTGGGGCACAAATGGTTAATTGATTAACTCTTCGGTTATGCACGCGAGGCAGAAGTATCCGATCGATTAATATCTTCATTTTAATCCATAGAAATACGGTTTGGTAAAACGTGTGGGGCGTGAGCTACGCATAAATGATTATTATTGGTTTATATAGCGCCGCCGTATTCCGCAGAGCTGTACAACGTGCAAACAGGACAGCACAAGCAGAGTACTGTCGCATAAAGTGTATTTGTAGGAAACGCAGGTGTGGAGGGGCCTGTGCAAAGGAGCTTACAATCTAGAAAGAGTTAGGGTTATTTCGCAAGAGGTAAAGGTGCCAACAAGTGCATCTTGAACAATAGATTGTCAGCTCACAGGATCAGGACCCTCTCCTCTTCTCTCTCTGTTCCTTAGCGTCACTGTTAAGTATTTTCACGGACTTTGGATTGTAGCAGCTATAAATAAGCGCGACGCGCAAAGCATTCCGGTGCTAAACCGACCGGAGATGTTACTATGGTGACTGCACCACTTTCAGCATGGGGGGGGTCCATAAACCACCAATGTAAGGGGAGCCGCAAGCAAAGAAGAGGAGGAGGAGGAGGAGGACGGCGCAATTTGTGTCTGGCAGGGGGACTTAAAAAGGTCACGAAGCGTGATTGTACTTCCCCGCAGGAAGCAGAACAATGCCAGAGGACACACACACACTTCCCCCCAGCACTGGGACCTTTACCCTCCCCAAACAAACAACATCACAACATGTTTGTGTTGACTGCGCTACACACCCTTTCACCGCCAGGAAGAAAACCGCCAAGGCCAGGGACAGGTGGGGGGAGCCGTGCTGGGGGTATAGGAAGCAGGCGTCAATTAAAATTAAATACAGGATTTTTTTTTTTAATTATTATTATTATTTTTTTTCTTCCTCTAAAAACAAAATCTGGACCCCCCTAGAAAAATATATAATAATAATAATAAATAATACATGACAGCCCTGAGCTGGCATACTCTAAGAAAAAAGAGAGAAAATAAACCCCCCCACCGCAAAAGAAAAAAACCAAACCACTCCAGACAGCTGGTTACCTGATCAGATTTCAAATTCTCCCCCCCCCAGGGGACAACACCACACACCCAGGGGTGGAGGAGGGAGGTTTACCAACAGCTAGTTCTCAGGGTTTATCTGACCACCAACCCTCCCCAAGAAAAAGCCCCAGCCACCAGCCCCCCCGCCCCCCACGGAATAATATACTTTCTTTATATAGTAAGGTTGGCAGCATTATTATAAAAAACTGCTTTCTGGAGCCTTGTAAGAGAGAGAACGCCGGACGGTCCAAGACGGATCTCCGCAAAACTTAAAATTCACTATATTTAGGTAAAAAAAAATAAAGCGACGGAATCCAGAGGGGAACAAAAAGCATCAAAATAAAAAAAAAAAAAAAAAAAAATCTATAAAAATATCTCTTGACGAGTTTCCGGCAAATTAAAAATCACGGAGCACAAGAAATACAACTTGTCGGAGGGGACCTGCTCCTTGAAGGAGGCCCTATTTTTGACCCATTTTGGGTTGAAAATCTAGTAGAATTTAAAAATTAGCCGTAAATTACAAAATCCTTGCTCAGCAGAAACATTTTTTAAGGTTAAAATAGAGCAAACATTTTCTATGCCCTGACTAGCAGGCCTACTCGCGGTATCTGACATTTGGCCCATGAGGAGACATTTGTCAGCTTAGGTCTTGGGCTCAAGTCGTCTCACATTCACTCTAACTTGTTACCTTCTCTGGCGCTACCGCGGGCCCCATATATATTTTTTTTGCCTACAGGATCAAACCGGGGTATTAGAAAGAAACAGAACTGGAATTGTTCCGACGAGGTCAGTAGGAAGTCAAAAGTCTTGGGTTCTAGATCTCTTGTTGAGGGATCTAGAACCTGGAGAGCACAGAGCCAGCTGCGACCTACAGGACTAGACGGTTCATCTCTGCCTGCCACCCCAACCCGTCCCCCCCCAGGGAAGCCAGGTTCAAATGGCACCAGAGGGCCCTTCCGTGTCCTTAAACCTCACTCGACGCATTCTAGAACCATAAACACCATAGAAGTAAAACCGGTTGGCATGCACGTCTCCATCTTAGTTTCCCATGATTTGGGAAGTCGAGAATTCTTTTAAAACATTTTTCCCCATACACCAATTTTTGTAAAATATACATAAAACACACATTTTTACTGGAAATAGGTAAATCTATAAAGACATGAGATGTCCAAAAAAAGGTTGTCCTCTCTAGTATCAGCTTTTGGAAGTACCTGCTACAGCATTTAGGTCATACTGGATAATATGGCCTCCTGGAAGGCTTCCTCCAACCCCAGGCTACAGGGGTAAGTACGTCACAGTACGCTCGTCAGACGTCGAGTAAGAGCGTAGATCATTACAACCTAGCAAGTCAAGCACTAAACGATAGATCAGTATTGGGTGAACAGAGGCTTCCATCAAGTTCATGTTTTGAGTATTTGAGACTCCGAGCCGCATGGAAGACGGACAAAAGAGAACTGGGAAATTGGGACAAAAACGAGAACGACCCCACCACGATCCCGCGCAGCAAGGAACAAGTCACAGAGACGTCCGCGAAAAGATACGACTTCAAACCAACTCATAGAAACATTCCATTCTCGGAATGTTTCGCAATAAACCCTCGGGCCCAGCAGCCATGAGTAGCACCGATCCCATACAGTATCATGAACTAGAGAACGCTACTAAAATTAACATATCGTTCACCAAAAAGACCAGGGGGGGGGGTTAGTTACTCACTTAGATGGTTAGAGAGGCATTTTGACTCATTTATGACCGGTGGGGGGGAGGGGGGGCCTACACACCCTGGAGTGTTTTGGCACTTATAATATCCCACCTGTAACGTTTACTCACCCCCCCCCCCCTAAGTTAAAAAAAAAAAAAACTACTTTTTTTTATTATTCATTATTTTCCCCGATAAATTAAAGCATAAAAAAAAAAAAATTTGTAAAAATATTACAAAAAAAAGTTATTAAAAGAAAGGGATTTAATAAATGAATGAGCTTAAAGAAAAAGCCAAAAATAAATAAATAGAAGAGAAAAAAAAAACAAAAAAAAAAAACCCGTGGCTACATTCAGTCAGCCCCCATTGAGGCTGAAATTCACACGTGCTATGTAGCAGACCCCGCAGCTCAATGTGACTATTGTCTGCAAGCTGGTGTTTCAACATCCTAGTCTTGAACTGAAGAAGAGAGGGGGGGGGGGAGAAAAAAAGAGAAAAAAGAAAAAGAAAAAAGGTAATCAAGTCTTCTGTCATTCGTAAAGCAGAATCAGTCCACTGCTAACACCCCCCCCATTCTAGAAAAAAACCTGATACCACAATAAAGATGCAAACTACCCCTCTCTAGACCCCAAAAAAAGTCAATAGGTCTTTTAAATCCTGCTCTCTTCTAAGTGCCCTAATGAATAGGGCTAAACTGCAAGCCCTGCTAATTGGGGATCTCCTCCCCCAATATATCCCCCCCCCCATTAAAAAGGTGTCGCTGGTGACTTTCGTTATTCGCCCGGGTAAATATTTACCTTGGAAATTAAGAATAATTACAAGAACAGGAAAAGGTTTTTTTTGTTTGGTTTTTTTAACCACACATTTTTGATTAAACTGTTTTCACCAACGTGCTTCCTTTGGAAGTCTACCTGTAACAAAAAAGGTTTTTTTTGGTGTTTTTCTTTTTTTTTTTTGTCCTTTTGCATGTAAAAAGGTGGTAAGAGGTGGGGGGGGGGTCAGACTTTATCTTAAATCCACTGATTAAGGCAATAATGACAGTAAACAATTCTCCAGCTAATTAAAAGCCATATATTACAACAAAACAAAAAAACCAGTATTTTTGATCCAAACAAAAATAAAAAAAATAAAAGCTAGAATACAGAATTAAAAAAAAAAAAAAAATCCCTACTTTTAAACCTTCTGCTGTTGTGGGTTTTGCCATCTGTACAAATCATTGTGAATGTCCATTTTGTAGCAGACAGCTTGCATAGGTGGCTTCCAAAAAATAAAAATAAAAAAAATACTCTTGGTAATTCTCAGACTCCCTCTCTCTCTCTCCCTCTCACCATCTCTTTGGAAACCTCTGAAAGAGCATTTGTTCAGGCTGCCAAGTTAAATCCTCCTTTCTCATGTCAAGGCTTTGAAAACGCAGACAGAACACCAGCTACGGCGAGGTCCACTGAACCAAACAAAAAAAAAATTTAAATAAAAGTAATAAAAATTAAATAAAATAAAAAAAATGGAAAAAATTTTTTTTTAAATAAAATTAAATAAAAAATGTATAAAAAAAAATTAAGAAATTGCTTTGGCAAAAGCAGGAGCGAGCATGAAGTCCTGCGACGGCATTTATCGTTGTGATGTCGTATTATCTTACACGATGTCATAGCCTCCACAGTAACACCTTAAGCTTGTTGGTTTTCACATGGATTTCCAAGTGGCCAACACATGTCTGGCTCGGCATAAACCATGTCACTTACATGAACAGATCCGTGTAACACAAAGTTGACTTGTGTAAGCGACAAAAAAAAAACAAAAAAACAAGATTTACACTTTTTTTTTTTTTCTTTCTTTTGAAATGATTGCACGCACAAGTCATTTTCTGAGTCTGAAGAAGACCTGCCAGGTCACCACCGGACAGGTTTTTTTTTTTTTGTTTTTTAAAGCCAGACAAACATGGGATACCCGCAGAACAAGAGGGTACGACGCATTAACCCCTTCGTCGCTTGAAAGGTTAAAAAAAAAAAATATTTTGGGGGGAAAAAAATATGGAAAATATTATGAGACGGTTTAATAATAAATAAAGCACGGTTAAAAGGAGTTATTATTTAGGTAAATACGTAAGGGATAGACGGGGTTAATTCAGAAAGCTGGTGTAAACATGAAAAGAAAAAAAAAAAAAGCACCAAGGGAGTGTTTCCTGTGCCCACGCCAGTCCAACCACCAGCTGGATAGGGAGACTAAAAAAAGTTGAAGACACTCCAAATTATCTGTCCCACCCCACCCCCATCCTAAAGTTTTTAGGCTCTTGCTTGGGTCCTCCGCTCTTTTTTAAAGACAAAACAAAAAAAAACACGGCGCTTTTCGAAGAAAAAAACAAAACAAAACAAAACAAAAAAAACACACATTCCTTGAGATTTCTTCAGTCAACTACATCACAAAAGAGCGGAATCCCCTCCCATCCCCTCGGACCCGAGAAACTGGAGTCTTTCTTAATAAAAATGTAAAAAAAAAATGCTAGGTTTTCTTGCATTTTTTTTTTCTGTACTCGCTTCCGGGGACAGATGCACAAAAAAAAAACAAAAAAAAAAAACAATGAATGGGGTTCCATATTTTTTTGCACTTCCTTGTCCCGATTCATCGAAAATCTTTCATTGGCCCCCAAGGAAGAGCAATAGAACCCGGCAGATTTTTTTTTTTTTTAAGCTTAAAAACCTTTTTCCAACACCATACAAATCCGAGGAAGCCCTGAAGACACCCGGGGGAGGGGAAAGAGAGGGGGGGGTAGTTTCTTTTGCCTCTGCTAAACAAAGCAGCTGAATGGGTAATAACAAAAATACGAGCTCTACGCACCTACTCGCTCGCTTACACGGGCCGGAGAAATCCTCTGGCATTTACTGGGTTAATGGTTCGGAAAGAGGCAGCTGGTTGATACGCAAACACCGAGATCCACCAGTCGGTAAGCCATTATTACTGCACCTGAGGACCCCTTGGACTGCGGAGCTTGCACTCCGACTAGACTGGTGCATTTCAAAACAACAGAATAAAAAAAAAATTCAAAAAAATATGGCAACTGTTTTATTTTTATTAAAGAAACACAAAAAAAACAACTTTTCACTGGAACTTAATTTTAATTGCAATGTAAAAACCTCATGGGAATCCAATGACCTTATCCGGACTCCCATAAACCGTAGACGGCTGCTTAAAGAAATATATGCTAGCCTCCCTTATTTTTTTTCTTTTTACAGCCCCCCCCCAAACAGCACAAGAAACCCATCTACCAGCCTCCCAAAACAGCACACAGAACCTACCTACCAGCCCCCCCCAAACAGCATAAGGAACCCATCTACCAGCCTCTCCCCCAAACAGCACAAGAAACCCATCTACCAGCCTCCCCCCAAACAGCCCAAGGAACCCATCTACCAGCCTCCCAAAACAGCACACAGAACCTACCTACCAGCCCCCCCCAAACAGCATAAGGAACCCATCTACCAGCCTCCCCCCCAAACACAAGGAACCCATCTACCAGCCTGCCCTCCAAACACAAGGAACCCATCTACCAGCCTGCCCTCCAAACACAAGGGACCCATCTACCAGCCTGCCCCCCAAACACAAGGAACCTACCAGCCTCCCCCCAAACAGCACAAGGAACCCATCTACCAACCCCCAAACAGCACAAGAAACCAAACTACTAGCCTGCCCCCCAAACAGCACAAGAAACCCATCTACCAGCCTCCCCCCAAACAGCACAAGGAACCCATCTACCAGCCTGCCCCGCAAACAGCACAAGGAACCCATCTACCAGCCTGCCCCCCAAACACAAGGAACCCATCTACCGCCCCCCAAACAGCACAAGAAACCCATCTACCAGCCTGCCCCCTCAAACAGCACAAGGAACCCATCTACCAGCCTCCCCCAAACAGCACAAGGAACCCATCTACCAGCCTCCCCCAAACAGCACAAGGAACCCATCTACCAGCCTCCCCCCAAACAGCACAAGGAACCCATCTACCAGCCTGCCCCCCAAACACAAGGAACCCATCTACCGCCCCCCAAACAGCACAAGAAACCCATCTACCAGCCTGCCCCCTCAAACAGCACAAGGAACCCATCTACCAGCCTCCCCCAAACAGCACAAGGAACCCATCTACCAGCCTCCCCCAAACAGCACAAGGAACCCATCTACCAGCCTCCCCCCAAACAGCACAAGGAACCCATCTACCAGCCTGCCCCCCAAACACAAGGAACCCATCTACCACCCCCCAAACAGCACAAGAAACCCATCTACCAGCCTGCCCCCTCAAACAGCACAAGGAACCCATCTACCAGCCTCCCCCAAACAGCACAAGGAACCCATCAACCAGCCTCCCCCCAAACAGCACAAGGAACCCATCAACCAGCCTCCCCCCAAACAGCACAAGGAACCCATCAACCAGCCTCCCCCAAACAGCACAAGGAACCCATCTACCACCCCCCCCCCAACACAAGGAACCCATCTACCAGCCCCCCCCAACACAAGAAACCATCAACCAGCCTCCTTAGAGGCTACAGATCAAGAATCCACACTTCCAGGAACACAAGATACACTGCAATGTTACAATGTTTCATTGTTTCTCTCCGAATCTCTCATTGACAAAAAAAAAAAAGAGCTACAACCACCAGCCGGAGAAAGAGATAAAGATAAAGGTGCAGATTTTATAATAAAGAAAAACCCAAACATATCCAAACTTACCCGTAGAATCTGCAGGCAGTCCCGAGGATCCAGCAAATTGAATAATATCCTCCTTTTTTTTTTCCCCAAGCAAAAATATATATATTCGAGGGAGAAATCAGACTTCCAGCGCACACGTTCCCTTACTCTCGACTCTTACCATCTCTTCTTTTACCCACAGACAGTAAGGGAGGAAAAAAAAAAAAAAAAAAAAGAATTAGGGGGAAAAAAAAAGGAGCCCAGTGTTAGTGGGTGAATAAGTGAATTAACTAGCAGAAAGCACAGTAAGTTGGAGTGTCAAATTACACAGCCTATTCTATTACCATGCTTCGCGGCCAACGGGAAAACCCGGAACGGACTCCCGGCTCCACGGAGCCGAGCGAAGAAAAAGAAAAAAAAAAAAACATGTCTCCGGCCCCAGGGAAGGGGCTGCATGAGAAATCCAGCGTCCTCCCAGTTCGCCGCTATAAATAACGAGCACATCCTACGTAAATTAGGATATTATATATATAAAAAACAATACATCTAATAAAAGTAAAATAAATAAAAATATATAACAGTAATAAAATAAAATAAAAATTAGATGTAACTTTAAAAAATAAAAATACTGTATGAATAATTCAAAAATATTAATTATATATAAAATCTAATACCTGTAATAAAAGTAAAAAAAAAAGAATTATAAAACAAAAATGAAAAAAAATATATATATATACTACAGTAATAAAATAATATATGTAATAAAAGTTAAAAAAAAAAATAGATGTACATTTAAAAAATAATTCAAAAATGTTAAATATATATATATATATATAAAAGTAATAAAATCTAATACATGTAATAAAAGTAAAAAAAAATTATAAAATAAAAAGAAATTATATAAAAAATTATATATAACAGTAGTAAAATAATATAGGTAATTAAAGTAAAAAATATATATTTAGATATAAATCTATAAAATAAAAATTTGTATTATAAATTTATATTAAAAAAATAGAAAATAAATCCAAATATTACTTAGTTAATATTGGATTGGAGATGAAATATATATATATAAAAAATACGTTTTGGTTTTTTTTGGTTAATTCTGGAAAATTTGGACAAATGGAAATCTCATCTCTCCAGCGATAATGCGTTCAGCTATAATAGAGTTAAAAATACCATAAAAATATTTTATTTATATGTATATATATATATATATATATATAGAGTGTGTATGACATAGTAATATTACTACACTGCTGAGGTCACATTACATCACTCCCTTTTGAAATGCCGCGTCTTACCCAAGAAACCAGAGCTTCAGCCGCCATGTTGCCGCCGACGGATGCGCTCCTGGCAAGCGCTAACTTCAATTCACTAAGGAATGGAACCTACGAAGAGATGAGAGTTCTGCAATTAATAAGGCCCGTATTTTTTTAGGAATGGCTGCCGACCCCGCGCGTCCGCAGAGAGAGGCCCTTTTTCAGAGCGCGCCGGGCTGCGCTGGAGCCGGCAGGGAGTACCGGTGCAGGGGTCAGGGGCGTTCGCACGAATGCATCTCCTGGGGAATGGGCAAACGCATGAGGGGGCATTTCTCTGAACCCCACACCCATCATTTAAAGGGACCCCAGCCTTTAGGTGCATTGGGGTGTATGGGTCTGCATTGGTGTGTATCGGGGGTATATGGGGTGTAGTGTGATGTATAGGGTTGTAGTGTATGGGGTGTACGGGGGTGTATCATGGTGTATTGGGGTATATCGGGGGTATATGGGAGTGTATGCAGGTGTAGTGTGATGTATTGTGGTGTAGTGTATGGGGTGTACGGGTGTATTGGGGTGTATCGGGGATATATGGGAGTGTATGAAGGTGTAGTGTGGTGTACGGGTGTATTGGAGTGTATCATGGTATATTGGGGTGTATTGGGGGCATATGGGAATGTATGCAGGTGTAGTGTATTGGGGTGTAGTGTGGTGTACGGGTGTATTGGAGTGTATGGTGTATTGGGATGTATCGGGGGTAAAT